>OV651814.1:88958709-89212393 GCA_927349885.1 Psylliodes chrysocephalus
AAAAAAAGGCAAAATTTGGAGAAAACACATCAAATAGACAAAATAGGCAAAAAAAAGACATTTTGTCTATAATCCGAGCTTTAGTCATAATAACAGTGATAGTCCTTGGCATATTTTAATTGTATTATAATAAACGCAACTGCAAATATAGATTTTAAATAATTTCTACTTTTACTATCCCAATATTTTGTGTGTGGATCTATAACAGCGAAAAATTTTTTGACAAAGTTTTGAGGTAACTTTTTCTTGTTATCTAAGTGTTCATAATATAGTGATAAATATTCTTTCAGTTCTATTTTATTAAAAGCATTCAAACTTGCAAAATTGAAATCGGTAATAAAAATTTTAAAAAGTAGCCATTTATTGCTCTATTTACAAAATTGTCGAAACCTAAAGGCGGATTCCCATGTCACGTGGTTTGGCGAGCCTGACTTGGGGATTGGGCTCATCGAGGCTTGGCTAGTTAAAAGGTTCGGCAAGTGGATGCGATCCTACAACGTGTGTGAGTTTCCGGATCGTGCCGGCTTGAACAAATCTTGTTGTCAGTCTTACCAGTGGTGTTTCACACTTCATTATGCGAATATGAATAATCAACGAAAAAGACGAATTGTAGCTGTGGCTGTGGCTACATATATTATGTTAGGTAGTTCCTTAAATATTAAACAAAGGCTAAGAAAACGAAGATGTCGGAGAATATCTTTATAACAAATCCGCAATTGATATGTCACCTACGTAGTTATGTACATCCTGGGATTCGGATCCAGTTTTAGATGCCTTTACTTTTTGTAAAAGCTTCCGAATTAAGCCATTAGGGCAGCCATTTTTTTTAATCCTGTGATTGAAAACTTCAGACACATTTTGTCTTCAATTCGTTTCCAGGCATCATAAACAAGTTTTCGGTTTTTGTGTTTATGGTCCCTAGGGTTCCATATGGCTAGCTCCCCTTCATAAGCTCATAAGACTTCCAATACTAAATCGATGGACCACTCCATTTAGACCAGAGCATACTGGCGCATTCGTTTGCAAAATTGTTTTAATTCGTATTTTTTTTAACACGTTAAGCGCCATGACGGTCCCTACGGACCGTCAATGACTTTTGAAATTGGACCTTGTTGGTCTGTGGGGACCGTCATAACACACCTCATTCTAAATGACTGTATGTACCGTTGAACCATAGTTACAATATGGTTAACGGTATGAGCGGAATTATAATTTGTGAATGGGCCGCGAAATTTATGTTCACATAAATATGTGGTCCCTGGGTGAAAAAAAAAATGTATGGTCGAATAATAAGTGTTTATTTTTTATATTTTGTAAATACAAATCGGTACAAATAAAACTAAAACAGTATATTTAATGTAACAAATTAAAACAGTCTAAGCACATTGATGGTTCTCCTACACACCCGGAACAGAACGTTGTTACTTTTTTTGTTTTATTCTGAGCTGCCTTTCTTCCATCTCTTTGGGATATTATCTTATAACAGAACAAAAACGCCTTATTATATGACTTGATTCGGTTTTTTTTTGTAAATGATGTTTTAAATTTGGTGTAGTCAATGGAACATCTTCGAGATTACAAGTCAATTGCTCTACAAGATATTTTTTAAAATCAGTTATGGACAGATCTTCGTTATGGATTTCTTTGTAAATAATATGTGCATTTACTACTGCAGTGGTAAGTAGTAATTCAAAAGCTAGTTTTCTGTACCACTTTAATGATTTACGTAAAGGATTGTTGTAGGCACCTATTTGATCGGAAATATCAACAGCTCCTTTACCTTTATTATAATCTAAAATCAATTTTGGTTTTAGCTTAGTTGTTCCTCTATATCTTACTTCTTGTTGCTCTATTGAATGTCTCGTGGACATTATTAACACGTTTCTTTGGTCTTTCCAGTTTAAAACTGTTATTCCACGTTCATTTTCTTTCGCTATTATATCTCTTTCCTTCATCTTTATGTTTTTTGCTACCACGTCCATAGACAGTCCCCTTCTTTTACGATTTATTGTTCCTATTAGATGTGTATTAACATCTAATAGTCTATTGGCTAGGTCTAGGCTGGTATACCAGTTATCAGTAACCATTGTTCTACCCTTATTCAGCAGGTTACCCGCTAATGACATAACAACATCAGCAGGAACCGTTTTCTCTAGTTCGGCATTTTTACCAGCATACACTTTTATGTTGTAGGTATAGCCCATACCAGTACATATTTTGAACAACTTGATTCCGTATTTATGTCGTTTTTGTTTATTGTATTGTCTCATAACAAGTCGTCCTCTAAAGGGAACCATTGTTTCATCCACGCAAATTAATTCATCAGGAGTGTACAGGGTTTGAAAGTTGTGTACGAGCATATCGACCAAAGGTTGTATTTTATATAATCTGTCTCTTTCGGGACATTCTTCGTTGTTGGAGAAATGAATCATTGTCAAAATGAGCTCAAATCGATTTCGAGACATCTTTGATTTACCAAATCTAACGTCGTATATAGATTGTCGGCTCCAGTAGTCCCTAATAGATGGCAATTTTACCAATCCCATCCATAGTACCAGTCCAAAAAATGTCTTAATTTCAGCTTCATTTACCGGATTCCAATTGTGCAGGCGTGACTGTGGAGTGGTATCACTGTCCATAAGTTGCTGAGTGGCATAAAGATTCGTCTGTTCAACAATCATGGTCCAAATGCGATCATCGACAACACTATTATAAACATCAATAGGCCTACAGTCTGCTAGTATCCCAGCAACATCTGGATCAACACCTCCAGTACCTTCAAATTGAATAAGTTTAGGGTGATTACCTAAAGGTGGTAACCACTTTTCTGTTTCAGGTAGTACAACTTTTTTTTTTGTTTTCTGAACAGCTGCTTTCGCAGTATCAGTTGCGGCATCACAAGTTGGCACATGATTTTCTATCTCAGAATTATCAGACTCGGATAGAACATTTTCGGCTGATGACGGCCCTGCCTCATAAAGGTTTCTTTTCCATTTCAATAGTCGTGACGTTGATGGTGTTGTGTAGACATTTGTAGTACTTTCATCAGAATCGCTGCTACTTTCATCCGGATTATATAATGGATCTTCAAATGATAAATCGAGTTCTTCGTCCGACATATCCATCATCTCCGCAGTTTTTTCTAATTCTTTTTGCGTAAGAATGCGATTATGTTTTCGCGACATCTGTAAAAATAAAATATTTTTCATAACATAACCTAACACAATTCAATTCTTGCTCTTATAACACTTGTAAACTTATAAAATATTATTTTTGTGTGCTTATTTTATAACTGTACAACTATTATTATATGAACAACTTACGAATAAGATTATTCTGCCTTTTCACCAACTTTTACAGCTTATCTATGATATCTAATTACAAACGAACTGACCACGTGCCCAATTCTATGCTAACTAACTTAAGTCACGACGGGACCAACGGTCCAGTGATGGCATTTGAGTGGTACCAGGACCGCGTTGGGCCCATTGGCCCGTCATCAAATATATTTAAATATCTTCGTTAATTTTAAGAATTTTGAAAAATCTTTCAAATTTCATTTACACATCAATACCTATAAAAAAATTAACTTGGCCCGTTTACAAAATTTTATGAATTGGGCATGGCGCTTAACGTGTTAAATGTCCGGAAGGCTTTCCTGATTATAAAAGTGTAACTCGATATTTAATAATAATAATAATAATAATATCGTCTTTATTATTTCCAATATAAATTTACAATTTTTTCATAATTTTAACAATTATACAAGAATTATTATTGAAAATAAAGAGCGAAGTTCAGATTTGAGAAGGAGGATCCACCACAAAATCTGCTCTTCCACTTAACCCAAATATAAATAATAAGCATAAGCTAGTACAAAACTAGAATGGTAGGATACATTAAATGAATTTTAATTAATTATTTAATTTTAGTATTTGAGGTGTAATTAATTTTGTTTATTTAACAAAAATAGTTTTAAGCAAGGTTTGAACCTGGTTATATTTAATTTTATTAGGTTATTAGGTAACTGATTGTAAAGATGGCAGATCTGATATCCGAATGATCGACGAACGAATTCTGCATTGAACGAGGGTATTGACAGTGATCCCTTATCTCTAATATTTATGTTATGTACGTCGGTGCGGTAGGTTATTTTTCTATGAAGATATGGAGGTTTTTTTAGTTACAATGATTCTATGAAAAAGACTAAGTGTGTGAAGTAATCTCCTATTCTCCATATTTAACCATTCTATTTCTCTTAATTTATAAGAAATTCTCTGTTGTCGGCGAATACCGTTGATGTTATTGTTTAAACAACGAAAAATTAATTAAGCCAGAAAAAATGCATTTTTTGCAATGAATTAATTTTTTTTTATATTCTTTAGGATATTTCGAATTGACGAAAATTCTAATTTTCTTGAATTAAATAATATACCTTAAAATTTAAAATGATATAATTTTAAATTTTTTACCGAATATTCAAACTATAATAAACAAAATTATCTAAATAAATTTTCAAAATTTTGTTTGTTGTTAATTTTTTTTTACGTTATAACAATATGCGTCCTACGCGCCACGATGCCACGAAAAAGATTGTTCACTAGTATTTTCATTAAACAACAAATTAAATCGCACAGTCACGTTATCGTTTCGACGAAGAGTTGCATTTTTTAATTTTAAATATGTAACAGGTTTCGGACACTTCACTAACGCCTCGTCATGATCACAAAATAAACACTTTTTGTCGTCAGATAATATATTTTTTTTTTTTGAAATTAAAGAGAACCACATTATTATTCAGAAAATTACACGACTGCAAAGTAAACCAGTAGATGTAGAATCGAGCAAGACTGATTAACAACTGAAAAATAATTTTCAAAACGAGCCAAAAATTCTAAGGTTGGGTTGAATTTTCTATTTGGAAGGTTGTAAAAATTGTTTATGACAGGAAAAAAAAAATAGAAGAAGAGTTAAACGTACAATTTTTTCAAAATACAAAATAAGTCCCTTTACCTATTTGTATTCATAGTGCAAAAGATTGAAAATCATAAAAAAATTTCATATTTATAGTACTTACTCTCAATATTAGAAAAAAAAATTGTTTTCCTTATTTTTGTTAAATGGAGAAAGGCTTGGATATTTTTGAAATCATAAAATTTTATAACCCCAGTAAGCCTACTATGTTCATTGTAACAGGTAGAAATTTTTCACGGATCATGACAAGTGCATTTGGCCTTTTTATCGTATTGAAGGTTGAAGAAGATTTTACTTCTCAGGCAGTATTTGACAATAATTTTTTCATGAATAAAAATAAATGTTAAAAATAAATGTTTCTGTTAACTTTAATAAATGAAAAAGTTATCAAAAGTATCTAAAAAAGTAAAAAAAAAATCACATGATACAAAACTATTAATCGGCAAATATAACAAAGTGTAATGAGAAATGTTAATAATAATTTATTTAAACTTATTACCTCTGAAAAACAGCAAAAAATTGATTCAGCGCGTCATCGGGCTTTCTCTTACCCATCTTATAC
The DNA here is from genome assembly GCA_927349885.1 of Psylliodes chrysocephalus. Taxonomy (NCBI): domain Eukaryota; kingdom Metazoa; phylum Arthropoda; class Insecta; order Coleoptera; family Chrysomelidae; genus Psylliodes; species Psylliodes chrysocephalus. The sequence goes on from OV651814.1 coordinate 88,964,246, forward strand.
ATTGAGTTGCAAGTGCACGCAAAGTACACGCGCGTAGGAAGCATATTGTTATAACGTAAAAAAAACATAACAACAAACAAAATTTTGAAAATTTATTTAGGTTATTTTGTTTATTATAGTTTGAATATTCGGTAAAAAATTTAAAATTATAGCATTTTAAATTTTAAGGTATATTATTTAATTCAAGAAAATTAAAATTTTCGTCAATTTTGGATTTTAAAAAATTCATAACAATTAAAGGGTTGAAGATACGATAATGGGCGTAAGGACTTTTTTATTCGAAATATCCTAAAGAATATAAAAAAAATTAATTCATTGCAAAAAATGCATTTTTTGCCTTAATTAATTTTTCGTTGTTTGAACAATAACATCAACAAATATCGAGTGTCATCTTACACTTTTATAATTAGGCAAGCCTTCCGGACATTTAAAAAAAAATTACGAATTAAAACAATTTTTCAAACGAATGCGCCACTATGCCCTGCACTAATTATTAAAAATATTTATTTTCGTTATTCCTTTCCAATCGAAGTACCAGACACTACTAAAGCGTGTGGAGTCGTGTCGGTTGTCATTGGATTATGCCGAAACGTAATAAACTCGGCCGACAAAACGCGGGAAAGACCAAGCCGCGAACGAAATGATGCGCTAGCTTGGCGGACTGGGCTCGTGATTCGCCAATCTACATGTCGTCGCTAATAAATAAGTCATACATATATTATATACGTGTTATGATCACTAGGATATCATTTTAAGGATAGGGGCTACGCGATGTTTCGATAAATTTATAATACCACAATAGGACAAAACTTTCTTTACTGATTCTTTTCGGACACCCGTGACTTCGAAATGTATGACTACACTGGCAGATGTTACAGCCAGTTCTATTTGCTCCTCACTGAATATTTTAATGTTTAAAGGAGAAGAAACTTAGTAAATACAGTTTGTGTGCCTTTTTTTTAATAATAAGGTTATCAATAATAAGGCTATCAAGTAAATATCATATTTATGTTGTCGATGAGCATTTTTAGTATCATTTCCGATTTTGCTTTTCTTAAAGCGTCTTCAGATTTGGTATTCTGCAAATTTCCTCTTGCAATTGAAGAAGAGTTTGCTTGTAATGCGCATTTTTTTCTCTATTCAGCAGGTTTAATATTTTTTAGAATATTTTTCTTTGAAATTCTGTATACTCTATTCACGTAATTTGTTATTTTAAAGGGATGACAAAAATGCTGTGATATAGAGTAGACGTTTACAGTTTTAAAAATGGAAAATAAATCCTAAATAACTATTTTTAAATATTTACACTTTCTCTCAATGTTTCTGCAATAATATGCTAAAATTTGTATTTATTCTTTTTTGTTTGTATTATTCTGTAAAATGAAATATTCGTAAGAAAATAATTGTTTTCTAAAAAATATAGATACACACACTTTTTATAAATTTCCCTTCTTAAAAAATGTTTGCTCATTGATTTTCGCTGATTTTAAATGTATCCTCGTGTTATCTACATTTAGAGTAATTTATTCTTTTAATATCAGTGTTTCCAAATCGTTTAATATTTCTGCTTCCTTCGGGAAGCACACCAACCGTTTTATTTTGTTCATCTATTTCCAAACTTAAAACTAAGAACGTTGAGTTTGTCAAACTTAAATTAAGATTATTCCTAGATTCGGATGAATTAGCAGTAAAGGATTGCCGACTGACGTCTCTTTTTTTAAAAATCATCAAAACTTATTTTAGTACTATAGGTGTTTGGGTTGGAAAAGCAACTGCCTACGTTAACGTTCATATATTCGGTTTCTTGTTTTTCAATAGATTCTATGTTATTATTTGAATAATTTCCAATCTGGGAGTTGAGTCTTGATAATTGCTAGTATCGATTTTATAACTCCCTGATGAATCAGATATTGGCTGTGATTTTTTTATATTATCAAACTCTTTTAAAGAAATTGAATCGGCACTAAATGAGTACCGTTCAGAAATATTCTGATATTTCCAAAAATTTTTCGATTTTCGTTGAATTATCATATAAATCCATTTTTTCTGGGTTTTGCGTAAAATTTTATCTTTAATCTTACTTACTAATTTTGTCATCGTCATAACATAAGTTAAGCAAGTCATTACATGTACAAGCATGGGTTTTATTTTGTGTAGCCAAATAGCTAAAGTTTAAAATCTATGGTTTCCTGTGAACCATCTTCAATAAGATTTACAATAAAAAAAACTGAAATAAATCACGACAAAAACTAACATCTTCAGATCAACAATTATTTATTACCTTCTCTGACGAATGCCAGAGAAACACTGAACAATAATAAAAAAAATTAAAAAAACTAAAATATAATTATCACCACTTTAACTAACGAAAGAACGGAGAATCAAATAAAATACAAAAAATTTACGAATATTAAAACAAAAATTTAATAATTCTAAAAATTAACGAGGAAAACTGAAATTGTTTTTATAGTAGAAAAAGGTTACTTAAAAGACGATGATAAAAATTTAGCAAATGTTTTTATCTACCATAAATTAGACAAGTAACTCCTAAGAAAAACTAAGAAGTAAAATTAAAAAATCGTATTTATTAATCTATTCCAAAACAAAAACTAACAAGAAACACTATGGTCAAATGGGGTTAAGTGAATCACAAAAGGCTGTTTTTCTCAGAATATTCCAACACTACAAATATTAAAAATCTGTAAAAAAATAACGTATGTTGTTAGGGGCTTACCCCTCACTATCAACCAATTTTTATATTTTTATTTTACTTAGAAGTGTCCAACTCTTTTTGGTAAGTTGTGATTCACTGTATCCCTTATTTTGGGGTAAAGTGAATTATGGTTTAAATCGCAAAGAAATTCACTTTGGCAAATGTCGGTGTAAAGTGAACCACTAAAACAGTTTTTAAAAACACTTGGTTGGAAAAATAAACAAATAAACGTAATACAAAGAACAAAAACGTTTATTTAAAAATAGTAAAAAAACAGCTTCTAATCATAAAGCAAAGATTAAATTTACCAACTAAAAATATAAATTCTTACATAAAATCTGAGATCTACTAAATGTAACAAAATAGCAAAGTTTTTGTAACATCTTGTCTTAAAAATAATAACAGCCTTTAAACTTAACACCTAAAGGAACTTGAACTAAAAATAAAGTTCTCACATAGAATCACAGAAATAAGACTAAATAACAAAATATACGACTTAAATGTTAAGTGGTTTATTCCAAATTTTTAAAATCGACGGGATTTATATTAAAAATCCACTTTCCTCTTTTCATTGCCATAACAGATTTTTTTTTAACCACTTGTTCGCTTGTTATAACCGACACGTCGGCAATTTCAGGGTAAACAAAATAACCTTTTTCATTGATTCCTTTTTTTCTTAACACATTTACTGTATATTGGTTATTGTTAATGGTTTCTACTTTGTCAATGAACAGTCTTTCTTTTGCCAGTAGGAAATTTTACTATTATAAAATCATCTGCTTTTATTTCCTCCTTAGTCTTATTAGTTTCTTCCTTAGTCTTATTATTTTTAATTTCAGTTATTTCAAACTCTTCTTGAGATTGATTTTGTACGGTTTTGGAACATGAGCAGTATCGCTTTCGGAACATGAGCAGTATCGCTTTCTTATTCGATTACATTTATGCTTGAAACTGAAAGATCATCGTCATCAGAAGTTTCTATGTTCTGTTTTCGTTTTTTATTTTTGGGTTTAGATGCTTTTGGAGTTTTGTCTATTAATGTATCAATCAAATCATCACTTGACACACTTTTTCCGGCCACAATATTAATTTTTTTACCCCTCTGTTTGATCCGATTTGAAGGAGTTTTTAGTTTCTCTAAATGATCAACAATAACACTTGTCCATGCACGGTTTTGCACATTTTCGCCATCTTTGACCTGATCATTTCTATTGAAGCACTGCATTGGGCTTAAAGGGCATAATACCACAAGCCTTTAATACTGCTATTGAATTTTCTCTAGATGTTATTCCGATGTTTTCTATAGCTTCCTTTAAAAGCCTGGGGAATTCGGTTTTCGGTACTACGCCTCTGTGCTGAAGTTTATATGTTTAAAAGATTTATCTCCACGAAGCTTTTATGGGTCTAAAATATGCAACGTCCGAGGGCTGCAGTAAATGAGTAGAGTTTGGAGGCAACAGCACATTTTTCAATGACATTTACTATGATATGGCTTTTAAGATTATCCCCAATCAAAACCTTGGGACCTCAAGTTTCTTAAAATAAGGTAAAGCTATGGTCTTTAACCAATCTTGGAAGAGTTCTGTATCGAACCAACCGCTCATCGTTCTATTGTATCGGGTCCCTTTCGGCCCGCCTTCTGTCCAACCAGCATATGAGTGCTTTGCCTTATAAACGACGTAAGACGAACATAACAGTTGTGGCACTCTTAGATAATTCTATTATTCTATGAACGTGTTTTGTGCCTCTTCGAGTTACTACTTTTGCTGCCCCCGGATCATCATAATTTACGATATTCTGAGCAGACATCGGTCAAGCTAACCTTCAAGTTCTGAAAATATTCTTCTATAACTTTATATGACAACGCAGCAGTAGATGGGATTAGCCAGTTCTGGACCAAGGTCAGGGGCAAGGTCAGAGGCAATTGGTGTAATTAGTAATTACCCTAAGTACCCACCCCCCACCCTTCGAGCAAGTACCCCCCCACCCTTCGAGCAAGTACCCCACACCCTTCGAGCAATTAGCAAGTACCCCCCACCCTTCGCGCAATTAGCAAGTACCCCCCACCCTTCGCGCAATTAGCAAGTACCTCTGAATTACTCTGTACACCATGTTATTGCATAGTGTAATGAGTGTAATTGCATAGTGTAATGAGTATAGTAAGTACCTCTCAGTACACATAGTGATGTAAGGACCAACCAATTATTCTGTACTGAGTGTAATTGCATAGTGTAATGAGCATAGTAAGTACCTCTCATTACACCATATGCATACCTCTCAGACAGTATTTATTGTGTATATCACGTAGTGTAATAAGTCTAAGTACTTCTCTTGTTTACTGTTGTAGCATAGGGGAAATAAGTCGGCGCCATGCACACCCTTGACTCTCAACCGCCATAGCTAAAGTGAATCACCGGTCTTCGGCAGACACGCGCGATGTAAATATTGTTGGAAGGGGTAGTATCCCACCCTTCGCGCAATTAGCAAGTGCCTCCCAATTATTCTGTAAATTATATACTTTAATGAACGTAATTGAGTAGTGTAATGAGCATAGTAAGTACATCTCATTACTCTATACACCTTGTAAGTACCGCTTAAATAGTCATTACTATTTACCTCCTAGTGATTACTATTGTATTCTATATTACATACTATGAATATTGAGAAGGAAAACATAGTGGAGGTGGGGATTTTTAGGGAGGATATATAGCGACCTCATATCCAAATGGAATCAGTTTAAAATCGTAAGCTTTAAGAGTCTTTAGAAGTTTCAAATAATAACTGAGTGTAGTATTGTGTAGTATTGTGTATTATACAGGTAAAAAAATATTTATTTGTATTCTACTATGGCTCAAACGCAAATTGATGCGGTTAATAAATTACTTGGAGACTGGCCCACAATATTGGACCAAAGAGAACTAAAGTCATTGGTTATAGGTCAACTTTATATTATTAAAACGATATTGGTCAAAGATACCAGATATGGTAAATGTTTACTTATTCATTTAATTGATCGGCACTCACAGGAGCTTTTCCAGTGTTGGTTACCGAGACGCATTTTTGAAATAATGCCACCCGAAGTCATTGCTATGATAAATGATTCTACTGGCCAATATGCCATGGCCTATTTAGGGGAAAAGCCGTGTTACAACTCAACTACTAGGTCTCATATAAGAATCGATCTAGTTGGCCAGCAATCAATTAGTTAAATCCATGGTAGAGTCACTGTAAATATTTTTTTACTTTTAAACACATATAGATATCTAATATACGCAATATTTCATTAAGAATTTCCACAATTTTATCGTAAGTATAACTTGACCAATATTTGTTTATTTAATAACGGCCAAATATTGTTTCAGATTATTTCGACATGTGGATGATGTATTCCGAAGAGCACTGGCCTAAAGCCATCGACTTAGAATCAGCAATAAGCAGGCTTGGAAAGGAACTGGACGCACTGGCGATGGATGCGTTACACTCCATCAATTACGACGCTGAGGTATGGCTGTTTCCAGAAGCTGTGGCCTATCAAAACGATTGTTATGAGAAATACTGTAAAGGCAGCAGTCTTTGCTGCGAATATAATGCATGTGAGCTGGACTTAGATACATTCTGTGAGAAGATGGTTACCCTAAGTTTGAAACGCTTCTTGAACGAGGCCTTACCATACATCACCCCGCAAATAAGGAGTAAACATGGTTTAGATGAAGATGCAGACGATGAGGCTGATGATGAGACAGATGACGAAATGGATTAGGGATTACTTATATAATATATCTATCTATCTGTGATTAAAATATAAATAAAACAATATACATAGTTTAATTGTTTTTTATTTAAAAAAGGTTACATCTTTTTATTTTTGTTAAAAGTGAACACAGGTATAAGTTTGGATACAGTAAATTAGATTATATGAACTACAATGGCATATATTCAGTGTGTACAGTGCCATCTAGTGCATTATAACTTATAAGAGCTTCATGAATAATAAGCGCATACGCTTTAGTGTTGGCGGGAAACTGCATTTTACGTGTTTCGAATTCAACCTTGACATCCACAGTTGAAGATTTGATTGGTTTTGGATACATACTGCAATCAATTACGAATAGAGGGTTCGCTCTAAAGCCATTCAGGCCTAACATCGGCTCAGGATTTTCCTTTTTATAGTAACTTCGCTGAAAATCTTCATAAGCATAATAAGCGGGAGTATCCAACTTTTTCCCAACATCCAAATTCCAACGCTCTAATGGGTAAACTTCAGAATTTAGATATAATCTGATATTGCTTATATCAGCAGCCGTAAACGCCGTCACATCTTCTTTCCTGTTTTCAGTAAAAGAAGTATTTTGAAATCCAATAATTACATATCTAGGTCGTTCCATGGATGTAGTGGTTTTAATCGCCCATATGTCGTTAGAAGTTTGTCTTAGAGTAGGTAATTCATAAAGATCCCATTTATGGTGCGGTATTTTAATGGATTGCAAATGTTTGTCATTAATTTTTTTATACATGAGAACATCTGCATCATTTTCGGGAGTAATGTGTTTGACTATCCAATCCATTTTAGTGATAGTTATGTCTGCATCGACTTCTCCTATATAGCAATTTTCGAATGCTCGAGCAATTATTACAGTCATCTCATGCTTAACACCTATTATCCCTTTTTTGTAAGATTCAGCAAAACCAAATAGATGTTTTAATAAGATTCTACCTGTAAATGTATTACTCGTTGAATCAACCAAAACTTGATTCTCTTCGCTGAGGCCCCAACCGGATGTTTCTAATAATTTCGCATGTTTTTCACCATATGACACCATATTTTTTATTGCTGTCGTTATAATAGGTTTTCGACATTCAGCAATCTTTTGTCCACCCATTTCATATCTAATTTCTTCAAATAGGCCAGGAAGAGCATTGTTGGCCAAATAGCACTTTTTATTAGCCTCTTTTGGCTTAAATGTTCCAACTATATTGATGTAACTATCGCAAATTAAGAGATTCAGGTCCATATTATTGATCGTAAAGGTGATTGTATCAGAATGTTTGTAATTTGGCGATCCCGTAGGCGGGTGAATATATCCATCGCATCTTTTGATTGAGTTATCGACGATCGGCTTTTCAAATACGTCCAACATCTCATTTCTTACATAAACAGCCATTATTTAATATCTTATATGGAATCCAATAGATTGAAGAAATTTATAATCTTTATTAGACAACAGAAGTCTTCTTCGCTTTACAGTTACTCGACGAATGTTCATGTTTTTCCCTTCGATTCTATTTATATGATTATTTAAATGGGTGCTAGTTGAATGTCGTGGTTTGAAGCAGAATCCCATATTAGTTTATCTCCTTTAACTCGAGTGTGATATTGATAGTTTCCTCCCCAAAGTCAATCAACTCACCGTTATCATCTACAACTCGGATAGTAATGTTGTCTAGGTATTGCCGACCGGCAGGTATGACTGGTAGATAAATAATGTTATGAGGTTCCTTCGTCAGTTTGTATCCTGGCTCAACGTCTATGTCAAATGAAAAAAGGGTGTGGGCTTCTTTCCCATTTATATAGGAACCAGAAATAATATTACAATCCAATTGAACAAGGTGGAGGTTCATAATATTAATCGGCATTGAAGAAACATAAGCTTGAGGCCTTGGCGGGCACTTCGAATTACTGAATCCTAAGAGGCTAGCTATACTGTTGTCACAATCAAAGTTGATTATGAATTTAGATGAAATTTCACATTTTAGAGTGTTGTTGTTCGCCGACAATTTAAACATAGCATCAAGTTCTCCCTGATTTATAATAGTTTTGGTATCCGGATATAGATAGTCATATATAGCTTTTTGGACGAACTTATTAATTTCATCAATCTCATAAGCGCCGGGTGCCACACGTACATTAATTTTTTTCGGTGCACTGCCTTCCTCGGCCCAACTCTTCTCTCGCTGCACCACATCTGCCCAAAACTTTTCTGGGTCTACCACCTCTAAACAGATGATATTATTTTTTGAGGTGATATTTTTGATAGAATGGTAGGCATAAAATGCTATTAATCCAAGACCATACTGTTTATTAACATCCAATTCGATGGGCGGAAAAAAATCATTGCTGAGAATGCTTGACGCTATGGACGACAAATTAAATGTTCTTGACATGGCTAAGAAGTATGTCACACTGACTTCGAAATCTATTTTCGATTACATAAATTATAAACTCGCTTTTTAGTGGAAATTTTCAGTTCTCGAATTTTACAAAAACAACAAATTACGTGTTTTGGTGTTGGATCGTCGGTTACGTCAATTGACCCACGTTTCGAAAATACCGTCGGACCATCATTTACGTCGATAGATTCATTTTTAGAAAAATCCTTAGGTTGTTCTTCATCATGGGTATTCATCCTTCAGAGAGAAGAAATTGCAAACACAAATGTCCACATAGGACAGTATCAAACTTCTGGTAGCGTTTATAATTATAGTGAACTTCAGATACCGGCCAACGCCCTTTATACAGATAACTAATTAAATCTGAAGGTGGGGGTAAATCACCATAACTATCGAAATATATTGAGGACGCATCTCTTTTCTTGTAAGCGACCCAATGTGTTCCTGGCCCGCTACTACTATCCAAATTGACAATGGCTGATTCGTTTCTTAGTGGCCCGCAGTTTGATAAATTATCTCTCATATACACACCTCGAAAGTAGGGAATCTTGAATCTTTTGGCAAAAGATTGTATGTCTAAATTACTGAGAGGTCTTCGAGGTAGTGAACTTACGAGTTTTTTGGCCGATATGGTTTCATGTAAAGGCCCAACCCCTTTCGATAGGGCTTTAAGTATAATCCTTTACCGTTTTTTCCTAGAGAGATGGCTTCCATGGTTCTATTGTGTCGATTAGCTTCTGTTAATTGTTGACTATTTGTTTTAGCGGTGTTCACTGCTTTGACGATTCCGGATGCCGCTCCTGCCAAGCTCCCCAATGCAGATAATCCAGCAAAAATAGGTATTAATGGTAAAAATCCACCTGTTTTTGGTATCGGTATAATACGGGGAATAATAATTTTTTTCTTTCCCCCAGCTGCTTTAACATATTTTCGGGCAGCCATGAGAGATGATGCAGCCATCTTCTTAAGTGTTTTTTCCCCCATTTTCTGTCCGCCATATGTCTTTAATACCCCTTTAATCTTACTGACAATTCCTCTACCGAAAGCAATTCGTTTTTTGCTTTTTGTTCCGCGACGCCGCTTTCTAGACCGTAATTTATGGCCCATACCAAAACTTCGCTTTGTTTTCATAATATTTGTGATAGTCCAGGCAGCTGCCTTTTCACCAACTGACGCGTCGCTAGCTTTAAACCGAGTCCAAGCTAATTCTTGAAGGTCCTTATCAGCAATATGTCTAGCTTTCAAATCGTTTGCACTTTTAGAATAAGCGATATCATGTAATTTACAGGCTTTATCTAATTCATTTATGCCGGGGTCGTTACGCGCTAAACGTTTTTGTAAGCGCGTACCTGGCCCACAATATTGGTACTTCGGTATGTGCAGTTCAAATGGTAATTTATTTATTAGGGAATTAACAAACCCTTTTCCACACTTTCTTTTTGAATAACGTTTAGTGATAGATCGCACTCGTTTGACGCTAGGCATTTAAATGAATGTTACATGAGCGATGGTTTATATAGCCAAAGACAGTCAAACGATGCGCATAGTCAAAGCACAAAATAGTATCTGTGTGGAGAATTTAGATGAAAAAGTTGGTGATGGGCTTAGTGAAAATAAGATTCCTAGACACGGCCCATTGTTGCCCGATACAATACGCGGCCTTCTAATAGGACCATCAAATTGCGGTAAAACAAATGTTATGTTATCACTACTCATTCAACCAAATGGGCTACGATTTGAAAATGTATATATTTATTCAAAATCATTATACCAGAAGAAGTATGAGTACTTGCATGAAGTTTTGACTCCGATAAAAGGGTTGGGTTATTTTACGTTCAACAATAATGAAGATATAATTCAACCAGTAGACGCCAAACCAAATTCCATATTTATATTTGATGATGTGATTTGTGAAAAACAAGATGTTATTAGATCATATTTTAGTATGGGGCGACACAGAAATATAGATTGCTTTTATTTGGCTCAAACGTATTCGAAGATTCCGAAACAGTTGATTAGAGACAACGCAAATCTAATAATTATGTTTAGACAAGATGACCTAAACCTACGTCACATATATTCAGACCATGTAGCTCCAGACGTGTCTTTTAGAAAATTTCAAGAAATATGTGTGGAATGTTGGGGTGAAAAGCATGGATTTCTAGTGATCGATAAAGATAAAGATATAAGCGCCGGTAGATATAAGAAAGGATTCGATAGCTTCATATACCCATAAACAATGCAATACGCGTTATTTTTCAAGTAGCGTCCAAGGCGGCAGGTGGTTTCAGCGATTAAAATGTATAGCAATAAAAAACATTTCGACACCAAATCGGAGCTGGCCGCTGTCTCCGATTCGGTTAGACAGAAATTTAATGCCTTAAAAAGTGGGCGCGTTGAAACTTTGCAAGCTCTAGAAAAAATGTATGAACCGCTGACGAAACCGTTGAAAACAATTTCAAAAGCCGCAACCTCTAACCCCTCTAACGCTAAAGAAGAAAACCCCGCTAACACTAAAGAAGAAAGATCTGGCATGAAAAGGGAACTCGCGTCAATATCACCGGACTCGACAAAATATGGAGAAAGTTTTGAAAGTGCAATATCCGACCGCGGTGATGTTGATGATGATGATGATGATGATAAAAAATATATTAATAAGCATTTAGAAGAAATATCGCGAGGTAATAAACGCTATGATACTCGGTACGGCGTATATATGGACAAAGACATGAAAACAATGGTTGGGAATTTAGAAGTAAAATTTTCTGATGGCAAAATCTCGTTTTGGGATGGGGATAGAAGAGTTGCTGACTACCACGGCAATCCGGAATTGTATGAGCTACTATTTTATCGAAGCCCTAAGAAAGTAAGTAATGCGACTAAGGATACATATAAGGAAATATTACAACTTACCGGAGCGGCCTTTAAGGAGTATGACGAGTCCAAAGGGCTAAGTAACAAAAATGTAAATAAATTGAGAAAAATTATTAGACCATTGTTCTCTCCGGTAAAGATAAAGGGTGGAGGGTTTTCAAAAATACCTAAATACAAAAAAATAATGACCTCTAAACCCACATACGTTTATTGGAACAAGCCGAGAGAATTGGTGGCTAGATTGCGTTTATTATGGAGTTCAAAGCAAGCCGGCCATACTGGGCACGATAATGAAATTTTATCTATAATTGAAGAATTAAGAGAAGAGCGAATAATATATTAAATACATGCGCTGTAGAGGTCAGTCGTAAACGGAATGTCTTCAAGGAACATTGTAGATAAATTCGGAAGAAAAAAGAAAAATCAACGCGTAATTATTCGAGAAAAAAGGGGTCTTGGATTCAAATTAACAGGTGACGGTAATTATGATATGCAAAGCAAACGGTTGGTGAACCTCGGAGAGCCAGAACAATCGACTGATGCTGTAACAGTTGGATATGTTGACGATGTTACTATGCAAGCAAAAGATCTCGTTTTAAAAGCTTTAACGGAATCCATTAAAAACGTATTACGCGAAGCTACTATTTATTTCGAAAATCAGCAGAGTGAACTTAAGAAATTAGTATTTGAACATCGAACTGTGTCAAGCAATAGTATTGGTGATGTTAATGTTAAATACCAATCGATGTTACAAATAGTGAAGCACAATAGAGAATTTTTTGAGGACATACTTACCACTACAAAAAGTAATATTTTAAAAATTATTACTAAAGTTGATATTTTGGAAAGTGAAATAAAAGGCATAAAAAATTTTACTATAATTTTAGAGAACCGTTTAACTGACCTTACCGATAAATTCATTTAAGTGTAATACGGAAATTCTTCGAGACCTTGAAAGCGTCAAAGGAAGTATTGGACAAAATACAGCGGTTTTATCGAAAATTAAAGTAGGACTGGAAGAAAGGATCAAAAAGATTGAATAAAAAATTGTATTTTAATTGGAAAGAATGTCTAAGCACCAAATAATTGAAGAAATCCACCGATCTGCCCGTCGAAATTTTCCCAGAAGAAGGACTATTGTAAAAGGATATGCCGACTTGTGGCAGAGTGATTTGGCTGATATGCAAAGTTATAAAGATGAAAACGATGGTTACAGATATATTCTAATTGTCATCGATTGTTATACGAAATATGTGTGGGCGAGACCATTAAAAAATAAAACAGGCTTACATGTTAGAAATGCCTTTTTAGATATACTCCAAAATTGCGCACACCATCCTAAAAATCTACAAACGGATCAAGGGACAGAATATTATAACAAGGAATTTGGGAAAGTAATGAAAACATATGATATAAATCACTATTCGACTTATAGTACAATGAAAGCGTCAATGGCAGAACGTGTGATTCGTACGATAAAATCCCTATTATATAAAAAAATGGCTATGAGAGGGAAATACAATTGGATAGATATTATAAACGGTGTCATTAATAAGTATAATAACACCACGCATTCAATCATAGGTATGAAGCCAATAGATGTCCTGCCGACAACTAAACTCAACCAATATAGGCAAAACAAAAATAAAGTAAGGCGTAAAAAACCGAAATATCGTGTCGGCGATGTCGTAAGAATAAGTAAATATAAAAGCATATTTGAAAAAGGGTATACTGCTAATTATACAACTGAATTATTCAAAATAAGAAAAATAAATAGCACATACCCCGTAACATACATTCTAGAAGATATGAATGGTCAATCGATTAAAGGCTCATTTTATGAGTTGGAATTATTAAAAACAAATTGGAAAGATGTTTATTTAGTGGAAAAGGTCATTCGGACAAAAGAGGACAAAGCCTTGGTGAAGTGGTTGGGATTCCCACAGCAAGAAAACTCTTGGATTAATATAAATGATATTGTTTAGTATGGATATTAAATGAAATAAAGATTTAAAAAAAAAAACAAGTTTTATTTCCCTATTAACTACTACATATACAATAATAAAATAACTTACACTTAAATATATACAGAAAGCTTAAATAATAAACAATTATACAAATTAAATCTAAAACTAATGTATAGAGGGTCATTGGATGCATAACAAAGCCGCCGTATTGCAACCCCTGACTCCTTTATTTCAAGCGCCGATGCATACAGGACAAACATTTGTGTCGCAGAAGTGGGAAATATATCGGGCGCATACATCACATGTTTGCGGATCCTCCAAATCCCCCCTTCTACAACAAAATGCTGATGCTCGTGTATGTACCTGGCATTTGGATTTCTTTCGACCTCCATCTGCTCGTAATAAAGAAAGCAGGGGTTGCACAGACGTTTGCTCCGTTCCATGCCGGGAATAACCAACTTCACAATAACGGAGCTGGATGTAACGCAGAAGTGGTTACCGCCTCTGGCCTGAAATACAGCCAGCTCCCTTCTTATTGAAGTCGGTGATCCAGGGCAATCAGCCTCAATGCCCTCATCATCGTCGTCGCTGGCGGGTTCATCGGCGGGTGGGGCTGGACCAACGGCGTCTTCACCCTCTTCGACGAGTGGTGCCGGACCAACAGCACCCAAATCCTCGTCGGCAAGTTGCGCTAGACCAGCCACGCCTTCTCCATCACCGTCGGCAGCGGCAGCAGCGGCATCAGCAGCCTGTAAAGAAGTATATTGATTAGATATTTTATAAGCATAATAATTAGATATTTTATAAACATAAGGTAATAGTTAAAAACTTACATCACGTTCTATGGCGTCCCAAAATTCGTCAATGCCTGGCTTGTTGGCATCAAAACGCGCCAACAAGGAGAGCTGACGCTCGATCTCCTCAACCGCATCAACATCAACAACAATTTGTCCATCCATCTTTGCTATTTTTTATTTTTTCGGCTTTCTGATATTCTTAATGGTCAGCTACAGCGAAGTGACTGATGCTGGTAAGTGGTCGGGACCTCCTTATATATGGTTATGTATTCCCACCTCCACTCTCCCAACCCTCGAATTTACCACCTCCCCTGCATAACATCACGCTCAGTAGGGTGCATCTAGTTCCGGAAAGTTGGATGTCAGAAAAAATTTTACTCTAGCATTAATCGGCGCTCTGCATATAATACAAATAACTACAGATCGACTACAGCTATTGCAAGATACGGCATGCCCACATGGTATAAAAACCATTTGCACTTCCTTATCGGTACAAATCTTGCAAGTGAGGCGCTTACTCATAGAACAATCATCGCTTAAAGTATGCATAGTAGCGCGAGGTCTTCAAGTAGAATTTAGGTTGAATATCTATTTAAGAACTATATGTGTATGTGTGCGGTGAGTATTTATAGTGATCTGAAAGATTGTGGGAGATTGGGAGACTCCCAACAAAAAACTGTTATATCTTAAAATTATATTATTGCAAGTGATGCAATATCTAATCTTTCATTTAAAAATATTTCAGCGGTTCTGAAAAGAACCCTTTACTAAATTTCCACGCCACCATCGCCTAGGTATTAGTATGGCACATTGCATTTTTTTTAATTTTATCAACTGCCGCCCGGATCCGAATTGATGTGATCTAACCACTTTGAAATGCCTTCCTTTGTCGCCTGCGCCCGTTCGCTCACTTCATCGCATTTCACCCTCATCGCCTCGCAAGCCCTCTTCCGCTCTTCATGTCCCGGATGGGCCTCTTTGACCCTTGACATTTCAATACCCGCATCCACCTGGCTTTGGCGCACAACATGTTGGCGATGTACGACCTCTTCCAACTGCCGCTGCAAGTCGGCGATGTGTAGTTGGATGCGACTATTTTCCTCATCCAATTCGTCCAGCCTATACTGAATTGGCGCTGAGGCTACCTCCATGGCCTTTTCTACCTCATCCACCTCCATCTTCAATTCTTTGTAGGTAGATCGGGTTATTTCCAACTGCTCCCTATCTGCCGTTAACCGCGTCTGGTGATTCATCACGGCGAGCATTGCTTTATTGAGCCGCATACTAAGTTCATCCTGCGATGATGGTATGCTCGGCTCGGCTCGGCTGGTTGAAGCCACCACGCTTGTCGAGGGTACCAGCAACAATGTTGGTGCTGGTGCGACCTTCGGCTTCCTTGGGGCTCTCGGCTTCCTTGGGGCTCTCGGCTTCTTGGTTTTAGGTGCAACCACTGACAATCTTTTTGTCGCTGCCGGCAGTCTAGGGACACGAATATCCGTATGGACGATAATCTTTGGCGAGTCTTCAAACTCATCCCCGCTATCGTCAATTACATAGGTTTGTAATGCGGTTGGTACCGGGGCTGAAATGGGGGCTGGTACCGGGGCTGGTAGCGGGATGTCACTTACTCGCGACACAGGTGACACGGGTCCGATTGACATTAGCAGCATCTCCAGATCAAAGTCGTCATCTGTCATACAATCATGCAGTCTGCTCTTGGGCTCCATAAGGATGCTGTTGATGGCATTGGTTGTCTCGTCATTGCAACTCATGTTAAAAACTGAAAATAACTGAAAATAACTGAAAAAGTTTAGTAGTTCACTCAGCTAGCTGAAATAAACTAAATTTCTTAGCGCTGATTGCTCGTATATATAGTAAAATCGGGAAGAGTGTCAGGGTGGGAGTGGAGGGGAGACTCTCACAGCCTCATATTGTAAATAACGACCATTGCGCATCGAACCAATGATCATATTTTTAACTACACAATGCACAAATTTCGGGTATACGGCATATTAGTATATATTATTAAATTGCAATACTCGGCATTTCATAGGGTAACATCTTGCGACTGTAACATGATGCTCATACATTTTTGGAATACCGCATAATATATTTTAAATAATATTCAATCTTAATAAGAGGTATTTCATAAAGTACTATATATCATTTATTAAGCCATATTGGTGTAAGGCTGTGCATACCTCTAAATAAAATAGTTTGTCCTCTTGGGGCAAATTATTTGTAATAAGTTTTTGTTGGTTCTGAAAAGAACCGTTTTTATAGTTTTTTGTTGGTTCTGAAAAGAACCGTTTTTTTTTCTGACGAGGGCAGATACCCTATTGCGAGTCAGAATCGCTCTCCGAATCGGCATCCGACCCGGACTCAGCATCCGAGTCGGTGTTCGACTCAGTGTCGGTGCCACACCACACGTCATGCACGTCCAATATCAGGACGCGCGAGTCGCATGGACCGGGTGGCGTTGATGGTCGCCTTGGTCTTCGGAGACCATGGGTGGTATCGCACACCCCATCCAAGTCGGTCATTTGACCCCAGCTCGTATCTACTCCGGACGTCGAATCGCATTCGGCTACTTCGATTATATCGGCCATGTTAGTTACTCAACGAGTTGAAGTAAACTGAATTTCCTAGCGCTGATCTCCGAATATATAGTGATCGAAAAGATTGGAAGCGGAGGGGAGACACTCACAACATCATGCGCTCACGCATCTATGGAAAGCGAGTCAATAGCTGCGTATAACATTAAGACTTATCTAAAGGCACTGCCTTTACTATGAATTTTTTTGATGGCCCTGAAAAGGGCCGTTGTCTGACCAAGGTAGGTGGTCTTTACGAGTCAGAATCGTCAAAAACCACCAAGCCGATGTCGGGATCGGCATCGGCATCCCAATCGGAGATGTCGTCGTCGTCGATCGGAGGGTCGATGTCGTCATCCCACCAGTCCGAGGAGTCGCCACTCTCCGACTCACTGTTCGGATCGGTGTCTACTTCGTAGACACCGGGCGGCTGCAGTGTGAACCCCGATGTGGAGTCGCATGGACCATTCAACTCGGTGTCCCACCCGGCTGACAATAGGTCAACAATATCAACCATATCTGTAGAGTCGCACTCGGCGATTTCTGCCATGTCTGTCTGGTGTGGTGAGCTGAACCAGACTGAATGATAATGCTCTGTAGCTGGGTATATACATCAATCGAAAGGAGTGGGGAGGAGTGGGAGTGTTGTGAGGAGTGGGAGTGTTGCGCGCGCATCGCAGGGCCCAAAATTTTTACCTCAACACCCTATCAAAAAAAAAAAAATAAAAATACAAAATATGCCCCCTAAAAAATTTTTTTCCCCAACACCCTATCAAAAAAAAAATAAAAATACAAAATATACCCCCTAAAAATTTTTTTCCCTAACACCCTATCAAAAAAAATCAAAATAAAAAAAATACCTAAAATTTTTTTTCCCCAACACCCTAGCAAAAAAAAAAATCAAAAAATTATAGGGGTGGGGGTAATTTTTTTTTTTTATTTTCTTTTTTGTTTTTATAATCCCTATCCCTATGATCCCTATCCCTATCGCATTTCAAATAAACCCGGCACAGATGTTTTTCGCCTAATTTTTTTATCTTGACCCCTAGACCCCTTTTACCCAATGGAAAAAAAAATAAAAGACCAAAGTTTAACCCGCCCCATACCCCCCACCCAACCCATCCCCCCTCGCCCCACCCCCCCCACCCAACCCATCCCCCCTCGCCCCACCCCCCATAGGCCCCCCTCCCCAAGGAAAAAATTCTATCTCTTACCGTTACGGAGATATGCAATTGTTGGCGGCTGTTTTAGGGAGGGGGTGGGGGTAACTAAATTTTTTTTATTCCTTTTTTGATTCTCTGTACATACATATAATATGATCCCTATCGCATTTCAAATAAAGCCGACACAGATGTTTTTTTATGGAGAGTGGGGGTAATTTTACACTTTTTGTCAAATTTCTCGATTACGGTCGATTTTATGGGAATTATGTATAGAACAAAAATTATAGAGAATTACATTACAAACAACTTTTATTTGAAGAATTTTTTTCTTTTAAAAAAATGAAAAATGAGATACATGGATTGGTATAAATATTTATTCAAAGTAAATTTTCACATACATATATTTATTAAAATTTACATCTCTTCAAATACCATTATTTACGTTTTTTTTTTCTTTCTTCTTCTCATCAGATGCCCCGTTTACCATCACTTGACTGATTTGTTGCGCCTCTGGTTGGAACTTCCCCCAATTTGAATTCAACCACTCAAGCTCCTTATCAGCTTGCTCCCTGGTAATTATGGCCGATATGTTGATGGACATTTTTGCTGATTTTCTGAGCGGACTGGCTGGAGTGGAATGAATATCTAACTGTGGGCATCCACTATTTATAGCCGTTCGAATGAGTAGGGAGTGGAGGGGAGAGATAGTTTGATATTGGTAAAAAAAAGTCACAATAATTTGTTACATATATATTTCATATACATTAATTTTCTATTTACATTTCATCTAATAATAGTCTTAACAGTAACTCTAATCTATTTTCATCACTAACATTATTTACAATATTGGCTACATTATATTTGAATTCGGCTACAGTTTTTCGAGGTCCATTACGATATTCCTGAATATCTCTGTGTCCCCACGGTAGAGTTTTCACGGTGTTTGGTATTATAAACCTTTTGTCATCGTTGTAAGATAATGCGACTTTGTTTTTCATTTCAGTATATATATCATGTAACTTACTCCTGAATGTATTCATTTTTCTAAATATCTTACCCCCGCCTTCTACAATCTTTTGATAATCCGACATGTTTAAGCTGCTTTGTATTACGCATTTTTTTACTCCCTTAGCGGCTTTGGTCTCTTTTTCGTCTGATCTAATATAGTAGGCCTTGGCGCCTGTCCCTAAAAATGTGCTGATGGCCTGATTTGGATACTCATCTTTGAAATTCCCCAATATTGGTTTACTTACGGGTAGGTTAAATTTATTATCCGTTTTATAATTAGATGTGTCGAAATGTTCTATATTTCTCCCCATAAATTCATAAAAATTAATTTTATCAACTTTAAGTACAAAACTATCGGTATCTGTGTAAAGTAATGAAATTTGATCACCTAATTGCTGTTTTAATATTCCATAATAAAAATCATACATCCTTACTTTTGACAATTCCAACACTGTGAAACCGATGTACAATGGTTTGTTATAGCATATTTTGGTTCTACCCATATGTATAGCCACAAAGTGTTCTGAAAATATAGAACAAGACTTAAAATTCGGTCGAGCAATTAAATTGTTTGCGCCTGGGGAATTTCTCTTACTAACCCAGTGGGTTTTAAGGTAAATATCTCGTCTGTCATCCACGTTTTCCATAGTTTTCCCGTACACACTATTGACCATGCGCTTAAAGTGATTTCTCTCAGATGTGTGCTTGGCATTGTTTCTCATATTAGTATTGAGATCTATGTATTTTTTCAGCCAACGTGACTGCTTAAACTTGAGGGCGCGATGAATTTCAGTTACAATTAGTCCATTATTTATGGCCTGCTTAAAGTTTCTATAGTGTAGTATGTATTTGTCTTTGTGGTTTAAATTCGGCACCAGTTTGGGGATTTCTGTTTTGGAATTAGGTGGAATTATATTCTCCACTAAAAATGGTAAATCGGCGTGTTTATCATGAAGGTGTTGTGGATATGTTACATCAACTTCTAATACATAGCCATAATCCCCGAGATCATCAACTGACATTACATCGAGTTGATTAATTTCCTCGGTCGATAACCATGCAAATTCTCCTGTGGGTAGTGGCTGACTCATACTATACCCATAGAGATTTGTGGCATCAATATAGTGTATAGAGGACTTTGGCTCGAAGGGATTATATTCCGATAAATACTGATTATTGGCAATATGTTTTCTTTCCACACATTGACTGATACCGCCACGTATACTATTTTTGAAGAAATTAATCATATCAATATCTGTCAGCAACTCTAACTCCACCTTGGTGTAGCGCAACATCGCATCCCATGACAGACCTGGAGATGTATAATATTGCGCTGGATCTAGTTTATATGCTTTAAGCGATACATCTCTAAAATTTTCAAATATATCGCATAACATTAGAACATCTGATTTTAAATATAAATCAGAATACGATCCCAAGGTTTGGCAATTAAATACATCCCACACTTTCTGGGCCCTCGCGTAATCCTCGTCGGATATGTGACAATCATTTAACTTATCATAAAACTCATCTTTTGAGGGTAAATTTGGGTGATCTAATTTCAATATATTATCCATGAAATTATATGGAAACACCCCTTTCTGTCTCATCAAATCAAATTTTTCTTTTTCTGCAAAACATTTCCTTGTTTCAACAAAAAATTCTGATGGCAAGTTTTCCGACAGCCCAACCAAGGAATCCGCTAAAAATCTGTAACTATCCAAAAATCTGAGTTTTATGTAATTTTTTCTCAAAATACCGTCTCTATCTACATAGCTATGGGTGTACAATGGTTTTGTGAACGAAA
Source organism: Psylliodes chrysocephalus (assembly GCA_927349885.1). Taxonomy (NCBI): domain Eukaryota; kingdom Metazoa; phylum Arthropoda; class Insecta; order Coleoptera; family Chrysomelidae; genus Psylliodes; species Psylliodes chrysocephalus. Next base: position 88,985,337 of record OV651814.1, read on the forward strand.
TATATTTTTCTTTATTTTGGGCAATAACTTCGGCTCTCTCACCTTCCCCATACAATTCTTTAATAAATAAATGGCTGTCATACCCACTCAAATTATGGAAAAATATTGGGACAAATTGCGGGATTTTATAATTTAAATTACAATTGCTATGCGCGGCGCCGGGTGTTTTCTTACCGGTAAGATGGCAATGATCTCTTACTTTAACTTCGCCTTCTTGAAAGGTCTCATCGCAAATAGAGCATATAGTCGATGTGTTAAAATCATCTATTTCATCTTTAGACAGTCGCTGCATTGGAACAATGTCTTTTAAATGAGTATTATAAATAGTTAATACATCATCCTCTAAGCGTTTTACGAAATCGCTCGCGGCATTATCGCCGGTAAAAGTTACAAATTTCGTCAATGAATCATCAAATGAACATTTAATCAGATATGCAAAAGCATATGGCTCATGTTGGTATGTAGGGATGGTGAATTTTTTTTCCGGATCTGGTTCGCAATGATCTATAGGTTTTAGGATCGATTCAAAATCGGCATAAATTACAAATGGGACTCTTAGTTGCTTACCATAATTTTGAAACTTCAGTATATTTTCGGGGACATAATTACCGCGTTTGTCTTTTTTAAGCTCCACTGATGGTGTACTGGTATATATATGATTACAATCGCACAATTGATGACGTAATAGGACGCTTTCAGATGGAAAATAAAGTAAACACCCGTCACAAAAAAATTTTTTATGACCATTTTTAGTTATTTGACTCGAAACTAATCTGGATATACTTTTAATCCAACAATAGTGACTATTACCGGAATCTTCTGTTATTAGCAGTAAATTTATATGATGCCCTAACCTTCTACGGGAATATCGTAATGGGCCTACTATTTCAAATTTAGCCTTACCATTTTCATAACTATGTTCCAAGCCATAAACATTAACACTTATATCATTGAGGTCTTCAAATTTTGAAATGTCTTTAAGCTTCATGGGAAATTCAATGCCATCAACATTCAGCACGGTCTCGAAGTGTGGATACGATGACATTAGGCTAACATGATCTCTGGCTGGATATAGAGCTGATGTGATGGCCCAAGCAAAGCAGTACGCATCATTATTCTGCACATTCACTACACCCTTCTTGGTTTCAATAAACTTAGGCAGCTTTATGTATGAGCAGCCTCCTAACGGAGAGTACTTATTTATATTAACTTCTAGAAATAGTACTTCCTGTAATGACCAACCTGAAACAATGAATAATTTATTAGTTACCGATATATTATATATTATATAACTACTATACCTGAATCTTTATGTTGGAAGTCTACGGTTTGAGATACCAAGGCGTCCTTAAAGTTTGCATATACCACATCCAAATCCGTCGGCAAATCTAGTATTCGATTTATGCTATTGAAAGATTTGATTTCAGAATTATCTTGGCTCTGCAATACATATGTAGCGAAGACCTCTACATTAACTTTAATGGCATTATGGGCCCTCAGAACAACTTTCAACAATTCCAATACCCTCACTTTTATAGCCTCAAAAAATGTTATATAGTCTATATGTTTTTCATCACTTTTGACTCTATAACTTGCGATTCTGCACTTAAATGCACTCTTAATTAAATATATACCATCGACATGAATTGTGCATGCCTTTTCTTTATGACTAAGACTCCTCATATGTGATGTCATCTGATTGGTTGCGATGTCTACATTACATGATTCACATCTACTTTTATGAACTTGTGGGTCTACGGTACGATGTGAAACTCGCATTACACGAGCTTGTTTTACCGGTAAAACATCCGGGCTTGAATTGGCGGTTCTTTTCGTACCGCTGGATGATTCACCATTGCGGTTAGATATCAGATTACAACTTTTATTTTGATGTCGTCGTAAATTATCTGCTCTTGTAAATGTTAAACCGCAATTACACTTATACATATCTACTATTTTTATGATTATTTCGATATTAGATAATGAAACTTCCAACGCACTTATAGCTCGCGACTGATCTCATTCGTATAGATGTGATATTATATACCTCTCAATAAAGCCCCACCTCCACTATGCTCCCCTCCCCTATTCATAATATACGGGAACAGCTCCAATTCTTGTTACTTCGGTATAGAGTAACGTAAATTCTAAATACATAGTAATCACTAGGAGGTAATGAGATGTACTTACTATGCTCATTACACTACTCAATTACGTTCATTAAAGTATATAATTTACAGAATAATTGGGAGGCACTTGCTAATTGCGCGAAGGGTGGGATACTACCCCTTCCAACAATATTTACATCGCGCGTGTCTGCCGAAGACCGGTGATTCACTTTAGCTATGGCGGTTGAGAGTCAAGGGTGTGCATGGCGCCGACTTATTTCCCCTATGCTACAACAGTAAACAAGAGAAGTACTTAGACTTATTACACTACGTGATATACACAGTAAATACTGTCTGAGAGGTATGCATATGGTGTAATGAGAGGTACTTACTATGCTCATTACACTATGCAATTACACTCAGTAAAGAATAATTGGTTGGTCCTTACATCACTATGTGTACTGAGAGGTACTTACTATACTCATTACACTATGCAATTACACTCATTACACTATGCAATAACATGGTGTACAGAGTAATTCAGAGGTACTTGCTAATTGCGCGAAGGGTGGGGGGTACTTGCTAATTGCGCGAAGGGTGGGGGGGTACTTGCTAATTGCTCGAAGGGTGGGGGGTACTTGCTCGAAGGGTGGGGGGTACTTGCTCGAAGGGTGGGGGGTGGGTACTTAGGGTAATTACTAATTACACCAATTGCCTCTGACCTTGCCTCTGACCTTGGTCCAGAACTGGCTAATCCCATCTACTCGCAGCCCTTGCTCGTTTAATATTCTCTGCTAACTTGACGGTGAGTTCTTGATTTTTGCTCAAAAATAATATAAACCAGTCTACACCCGGCATATTGTTTTTAAACCTTTTTTTTATTTTTTTTCCAATCTGTTTAAATAGGCTTGTACAATGGATCTTATATCAGTGCTTTTTAACGGAAAACCCCTCTCGGCACATAACTGAAGACTTCATTTCAGTTATAATTCTTCGCCCTCGGAGAGTACAGGCTGCCGACCGTATTTTAGAGGATGTTTCCCGTGGTATCTCATTTGAACAGAGAGTAGAATAAGGAACACCATAATGTTCTGATGCTGCTCTTATGGATATATTCCCTCGCCGTACCGCCGCCATTGCTCTGTGAACGTATTTTTTGTTATAATTGCATTTACCACTAGGTCCTATTTTTTGTATATTCTGGGCATTCTGAAGGCAAAAATAGAACTATTTAAGCAAGAACAAGCAAAATAATTAATAATTATTAATATTTCAAACTGATTCACTTTACACTCTTTTATGTATCTTTTTCTAAATAAATTATATGCAAAGGAAAAAATATTCAATATTAATTTTATATGAATACGTGATTGATCAAAAAAATTGTAGCATATATGTTTAAAACAATTAATAAACGGAAGCTCTACAACTAAACGTTTCCAAGAATTGTAAAATCGATAAATCCCTGTGTTAACAAATATTTGCACCGTACTTAAATTTATTGTAATTGCCGACACTCGCACCTCTCAACCGTTCATCACGCACTGCCACGAAATATGCGACTCGCAAATACGTGTTGTTCAAGGTCTCGTTGGAAATATTCATCACTTTTAACGTAAATGACCAAATGGTTTACTTTACCCATTATGATTCACTTAACCTCGTTTGACGTTAATTAATAAGATTGTTAGTTAAAATATCTATCTTTATTTTCTTGCAAGTTATATCTTTAGTGTTATTAAAAAAATTTCATAGCTTTGCTGGAAAAGAATAAAAATTTTGGTTTCGGTTTTCGATCCCATTTCTCCAATTTCATTTGACCTGAACTTTTGGATTTGCCAGCGTATTTTTTGGTATTTTGAGTAAGTTTTCTTTACTAAGTACTTGCTCTCTAACTTTTTTTAAAAATAAAGTCTTAAATCTTTTGCTCCTAAAAGCAAGTCCGTTTTTAAAAATCCAAACCAGCGTTCCACCAAAGCATCACTTAATATATCTATAGTTAAACACTGGTTCCCAACGGGACGAATCCCATAGAGCTATCCAATATTATTTCAAGAAGTAAGTAATATTTATTGATGATATTACCAAAAATGTCAATAATTGTTGTACATTTTATTCTAAATATCTAACTCAGTATCTATTTTTCACCAGATGCAGAATGAATAATTTTACCTCCAATATATTTGGGTCATGAGGATTCATCATATGTAGAGCTTCAGTTAGATTAGGCGTAGCCATAATAATAATAGTGGCATTCTTAAACCATTCTTTGGTATCATTTAGTTGTATTATATTAAAGGCAATTTTTACTATCCCAATCTTTTGTGTGTTGATCTATAACAGTGAATACTTTTTGATAATGTGAGCACAACATAAATAGTTTTATAAAGTTTTTACGTAACTTTTTCTTGTTATCTACGTGTTCATAACATAGTGACAGATATTCTTTTAGTTTCATTTTATTAAAAGCTTTACAAGCAGCGTTCATACTTGCAAACCTGAAATCAGTAACAAAAATTTTAAAAAGTGGCCATTTAATTTTCTGTTTACATAATTGTCGAAACCTAATAAGTAAAACAAATAGTATGTACGTGTCATGATCACTGGAATCATTTCAACGATAGGGGCTAACCGATGTTCCAATATCTCTACCACACCACAATAGTACAAAACTTTCTTTATTGATTCTGTTCTTACTATTAAACCAGTGGCATCGAAATGCATGAATCCACTGACAGATTTTACAGCTCTTTACTGAATATTTTAATGTTTAAAGGAGAAGATACTAAATAAAGTTCGTGTGCCTTTTTTTAAATTATGAAGTAAGTTATCTTTATATTATTGATGAGCATTTTTAGCATCACATCACTTCTGATTTTTCTTGAAATAACTTCAGATTTGACATTCTTCAAATTTTTTCTTGTAATTAAAGAAGTGTTTTTAATTCCTATTGGTTTCGGTTTTCTATACTATTTCTCAACTTCATTTGACATGGAGAAATCAATACTAACTTTTTGGATTTGCTAACGTATTGTTTACGAGTAGGTATTTTGGGTAATTTTTCTTTACTAACTTTAAGTAGTTGCTCTCCAACTTTTTTAAAATGGTGTAAGTCTAAAATTTTTTACTCATAAAAGCAAGTCAGTTTTTAAAAATCCAAACCAGCGTTCCACCAAAGTATTACTTAATCTATTTTTAGTTATTACACTGGTACACAACTGGAAGGAAGTATCCCATATAGCTAACTAATATTATTTCAAGAAGTGTTGGTGAGTAATATTTATTAGTGATATTACTAAAAATTTCGATAATCGTTATACACTTTTGTTTCAAATATCTTGTAAAAACACAATAAAATAGAAACGTATTTCTTAAACTTTTAAACTTAATCTCTAAATCAGTATTTATTTTTGCATTTGCATGTTATCTACAACATTTTAGGCTCATGAAGATTATAAGTTATATTAGGCGTAGTCGTAATAATAGTGACATTCTTAAACCATTCTTTGGCATATTTTAATTGTATTATAATAAACGCAACTGCAAATATAGATTTTAAATAATTTCTACTTTTACTATCCCAATCTTTTGTGTGTTGATCTATAACAGCGAAAATTTTTTTGACAAAGTGTCAAACTTTGATAACGTTTTTAGGTAACTTTTTTCTTGTTATCTAAGTGTTCATGACATAGTGATAGATATCATTTCAGTTCCATTTTTTAAAGGCTTTCCCAGCAGCGTTCAATTTTTCAAATTATTTATTTTAAGTTCTGAACTATTTTCACTAATAGCTCAGGAATCAATTTAATTCCATTTTGGCAATCCTTACAATAAAACTTTAGCAACCTCTTGCCTTTAAGGTCCATTACTTTAAGTTCGTTAGCATTTGAAGCTGAGTTGATCACTGGCAGCTATCGTACAATAAAACAGGATCCCCATTTTTTATTTTGCATGTAACTCATTCCATTTTTCTTTTTACAAATTATTTATATTAATTTAGCTAGTGCGCTCCGGACTATTATCAGTAGTTAAATAAATCTCATTTTTGTAAACACTTTTTAGATAAGGTATACACTTGAATATTGATCAAATTATGCCGATTACAAGAATTAATTCAAATCAAAAACACTAAATAATTACATCAACTAAATTTTTAACTAAATCGGGAAAGGACACTTTTCAATGGCGTGAACTTTTTCGTGAGCACATAGAAGGAAAAGAATCAAAATAATGTACACGGTGTTTTATAATATTTTCACATTTGTATTAAATTTACTCATTTCGGAACCAACCGTGCATGATGCTAAATTTTTGGTACGTTTCTTTAATGCCTGGTAGGTTGGTTTTTTGGGCACAGTTGCCCTCCTTCTTTTTTGGCCAGTTTCTTTGGCAACTAAGCCGCTCCACTTTTCCACATCTTCTAGAGCTACAGTCCCCTTGTTTAAATTGCAATTAATAGAAACTAGTTCATCACGATAGTGATCGACGCAATCTACCGCATGTATGTTTTTGCCACATTTGGGGCATGATAATATTTTATTCTTGTCGATTTCCGTCCCGCATACACAACAAGGTAGACCTATGGAGTCCTCAGAATCAGGAACGTTCTGGTTTTCTTCGAAATTGTCAGAATCGATATATTTAGACGATGAAGAGCTTATATTTCTCTTCCATCTGGGAACATTAGCGCCATAACCGAAGATTTGGTCTTTATGTTTTTCGTTTTTTATTTTTCGGTTAATTCAATTTTATTGCGGAGTCAATTATTATTCTTTTTTTGTTGTTGATTCAAGCTCATTTCGTAGTCTATTATTCTAAATTTTCCAATAAGATAATCTAAATGATTGCCGACCAGGATATCAACTCTGATCTATTTCACCTTATCCAGCATAATAGCGTGCTTAATTTTATTGAATTCATTTTCTACAGGGAACTAGTCTCTGGATAACGATTTCGTCCAAAATGGCTACAATCAGATAGGAAGTAATTATATTTCATCTTAAAGTTTACCTCTTGGACATAAAACGCATTAACATTTTTACTCTCTATTTCAAAATGTTGACAACACTTATTGTATACGTCATGTCTCCAACAGTACCAATGATCTGTTGTCTCTCTAAATATTCTTCACCTTCTGTCATGCATTCTAAGTCATCATCAGTTGTTTCAAACACTTCATCTTCATAGTATTGTCTAAATTAAAAAATTCAGAATTCAAAAATCAGAGTTAAGTAAGGTAAGCAAAAATGATTGGAACATATTTTACCAGCAGCTGAGAAAGGGAAAAATAATTGAAAAAATGTACAGTAAAACCTCCTTTCTTTTCACATTCAACGTAGCAGTAACTCATCTGTAATATTTGCCGTTAATTTATTAAACGCATTTTCGCATTAATGGTGATTATACTCGGAACTAGAGATATATTCCAGAATTTCTTCCGCCTCCTTATCCCACAATCATGAGCTGTCCGATTATTTCAATCCAGAAAACCTTTCTTGTCCTGGGTAAGCCCTTGAATAATTTATGATATTGAGAAAATGGGCTGCATCGATGTGTACTCTCACACGTTGATATTTTTTGCGAATTGGTCTGCATATTGTTCAATATTATTACAATGATAAAATCGCCAACGACTTCACGTGGCAGATATTGACATGCATTAGGGTGGAGCGAAAAAAAATTACATTTTTAGGAGTTATCACTATCAGCTGAAAGGTGCCTATATAGTAGTAGATTGTCAATATATTTTTTTAATTTTTTTGACATTGGCATCATACCTCGCAATGACTTTGAAATATTTTTTGTTTTAATTTTCTTAGCAGATAGCACTATTGGCTAAAAGTTCTGTAGACAGTAGTAGATAATTTGTAATTTTTTTTAAGTTTTCTGACCTTTCCTTCATTCCCCGCAATGACCTTGAAATATATTTTTTTTTGAGATTCACTATGCGCTATAAGTTGTTTAGATAATAGAGAGTTATTGCCAACACTCCGTTTAACATTTGCACTAACCTTATCGCTACATAAATAATTGAAAATAATCTTTTAATACCAAGTTTATTCGTTTTTTTTATTTCTAATAGATTTTGTGACTTCATGCATTTGCTTTCGTTCATCTACGTCTACTTGATGTTTTTCATCTTCCATTTCCAACTTCCGTCTCTTTTCTTCAAAATCAAACTGCAATTGATCTTCTTGTATTTTAATTTCTCTTTCGTCTAATTTTAATCTATACTCTTCGAGTTTAATTTCCCTTTCTTCCAATTTTATTTCATTGTCTGCAGTTCCTTTTTTATTTAAAAAATCTAAGGCATTTCCTTTAACAGGTTTATCAGTCCTTCTTGTTTTTTTTGGCACTAAAATATAAATAGGATATTTAGTTTTGTAAAAAGAAAATAGAACATTCGGGGTTATTCAGTACTGAAGGAAATGTTAAAATATAAGGTGATTTAAATATTAATAAAAAATACATACCTAAAATGTTCCTTCTCGTTAAAGTGTTTCTTGTATCTGTTTTACCAATTGTTGCCTAAGAAGGTGTTGATGTATTTAATACCTTTATAATATCCGCAGAAACATCTAGATCCAATATTAGAGACTTGTCTTGTCTGACCTCCACTTCTGCAGCAATATCATCATCCATGGTCCCTAAAAATGTATTGACATACATGTAATTATGTTTTCACTCACTCAAAGCATTTTTTAAAAAAGGATGTTTATTAATTTAAAATATAATTGGTATTGTTGTGTGTTTACTGCACAACGAATAGAAAAATAGTAACAAGCTAACATGGTTTCACAAACTATTTATAGTTAGTTTATCCTATTTAATTACATTAAAAGCAATAAAATAAATGGGTATTGCGTCCGTTGTCGCTATCTTATCTCTGTGTAGGGTCCATTGTGTAGGGTGGTTACGCTAACGTTTCTCCTCTCTGCTTAGGTGAAGTCTTCGTCCTCGAAGATTCTAAAAGCTCTTGCAGGGCGAGTGCCTGATGGGGTTGGATTCTTGGGCTGAATAGCAGTTTGGCAATCCGATGTCTCTTTCTAATTAATATGTAATAGGTAAAAGCAGTAACAAATGTTATTAAAATACAAGAAAGTATTCTGAGTCCAGTGGAAATTTGCGGTTGGAGGCTCAGTGTCTCGATCGATTGAATTTATCCGTGTGGGTCCTTGGAATGTCCAGTTTTTCTAGTTTTAGCACATGTTGTGGTTCTAACTTGAGTTAGACGATATTGGGAGATTGAATTTCTTGTAGGGTTATGGGTAGAAATCGCTGTCCTAGAACATCTAGAGTTTCATTGTATATTATGAAACTGGAACGGGAGACGGTCGTCTTGGCTATAGTCAAGGGCTCGACTATTCCTAAAAGAATGGCGTTGTCGGTTTCTTGAACGAAATTCTCAGAGACGTGGGCTACAGCGCAGGTCTGTACATTTGGGATTTGGCACTTTGAGTGAATTCTATTTTGGCATATAACAAAATTGGATTTCTGCGTGCAGTGCTTCATGCCATGAATTGTTGGAGTAATACCTGGCAGGTGGTATTATCATCGCATGATCATCATTAGGTATAGGGTATACTTTGATTAAAGGGTAAGAATGACATGTAGGATGGGTAATTTGAGGATTATGAGCATTTTCTTTCGAGTGACGCACACTATAGAGTGTGAAGATTCTAATAGTTCATAGGGATGCTCGTCGTTGATGACTAGAGCGTCTCTTGAATATAAGGATATTAAGTTTTCTTAAAGAGTTTCTAATTTCTTAAAAGTGAAAAGTTCAATATTTGTTAAATTTAATTGGGAAAATGTTATTGTTCTAATTAATTTCTTAATATATTCGTTGATGCTTTGCATTTCTAATATTTCATTAATAATTACTAATTGTTGAGATATATCGTCTACCACATTTTTAATTACTAAGTTATTATTATTTATCTTATCTAATAACATATCGAATCTATTATTAAAGGTTTCGCTGTATGAAATTTGATTATTATACTTTTTTATAATTTCATTTTCTTTTAATTCTATCGAGGTGATATGAGTCTTTAGAATTTCCAAGTCTGAATTGTTAGGGTTACCTGTAATATATTTAATGGTTGTTCCTAGGAAGTTGAACAAACCTCGTTTTTGTTTATGTCTACGTGTAATTTTATGTAAATTGTCTTTGGCTTCTGTTAGTAAGTGGTCGAATTGATTTCTTAATAATATCCAGTCACTTTAGGTGTAAAATATTCGAAGTTAATTAAGCTATTAGATAATGTCTTCTCAAGTTTTGAAAGATTATTTTTTGTATAATATGTATGTGGAAATGCGAAATTTCCTTTGCGTTTCCCATTGGTTCGGGATGTAACGTACAAAGGTTTCAATATGTTACACAGCTCCGGCAACTCATTGGTTATGGGTGAGCTGGGTCGTAGATCAGACAAAACACTATCAATTCGTAGACATATAATGATTATCACAATAGTTACCCAGTTTTGGTTCTAGAGTTATTTTAGAGTTATTGATTTAGGCGCCACTGGGGGCAAAATAAGAAATTTACTCTAATACCAACTCTAGGTCACTTCCCCCCAGCAAAGATACTGTGAAGATCAATCCCCTACCTAATATGGCTGTAACCATAAATATTCAAATATATGTGTACACTCTCTTGCTAAAGCCTGGGACTTTGTATCGATGAGAAATAAAATGCGTTACTTTTCTGAACGTTTTTAATTGTGACGAATGACAATAATCTTGCTCCAGTGAGCTAATCCACTAGGAGTCAATGCTAGACGGAAACCACTTTGTGACCGGCAAACCCCGGCAGTACGTCCCAAGGGTTGTGGTTGTTCCTCTAACACTGACGTCTATCGACGTCCGGATCCAATTGGTGTCAGCAGGAACCCCCCCAACCTGTATACCGAGGTATGCAAGTCACAAGAGTTTCCTTCTGACATCCACTCATATTGGATGGAGTAAAGTTATAATCTATAGGTATATCGATATTTTTTAAAGTTACTTTTAACAATGCGGTTTAATATTAAATTAAATACTTAGCGGTTTATGGTAAAATACCTAGGGCTCGTTACCGTTGCCCTCTGTATAGGTATATTTTTAATGTAAGTTTTTCTTAATCGTTTTTGCGTATTTAAGATGTGTACTTGTTGGGTTGTTTTTGTCTGTTAAACCAGTGATTTTTGTTTTGTTCAGTGGGAGATATCGTTTGATAGGGAGCGTCTAATTTTGCTCTGTTTTTCTTTTTCTTAATGTAAAGAGTTTTATTTATTATGGGAATCGTGTCTGCTGATTTGTTTGTTTTTTCTAATGCTTTAGTTCTGTTGTCTTTTTGTTTTTTGAAGGGTCTAAGTTCGTCTTTATGTCTTTGATTGTACGTATCGTAAATGGGTAAATCGAAATCAAAATGTATTTCTTCTGCATAAGGGCTATATAAAATTGAAAAGGGTGAATACCCGATGGCACTATGTAGATTGATTATAGATAAGTACAGCATGAGTAAACGTGTCGTCTAAGGAGTTTTCGGGGTTTTGAGCTTTTAAAGTTCGAAGTTTTTCTAATAAGGTAGAATGGAAACGTTCTACAGGTGAATTTGAAGAAGAGTTGTTTACTGTAGTAAAGTGAATATCGATTTTATGAAGGTTCATAAATTCTTTTAAGAGGGCAGAGTTGAATTCTTTTCCGCTATCGAATACTAATTTTTTAGGATAATTATGATGTGAGAAATAGTGTCTTAGTTTGCTTAAGACTGATACGGAAGCTTTATCAGGTACTTTATAACATTGGGCATATTTTGAAAAAGAGTCAATTATTGTCAAATAATAATTTTTGTTGCATTGTAAAATGTCAACGTGTAAAATGTCAAAGGGTTTTTGACCAAGTAAGGGGCCTAGTTGTGGTAAATTGTAAGGTTGTCTTTCGTACTTATTTTTTAAACAAATTTCACATTTATTTATAAAATTAGCAATAGTAGTTTGCATAGAGGGGCAATAAAATTTGTGTTTAAGGTGTTTGTAAGTTTCTACTATACCATTGTGATTAGAATTGTGGTATAATTTAACACATTCGGTTTGTTTGTTATCGTCTTCTATATCTTGTAAAATTGTATTGCAATAGGTTGCTTTAACTGTGTTATCGATATTTGTTCTAAAATAATTGCAAATAAAACGTATTAAATCGTGAAGGCGATTTTATTCCAAATTTTTGTTTAGGTCTCAAGATTGTTCGGAAAGCGTAGATAATGCAGTCTTGCCAATTGTCGGTCGTTTTAATTGTGTACCTATGTTTATTAAATATTTTCTTGTATGTGACGTCGTATTTGTCTGAATTTGGGATAATGATTATTTGATTTGTTGATAAGTTTAAGGGTTCTTCGGATATAGGAGTTCCGTTAATAGGATTTTCGATTGAGGTGTGTTGGGTTTGTGAGTCGTCTGAGGTATTTTGTATCTCGTCAAAATTAGTCAAAAAATCGTCAAGGTCGAAATCTGTAGTGTCGGGAGCAATTGCGCACATTAAGTCGCTAGTAAGGGCATTTAATTGTACTCGGGAAAGGGCGTCAGCAACTTGATTTTCTTTACCTTTTTTATATTAAACTTCAAAATTGTAGTCGTCTAATTTTAATCGCCATCTCGCTAAGCGGGATGTAGGATCTTTAATTTTGTAAATCCATACTAAAGGATTATGGTCAGTTTCTATTAGGAATTTTCGTCCATATAGATAGGGTCGGAAATGTTCACAGGAGTCAATTATGGCTAGAAGTTCTTTTTCTGTCGTAGAATAATTTTGTTCAGCTGAATGTAGAATGCGTGAATATTATGCAATAGGGTAATTAGATTGCGTTAATACGGAACCTAAGGCTATGTTAGAAGCGTCAGTAGTTAACGTAAAGGGTTGTGAGAAGTCAGGGTACTGTAGTACAGGTGTGTTAGAAAGTAGTGTTTTGCATTTTTCAAAACATTCTAAGTATGCGGAATTAGTGGGGTCGCTTACAGAATTTTTTCGTGTACATCTAGTAAAAGCAGAAGTGATTTTTGCGAAGTTAGGAATAAATCTTCTATAATAACCAATTAATCCTAGAAATGACTTTATTTTTTTTACGGTTTTCGGAAGTGGATATTTTCGAACAGCTTCGAGTCTTGCGGAATTGGGTTTAATTCCGTCAGGTGTAACTATGTGACCAAGGAATGCTACTTCTTTTGTTAAGAATTCGGATTTGTCTAATTGGACTTTTAGATTGGAATCTTGAAAGGTTTTAAAGATAGTGGATATGTGTGACAAGTGTTCTTGAAGAGATTTTAAAAATACAATTACATCATCCATGTATACAAAGCAAAATTTATATAGAAAGGGTCGTAAGATATTATCCATTATTTTTTGAAATGTAGCGGGAGCGTTTTTAAGACCAAAGGGCATTCGAAATGACCGTGGGGGACTGTGAATGCAGTTTTATTAATTGATTTAGGGTGGACTTCTATCTGATGGAATCCTTGTGCTAAATCGAGGGTCGTAAAATATGTTGCTTTTCCTAAATTATCTAAAATCTTGTCAATTTTAGGGAGAGGATATTTATCTTCTATTGTATTTTCGTTTAGTTTACGGTAATCAATTACCATTCGAAATTTCTTTTTGACAGAAGCATCGGCTTTCTTGGGAACGATCCAAACAGGGGCTGAATAAGGGGAGATAGATGGTCTGATAATTTTATTGTCAAGTAACTTGTTTATCTGCCTTGTAATTTCTTGTTGCATACTTTGGGGATGCTTGAAACTACGTGCATATATAATGTTCGTCGTTTGTTCTAATTTCGTGTTTGATGGCTGAAGTGAATGATAAGTCTGACTTTTCGTCATAGAATATGTCTCTAAATTTGTAACAGAGATTTAAAATTTTCTTTTTTTCTTCGGAATTTAAGTGTTGGGTACGTATAATGTTAGGGTCAAAGTTTGAAGGAAAATAATTAGATAATGTTTAATTATTTATTAATTCTACGTGTATTGGGTCTAATTGAATCGGTTCGTCTAAGGTAATGTCTATGTAGTCGTTTGTTACCTTATGAATAGATTCGGGAAAAGTAATATTATTTATTTTTGTTTCGGGTAGCAATATTTCTCCATTTTGAATATCTACTGGTATTTTGTTAAAAAGAGTCTGAAAAGGTATGTCTAAGTCGTATTGTTTAAGTGTTAGAGTTTTCGTACTGTAATTTAAAATAGCGCAGAATTTTTCTAAATCGTAATTACCTAAAAGAATATCGAAATCTTTACTCCAATCGGCAATACGCGCGTCTATAAATTCGTTAATACCAATTTCCTTAAATAATTTATATTAAAAGAGTATTTTGTGGTTTTTTTCATGAACGTGAGAGTAAAATCTTTTTTATACTTATGAAGGGGATTAAAATAATTAGAAGCTTCGGGGGTTATAATTGTATCGGATCCTCCAGAGTCGATAAGTACTCTGAGTTGGCTAAAGGGTAGCATAAAATATGGAAGTCTGGGGAAAGTTTTAATGTTATTTAATTGGATTGAGGTGGTGGTTGTTCTTCTAACGAGAGGTTCTGAAAATTCTCGATTGAAAGTTCATAATCTTGGGGAGTTTCATCGATGGGAAAATTATCGCTTGGAAAATCATTTGAATATTCTTCGAAATGTTCGGGGGGTTCGAAGTAATTTTCGGATTCAACATTAAAATTATGCGTCCTCCTAGTCGAAATCGACATGGGTTGAGCGGCTTGAGTGCGTATGGTTTGTACACCACTCATAGGTTTGGGAGCAGAATTATTACTCTGGTTTTGAAACTGATATGATTGATTTTGAAATGGTTTATAGGTATTATTTGGGGGCAATTGGATTTTTTTGTTTAAAATTAGAATTATTTTGATGGGGTTTAAAAGGAAAATTTTTAATTTGGTTGCTAGGTAGAAAACTTTTTGGATTTTCACTTTTTTGCCTAGTATTTTGTGATTTTAAGTAATTCATATAAGAAACTTGATTTCTATGGTTATCATAAGCTATACATTTTTGTAACGCGGTATCTAACGAATCTAATAAGAAATGAGAAAGATATTCGCAATAAGGATTGTTAATACCTGTACAAAATATTTTTAAAGCTATATTTTTAAAATAAGGGGTTTTAAATTCTACCGTTTCGCGGTTATCATTTAATGATATATGTGTGAGTAAATCACTTAAATTATTATTTATTCTCTGATGATACTCATCGTATGTTTCAGATGGTTTCTGAACAGAGGTTAAAAGTTGTGTGACTAGGATTTCTTCAGATCTCCTATCACCATATTTTGCTAATAAAGCTGGACGTATTTCGGTCCAATTTGTTTTATTTGAAAAATTTAAATAATCTCTCGGTTCACCTTTAATCCTAGATAAGATATTTGAATTTAATATGAATTCTTGGGAAGCAGTAAGATTCTGTCCCTGAAGAAAAATTGAAAGGTTATCTACGGATTTGAGAAATGTTGACAGGTTACTTCCCGTTGAATATTCTGGGAGAGTTGAACAAAGACTGAAAATATCAATATTTTTCAACATTTTTACAGGAATATGGTTTTGCACGGTCAAATTTACGGTGCTTCGATTAAGGGGGCTTCTGTCACGAAAAATTGGATTTTGTGAAAGAATTAAATTAATTTCTTCCTCAGTGGAATTAGAAAAGGTGCTCATAAGTGAAACAGACAAGGAAAGATACAGGAAGATGATCAGCTTTGATTTCTTCTGAATTACTTTCTTCGTAGATCGTCTATCAAACAACTGAAGTTGACCAGGAATTCTTTGTAATTCTGTATAGATGATCTTGTTCGCAGCGCCAATTATGTTTTCACTCACTCAAAGCACTTTTTAAAAAAGGATGTTCATTAATTTAAAATATAAGTGGTATACAATAATTCAGTATAATATTGTTGTGTGTTTACTGCACAACGAATAGAAAAATAGTAACAAGCTAACATGGTTTCATAAACTATTTATAGTTAGTTTACCCTATTTGATTACATTAAAAGCAATAAAATAAATGGGTATTGCGTCCGTCGTCGCTATCTTATCTCGGCGTAGGGTCCATTGTGTAGGGTGGTTACGCTAATATTCCTATGTATTATTTATGTATTGATTCTGTGAAATTATAAAACGGTTACTTACAATAATCATGGTCTCTTTCAATGACCTGATTATTTTCTTTATTTTCTATTTGAGCAGTCACAGCTAACTCTTGGATTGCTTTCCCATTCTCGATGCTACTGGTTGATATTTTTTGTCTTACATACTTGGGAGAGGTCATACAGCTCCTGCAAGAGTACATCAGCTTGCGCGTAGATTTTTTCGATTCCAGATTTACAATACAGGAGAAACATACAGGGCATGAATATCTTGTAAAATAAATAATCTAGTGAGAATTATTTCTATTAGCCTTGTCTTTTTCAGCCAGTTTAATAGCAAAACATCAAAATGGTTTTCTAATGTTCTCAATGAAAATGCTTTATTTGAAACACTTACAATATTGTCTATAATGGTGGTCCATTTCTTTGGGTCCTCAAATGGATTTTGTGCCAGTACCTCCCGTAATAAGACAATTTCGTCGTTTGATGTAAAGCGCAACCTAAGGTTTTTCTATATATCAAATAAAATATAAATACAAAAATTATATGCTAACCTTACCTAACTATAAAAATAAAAGCTAAGGTTAAATTAAAAACAAATCTACAATGAATTTATCCTATAACTATTTTAATCTATTAAAAATTAAACAAAGAAAAATAATTATATGTACTAAAAACACAGCAAATGCACTAACAAAATTGGAAAAAAATAGGCGTGAACATAAAATAACTTCAAACGAATAAACTGTTATCGAATTTTAATTCCGACTTGTTATTAAATATAATTTTCACTAGATTATAAAATTATTTTATTATAACTAATTAAAAAGAAAGAAAGTTTACTATGCTTAGTCAGGAGGGGTCGAGTTATAATGCAAATAAAATGCCAGGCTATATGGAGTATTTGATTCCTTTTATTATCTTTTTACTATTGATGATCCGGAAGTTGTGAGCCCTGACCAGACGTAAAATCGTCCTCGTGCCGATTGTGAGGTTAGAATGACACATATACAAAAAAATAAGGGCCTCTTGTGTTATTTACCAAGAAAGCAATTCTAAATATGATTAGGGTAGTTGCCCTTCAAGTACGTACTCTTGGTTAACAGGTAAGGATTTGAAATATATATAGTACAAATTAAATTAACCTATAAAACTAATTTATGTACAGAAAAGATACCCGCTATGAGGGCCAAACCCTGCTTTAAAAACGATAAAATATATTTACAAGAGATTCATCTGAATTAGGGCGTGGTTCAAAGCCCACTTGTACTGAAGCTCTAGGCTTATTGTACCCTACAAGAGATTAGGCTACTAGATTAGGTTAGTAGGCTACTAACATTTAAGTATATAACATTAATTTCGTTATATTAAGTTTTTAGGTTGTCCCAGATGTCAACCATGTGGCTCCGGTTAACTGAAGTGGAGATGGAAGTGGGTAATCACAAAAATCTGGGATTACTAATATATTGTCAAAAAAAAAGGGGGGCATCGCCAATTAGATTTAGCTGAGCCTTAAATAACTTAGAACGATCTAATAAAAGATGAGGGAATAAAAGACAACCTTAACTTACACTTCTTTATTTTATAAAAATAAATAAACTATTTTTCCCTGTTCAAATAAGCAGTACGTAATACTGCTACGTTGTTAGCGCTATAACCCCTATTTAGAACATAAACAGAGGTTATGATGTTATGCACTCGGCTGTTGAGAATCTCAGGACTGGGTCGTACTCGTTTCTTTAAATGGGGTCACTAGTAAGGGTTGAGAGTGCCTAGAAGTTACCTGCGGGCGCCAGTGATTTGTTTTAGCAAATATTCAATGAAAGTGACTTTGGAGCTAGAGTAAATCACAACCCCTAACTCCCGCAAATAAATTCTAAATAATAAGATCTCGTTAAATAAATAATAGGTTGTTTAATAATTGATAATTTGCCAAATAAGGTTACTTATATAAAATGATTTGTTAAACATTGAAATAGTCTAATAATTTACTAAATATGAGTACTTATGAGAAATAGGTTGTTTAATAATTGATAATTTGCCAAATAAGGATACTTATATAAAATGATTTGTTAAATAAATAATGAAATAGTCTAATACTTTACTAGATATGAGTACTTATGAGAAATAATCAGAAAATTGTGAACAACAAAATAAATCAATTGAATTTACAGTGAATCTGTCATAAAAAAAATAAAAGCTTATCTGATTTGGTTTTGGAGTTGTTGGGTACTGCTGCGTTGCTTTTTTGATGGGTGTACTTCGTTCTTAGCAGAGATTTCTATTCCAGAACCTTGTGTTTCACTATACTAATGCCACATGCGGAAATCCAGAATCCTTTGAACTGGTTGATTCTAGCAAGGAATCATTTATCGTCTTGACATTCTATACAGCTAGCAAGTTAGGATCTTCTTAAAAAAACTTCATACGGCTTCTGTAGGGCTTTCGTAAGGCTTCTGGAAGATACGACTTTCGGTATGCCGTAAGACGTACGGTGTACGGCCTAAGACGTACGGGCCAGGAATTATTCTGAATTAGGAAAAGAAAGAAATGAAAATGATTTATTCATCAAACAAAGGATGTCTTTACAGGAAGGGATGTTTCTTGTGAGGAAACAACTTCCATTTTTTTTAACAGATATTTAAATATATTTTTAAAATCAAAATTGCTGCACAGATTTCTGACCATTTTAAATATGGCTGCCGACATGATTTTACCTTTAAAGACATCTAATTTGACAAAGAAAATTATTAAACAGTAGATATGATTATTAAACAGTAGCTAGAATAAGAAAATGACTCTAAAAACCTAGTAATCTATGAATAGACTTACCCCAGCCTTAATTCTAGTTAGCAAAAAGATAATAACGACATGCGTCTTTCTGACGGAAAAATTAAGAGCGCAAAGACAGAACGCTTTCAACGGGTTCGTCTCGCCTTTGGTGTCTTGCGCATAACGATACTATGAATAAAAAATCGATATGCCAAAAACACGACAAGAAAACTTTCAATTCATTAATTTGACTTTGCTATTTCCCGTTAGATGGAACTACTTGTACAATATTTGAATTTTAATTTGAAATTAATAATATGGACTAAGTACATGTTACAATACAAAAACCAGTTAAATGGACTAAGTTATTTAGCCTTATTCTTTACTTTAGTTATAAAATTAACAAAAGTAAACCTGTTAGAAAGGAAAGTCTGACACAAAACCTTATGATATAGGTATTTTCCTAAAACTACCTATCTTAGTAACTAAAATCCCGCAAATTTAAAGAATTAAACATACATATTTAATACTATTTAATACAGAAACTACACGCAAAATGAAATCATAAGTTTCTTAAAGTGATTACTATGTAATTTTATGCGTCGTTAGCGTTGGATCCAAGGCGAAGGACTAAAATGCGCAAAAGAGTGAAATTTTGACGGTTAAAGCAGGCGTTAGTTTCTGTTGTACATTATCGTACCAACAGGCACAAAATAAACTTAAAAATTAAATTGTTAAACATTGAAGTGTATGTTAAATAACAAAAGGTTTCGTTACATATAAAAAAAATAATCAACTTAGCTGCTCATTCTGCAGCTCCCAGAATGACACTATTCTTGAGCCCATCTTCGTGCTCTCCATCTGCACTTCTCAGAATATGGAGCCCAGGTCCAGTAGGAGTCGGAAAATGTCTCGTTCTCACCAATAAATCGTCGAGATTGTTGGACACCGAGAAAAGACTTCTCTCAATTTCGGCAGACCAAAAAGAAGTAGTGGTGACGTCGCAGCAAATCGATGTTGCGAGCCACAGCTCGATGATAAGGAGAAGACAGTAAACTAACTGTATCCCGTAACGTGCACCCTAAAAGAAGGTACACCTTAATTTAGTATAAAGTAACTAAGAATGTACATACATTCCCCCAAGTGACTATATATATATAACAATTATTAACATCCCTTAATAGTGAACAATACAAAACCCTAGAACGATAATTTAATATGTACAGTACCCCAAAATAAAATAAATTCAGCGCTCAGCTGGAATAAAACCAGGTTATTGTGACCAAAACAAAAAATTAAATTACCTCTTTCGCGAGGGCGGTGGGCATATAAATGCCGGTCACGTTTCCCAAGTTAGGAGAGGAGAGTTTCCAGATAATTACTCCACCAATCCAAAACACCATGCACAAAATATCCAAATACATCAGACTGGAAAAATCCGAATCCAGTGGCCAAAAATAGAACGTTGAAAACCCCAAGAAAATATCCTCGAACACGAGCTAGGTAGTTGAACACCACACAGAAAGAAAAATCTAGGTAAATGTTATAAAAAGTACATCAAATAATACAGAAATTTCTTTCACTATGGCGCCAACAGAGGTTTCTGTGAATATTAAAATTCGTTTCTCTTCATGTCATTAAAGAATATTACGTATAAAATACAGAAATTAGTTGTAATGTCATAATTTAGTTTAATAACAAATATAAAATTCCTTCGTAATATAGACATGAACTTCTATAGCCTGATAACATATTCTGTAACCCTTATAAAACATTTATATAGAGGTATCGAAATTCTCTGTATGTGGTAGATATTTTTGTACATAGTAATTAATGTTTTAGTATTTTTATAGAACAATCTGTAGTTGAAACAAAATATCTGTAAAAATAATAAAATATTTGCGAAACATTTTGTACCTAATCTAAACATGATCTTTAAATATAACAAAAAATTCTATAAATATAATTGAACAGTTTGTTAAATTTCCAAAACTCGTGATACTATTAACGAAAACTTCTATAAATGATACAAAATACTCTTTATCTCTTACAGAACATATTGGTATATTTGTAAAATATTTCGTAACGTTAAAAAAATATTTGTAGATTTTACAAGTTTTTTTGTACTGTAATAAGCATTTCTGTATGCTACAACTTCTGATAATTTTTTTCCAAAAATTAATGTACAGAAATATTTATAGGCACGGAAAAAATTGTTAAACAAAACTTCTAGAGTTTTAACTCTAGGTTTTAAAATTTATGACGAAGCAGGAACATTTTTTTAATTTTTAGGTTATCCTTAATTAGCTGACTAAATACTTAGGGTATAATGTAAAATATCATGGTGTTACAGGTTATTAAAATTCACCTACT
The DNA here is from genome assembly GCA_927349885.1 of Psylliodes chrysocephalus. NCBI lineage: Eukaryota > Metazoa > Arthropoda > Insecta > Coleoptera > Chrysomelidae > Psylliodes > Psylliodes chrysocephalus. The sequence goes on from OV651814.1 coordinate 89,006,706, forward strand.
TTGAGCACCAAAAGGAAAACGACTTACATAAACCTGTATGATATATGAAAATAAAGTCATTTTTTATTACAAGTATAAATTTTTTATAATGTTATTGAACAGCTAATGGAAAGTTAGAAAAGATATACATAAGCTGTTTTGCCAAATATGTAATATTTTTTGTTTAAACATTACTGAAAGTAATAAATTAGATGACTTTTAACTCCTGAATTACTCATATTAAAAGCACAAATATTTAGTTTGTTGAAGTCAGCTAACCATAAGATTAAATTAAAAAATGTAGTGTTTCGTTAAAAAAATGTGGTTGTTAAAAATTTAAACAAAAGTTTGTATAATGTCTGTATGGAATTTTAACGTTTAATATTTTTTTCTGCAACTTTAATAACAACTGAAACAAAATGGTGTCCGTATATTATGAACATTTCTGTACATCAATGGAGAATGTATTAAAAAAGATATGAATGTGAATTGTCTTAGCTATAGTAAATGACCATTCTGTATTTGGAGACATGTTTAACCACAAATCAGTTTTAGAAAGAAAAACATTTAGTATTAAAAAAAGTTTTATTTATTTATTAAACTGTATAAAAAACAAACAAAATCCATAATAACTTAGAACACGTCGAATGAACTCTATAATAATTATTGTTTAAAAAGTTCATTTTCAAACACTTTATTATCAGGAAAAACTTTATCTTCTTTGGTGGTAATGTGATAAAAATATGTTTGAATGAATTGCCAGACCGCGGTGCTGGCTTCTGGATATTTTAGATTAAATACGAAAAATATTTTAAAACATACGTCCACTGCTTTCAAAACACTAAAAAATTTATATTTGGTTTGGTCCCAGTATACCATGATTTCTTTTGGATCTTTGATTGTACCAACAATCAAAATCATTGGTTGAATTCGGTTTCCTTTGGATAATATCTCTTGCATTTTTGACAAGAGGGCTGCGGCTGTTGGTTCGACCATGAAAAAAGACATCTGGGAATCTCTAATTGTAAATTTATAGATGCTCTTTTTGCCTGTTGCATCTTTGGTTACTTTTTTACTGGATGGCTTTAAAGCATGCAGATACCATAAGAGATAAGCATTTTTACCTTCTAAAATAAACAAATTAGACACCTGATGCATATTAATTAAAATAAAGGTAGGTATCACAAAGAAAGGTGAGAAAATCGATTGAGAATCGAAAACTGAAATTCAATATTGGAAATATGAAAATATATAATCCCAATTACTCCTACGAGTTATCAAAATTACATCCCAAAATTAAAAAAAAAATAAATAAAAAATGAGTACATTGGAAAATCGAAGCACATGCCTGGCCAAAATACTAATTTTTCTTTTCTTTATTTCTTAGCTGTTTTAATTTTTCTTTGGTTTGTTTTCACTTTGGGAATGTAATGTAATTTTCCTAATTTCGTAGGAGAAATTGTGGATTATATATTTTCATATTTCCAATATTGTAAAGGTAGGTATATTTTTGGCACTACTTTATTGTGACTTGGAAATAAGATGTATCTAATTATTTTGTTACTTACAATTTAATATGTACCGAAACAGTTTACCTTTATTAGCTCACCAATAATTTATTGGGTTACATTTTAATGTTAGACTCACCTTCTGAATCAACTTCGTTAATTTCGAAATTAGTACCAAACTTCTTTAAAAATATCTGAGAGGTTTTCAAAAAAAAATCTGTCCATTCTGATACTATGGATGTTCCGTCTGCATTATTCATAAATTGCGAGTAATCAAGTTCAATCTACAAGAAATATATTTATTGATTATATAGAGTATAAAAATTCTTTGGGCTAAGCATATCATACTGTAGGGTATATAAAACAAGCGGATATTCGTATCTCATAAACACACCGAAATAAATTCTTTATTTCCTTTGAAATTTCCTATATTTTTTAAAGATAATTTGTCATTATTATTATTAATAATAAAAATACCTCTTAATTTTATTAAGAAAGAACTGTCAATAACGTCAAACACAAGAGAAAAGAGAAACCTATTGGTTCAACAACCGTTGATAATGAAAATCAGTATTATAATGAACTCCATTATAACACCGTTAAACTAGAACTTTATATGACAAATTATAGTATGGGAGTAGAAAAAATATAAAATAATACCAGTCTGTATCCCATAGGATGTGAATATTGTTTCCATAAATTTTGAATTAAAGCCGTATGACAGTCATTATTTTCACGAATTGACTTGAGGCGCCCCTGGCAGGTCTGTTCCCACAGAATTTCTATTTGCTCCCAAGGCATGTCTTCCGTTCTTAGTCTTACTACAAGTTCTTCATAATTTTCTTCAACTTCTATAATCAAATATACTGACATAGTCGAATAAATACTATACTCATAAAAATACTTACCAAATGATGTAACCTTAGTTGTGATAGATGTGACACTGCTGTTTTTCTCAAGAAGACCACACTTAACCAATTTATGCATATCGTTTTGGTATTTATTGTAGAGTTTTCCTTTAGGAGCCTTTTTATATTGGGCAGCAAAGTAGTATTCTTTCGGTTCATTTGTAAATATTGTAACGATTTGTTTTGAAATGTCATCAGCTATGGAAACAGTCATTTTCTTCTTATTGACAATAAAATGTTGGACTATTAAATCATTTAATATTTGTCTATTTTTTGGGTTAAGCTCCTTGTGTTTATCAAAATATTGTAAAATCATTTGACCCTCCGCTGTATTTAAAATTTCACGGAGTTTCACTTTATTCGATGGGGTGTCATCACTTTGATCATCAGAAACGATAGATATATTAGAATTCGATGTAGCAGGAGAATCCACTCTGCATGGGCTGTCAACAATTTTTGATGTATTTAGTAGTGACTCAAACTGTATGCCCTAAAAATATTAAAATAATTTAAAAAATTAACGAAACACTGTATTAGCATACGACTGCTGAATTTTTCATAGGTTTCAAGATGTTCAACACAAGGACATTTTTACGTTTATTACGTTTTGAAAAGATTACTTACGTGATGTTTTTGCCATCGTTGTAAGTAATATTCAAACTTAGCCTGGATTCCTAGAGGAATAAATAAATTAAGACTATTGTCAACGACAACATTTGATTTACTGTAAAATTCAGATAAAAGGAAATATCAGTTTTGAAGATTACACCGAAATTTATACTTAACAGCAAGTGCTTCTAATTATAGACATTTAAATAAAGAATCACTCCACTCCCTTAACAAATCAAACTTTCAAGTAACAATTGTTACAGATAACTGACTTGAGCCATGGCATATAGCACCGAAGTTAATTACTGCATTTTTTTAGTAAATTGTTCAATGATATAAACATTTTTTAATGTAATTTTGCACCTAATAATTTAAAAACAAACTTACTTAATAATATTTCGTAGATGGTCTCGAGGCCCCATTCTTGTAATAATTCATATAAGGGACTCCAACGATCTTGAAGTTGAGGTAATATTTCACAAACATCATTAACAGATTTATGATAATTAGCCTTAGAGGAGATTTCCAGGTTTTTTGAAGCAGAGTTTAAGTCATTTTCCGGACCATTATGGCTGTATTCTGGTTCATTTGTTATTATGGAATTTTGTGTTGTAGTAAAAGTATTAACTACTCGTGATAAGTAGTCATCCATTAGTCTGTAATTTTTTTAATATATTTATAAATATTCTTTAGGTATCACCATCATTTCACCATTAACTAAAGTATTTGTGTTTACAGGAAAACATGAAAAATTTTTAATATTTATTAGTAATAAGTCATTTCCTTTGTCATCTTTGGTTGGGCATTTTGTAACCTCGTAAGCATTGTAATGACTTACATGACCAATAACACTTACATTTTCACATAAAATATAGATATTGGACGAAGTCATAATAATTTCAATGATTTTGTATAATTGCAGGACATCGTCAGTAAATTTAGTTAAAAAATAATCAATCTTATACGTAGTACCTTTATAGTCTAATTTTGAATATGAAGTAAATTCATCTGTTACTGTGCCTAGTTGATTGCTAATAAAATCAGAAAAATTACTTGTTATCTTATTACAATTTTCCACCTGAAACTCTGCATGATTCTCTAAAAGAAATGAAGCAAATTTCATTTGATTTTTTTTTGCTAAAGTTAGGCATATGTTCTTTCTTGAAGTTATTGCATGTGCATCAATTTTGAACTCTTTATGTTTAGACTCGTAACGGAAACACCAAAACTTTCTGGGTGGGCCTGAATGTTCTATAACAGTAGGATAATGGACTAAAAGGTGAAACTTAGGTTTTAATGTATCTTTGAACAGGCGAGTAAACTGTTCATTGTGTTCCTTAATTAGTAAACACAATAGTATTATTTCCGATTTTGAAATTTTGAAAGACATAATTATGTCAATAATCTTTAGTAAGCCCAGAAAGAAGGCCCATACTTCATCATTTTTAGGTATAAAATGCCCAATCATTAAAGGGAGAAAATGTGTAAAGGTCATCATTTGCCTGGCGGACATTTTAAACTTCTTTTTTTGCAAATGTTCCTTAAATTTTATTGGTGGACTCATGTTACCAATTTCAATTTGCCCGTAATTAAAATTATTTTTGCAAATATTAAGTTCTTCCAGCGTAAAAAGTTTGCATTCATAAATATAATAAAGTAAAATATGCGCTATATCATGTGGCATATGCCTTCAAAAATATCATGCATTACATCGACTGCAGAGTTATTAACAACATGAAACGATTTTATATCATTCAACACAGATTTCTTCCTTACGCCAGTTTGCTTGAAGTCATTTTTTTTAAGATCATTATTGTATTTTTCAATATTTCTCATTGTCGCAGCATTTTCTTGACTTAAATGTTGACAAATTTGTTTAGAGTCTGTACAAAATCTGCAGTAATAATTAGCACTAAACGATTTACTAAAATCTAACAGAGAATTAACTCCCAAATTATCTCCCAAAATTAGTGCAAGCATAAATTTAACCTTAATTGGTTTTGGAGATAAAGCAAAAAGAGTAAGTCCTTCCTCTTCTAAAAACTTTATTTCAGTCACAAGAGATCTGAGACAAACGTCATTGCCAAACTGTTTCATATCGTTAGTTTTTATTATTCCAGCCAAAAAAATACTATCAAGTTTATGAGAATTTAAATTTGGAAAACTAAAATATATAACTGCGATTTGATCGGAGGTTGCTTTAGCTCCCAATGGATTATTAATTTCTAAGTCGTCCACGTACAAATAAAATGGGATAACAGTGTCACCTTTGCATCCTTCCATTTTCTGTTTCCATAATGCTCCATCGATAAAATCACTCATTATATTACTGTCACCCTTCTGTGATAGGCGGGTCAAAATATTCTGCAAATTATTTTCTTTTTCAAAAATTTTTTTAAAAGAAAATTTTAGAGGCATTAACGTACCTCTTGTTTCGATAGCTTGAAAACTAGTTTCTCCATCTATATAAATTGGTAATACTTCATTATTAATGGTGAATTGATTAACTTTTGCCATATAATCGTTTTTTATCAGCCATTGTTGTAATCTGTAATCAGTTTTACAAAAATCAAATAGTTCATTGCAAGACTGAAGTATTTCAAAAAACTGTAACCGTAGATTTGAGTCGTTAATTTTTATGGTAATAAACTTTTGAATATGAAGTATCATGGGTTGTACCAACTCATAGATGACGCTCTTCAAAATTCGTTGTATGTCTTTTGTTGAAAAGTTATTGTTACTATGCATGTTCAACAAAAATTTACTAATATTTTCCTGTAGCACCATAAAGCTACTACGTAATACAGCATTATCATCAACCAGTAAATGACAATCATAAGATTTATTATAATTAGATTTATTTATTGTTGATTCTGGATTTGGTTTCATTGAAATATTCGAAAACGCTTCCTCTGAACTCTTGTCTGCGTCCACAAAGACTGTTGTGTTTGATTGTGTATTGGTTTTATTTTTAGTATTATGTTTATTTAGTACATGCTTTTTAAAACTCTTTATGTTATGAAATTTCTGAGAGCACGTTGCTGCACAACATTCATATGTACTACCACTCTTAAAGTTATGCCATACTTTTAGGTGTTTTATTAGAAGATTTATATTAAAAAATCGCATTTGACAAACAGAACACTTGCATTTCAGAGACTTCAGCAACACCTGAAACGATACAAGTCAATGAGGCCTTTACATTAAGTAGGTAACTCATACTATAACCTCATGCTCACTTAAAGTTGGATATCTTATTACAGAGAGGGTGAAATTTGAAAGTGCAACAATAAGATGGAAAAAGAATGTCACATAAGTGATATGTAGGGTGTAGTTTGCATTTTTTTTTTGGAATTACTTATTTGTTTCATTCTACGTAAACTTTTGTGATGGAGACATTATAAAAATTTTACATTTTTAAAATTCATTTTCTTAGTTATGATTGAAACAAATTAAAAAAAAAATTAAAAATCTAAAAATATATTTAAAAATCCTTTCAAAAAAGGTGTTACACGACCCCTTTCTTGTTTAAAATTTTTAAAAGGGGTGCTCATATTTCAGAGATAGTAATATTTTTAAAGCATAAATTCTCAAATTAAGAATAGGCATCGACCTGGTTTAGGTTTTATACCAAAAGACACATAATAACGCTAAAAATTAATATATTTCATACATATGGACCGCACAGTAGAAGTATGGTGTTCTAAGAATTATCGTTATTTATACTTTTTATTTTTTTATGATACCGCTCTTAATTTTTAGAAATATATTTGTAAGAGATTCAATGTAAATATTTTAGAATATTATTTCAACAATTTTTGAGTCACAGGAGAACAATTTACCTCCTATTTTTGTTACTATTTATCTCTGCCAAACTTTAATTGTTAGACCAAACACTGAAAAAGAAATGTGAAGATATTGCGAATACTCATTAACCACTAACCATAATCAGTAATATCCTAGTGAACACCTTTCTTCTTCCGACTTCCGAAAGACCAAAAGCAAACTTAGTAATATTTGTTTTATTTGACAGATAATGTTCCGTTTCAAATCATCTAAGACGGCCCTGTGTTTTTTCGAAAGTTCGCGCCATCGCTGCGACAGCACAGTGCATCTCCTTGTGTTTAAGCCCCGAATCGGGGCTTTTCGAGATAGTTCGTTAGCAAATTCGGGCTTCGTCCCGAGATTTACATCGATCGACATTGATTGATTTAAAATACGTTATGCTTTCTTACCTTAGAGAAAATTCACTAAACTTCACAATTATTTTATTTAAACTCAAACTTTTGCATACGCAATCTTGTAAAGAAATAAAGAATCTGAAGTCTGGAGAATTAGAGAAGGCTAGATGAAACAAATCGTTTGTCTACTTGCGAAAAGTGGGGTGAATTAACTACGCAAACTTAAAACATTGACTTGCCGGTTTGTCTAAAAATATTTCTTTTAGTAGGAAAGAAAGGCATCTCTGTGATTTACAAACATTTTGTAGGTAGACTTGCTTGGGTACTACCAGTTTTAATAACATCGTTCCAATTATGGGTTCTTTAAATAATAAGGAACTATTGGTATCATTACATACCATTTATTTGGCACAAACAAAATGATTCTTTTTATGCAAAAACTAATTCTTTATTTAGTAAAGAGGCGTAAATATTCTTGTATAGCTACTAAAAACTTCTGTTTTGTCATAAAAATACTCTTAATTTTACAGAATTAGGTACATATTAAAATAATAAAGGGTTACAGAAGTAAAAAATATTATTAACAGAAATTATATAAATCTATCTAATTTTTCGTAATTTCGATATAAAAATGTCTGTTAATACTGCAAATATTATCTAGTACTTACAAAAATATTCCGTTAAACTTGCAAAGAACCGATTCCGTAAATATTATCAAATTATTTTTTTCTGTGCAAATTCTTCCAAGCCAATTTCCGAACAAAATATTGTTCTCACACAACTACTTAGAATACAAGCTACGCCTTCACAAAATCTCAATATTGGATAGCACAAATTAATCAAAATTACCATATATAAGTTATTTAGGCACAACTTTTAGTTCTTGTGGCTTCAAAAACGTCTATCGCTTTTTTTCTACGCAAAAAAGCTTCTAGAAAAATCAGCTTTTCGAAAAATCCGTCGTTGTCGCTGCGCAAGACATCCAGAAAATTCGTTTCCTTAATAGCCAATCAAATGAAATAATAATACCATTTCAACAAACTAGCACACCTATACTAACCAATCACAACACGTGATATAAAAATCAATATCTGTAGTACAGACTAACAGACCTCTATTGACCAATAAGAATTAACATTCACAAAACCTCTATTAACAGAAATGATTCCAGAGTGTCCTAGAATATCTACTATTACTACACCTGAAACACTAGAATAAACCAAATCACAATAATAATTTACTCACGTAATGTAATCCTACTAACTGTTACAAGAAATGAAAACCCATCACAATAAAACTAAAATAATAATTATATTTTGCACGAAACTACAACTCGGTGCAGTTCCAGTGCACAAATTACGCGAACAAAGCGTTCCGTGTCAACGAAACTTCAACCTACCTGTTGAATATTAAATGTCAAAATAATGACAGTAGAAGTACAAAATAAACATTATATTGTCAATAATATTTGAAATATTAATTAAAAATGCAAACAGTAATGTTACTACTAATAGTTGAGTTCAAAAGGTCAGAATCCCTAAAATAAAAGTGATAATAAGCAAGTGTCGAAACCTAACCGAAAACAAACTGTAAAGTGTCGTGAAAATATCGACACTGCGGTCAAAATCGAAGAAAATCTGCCTCCAAATGCAAAATACACATGAAGCAAAGTATTTAAGAAATGAAATATATCTTAGAAATGAATTTATGATTTAATGATGTCTCAAGAAGTGTTATAAAATAAACAAACATGATGTAGTTAACAAGAATTGCTTTAAAAAGTATCTCAATCAAAACAGGACAAATGTAAGGTAAATAATAGATTCTAAACAGTATACACGTAGTTATTTAAACGATTTTCTATTAAGGGCGTGCATTGGAACAGAGAAGTCTGAACAAGTCCTTCCAGAGAGAGACAAAATAAAGTTATCCGAGAGGTGCTGCCTCTAGTTAGCAACTAAGTAACAAATATACGTTCTGCATTTTCGCATTTGCGAATAAAAATGTATTCTTTTAAAATCGCAGGTACGGGCTTTTGTATGGTATAGATTGAAATTTTTTTGACTGTGCCTCCCACTTCGGTGTCACAAGCTGAATTTTTCAGGAATGAAAGTACATGATAAGCTTACCCTTATTCCGGAGGTAATACAAAATTAGACAGTGCAAAAGGGCACTATCATAAAAAATCGAGTTATTGATACCACCATATAGAAAAAAAAATGCTTATTTTTTTGTTGTAATGCACAATAAGGTCTTTGTAGGAAGTATTTTTTATAATTATTTAAAAAAAATCATTTGCATTAGCCCTTATGGTCGAAAAAAAATGTAAACGTCAATATCTCGGTTTCAACCGTCCACAAATTTGTATAAAAAATCTTTTTTTAGAAATATACCTCTCATTTGACGAAAAACGAAGGCCTAAATGAGAAAAAACTATTCTTCATAAAAGTTTCGCCAATGTATTAACAAGGTAACAGTGCTTTCCCCATATGTTTTGCTTTTATAATAACAAAAATATAGCAATAAACAATTAGTTATGTCATGGTTTAACTAGAAAGCAAACATTGAAGGTAAAGTCTCTCACTCTCTATTCTTCTCTCTCAGTGCTAAAATGTATGCAATCAGTTTGACTCTCTCATATTATTTTATACACGGATTATTGATTTATACGCTATGATTATTTTTTTATTTTTTGAGGAAAATAAAAAATAAGAAAATATGAACTATTTATTGAAGGTATAAACACAGTATATATAAGTATCGATTAAAAACAGTAAGGCTATTGCTTTGCAAAATACAATAAATTCCCAATGTAAAAAACATTATAATAAGAATAATTAAAAGTATATAAAGCATAAATTAATAATATTAAAATTTATAGTACAAGACTTTTAAACTAATCAGAATAAGATTCACCACACGAATCAACATTTTCCAAAACATTAGCGACTGTGGTCAAACTTTTTCTGCAGTTTTTCTGTGCCATACAGGTAGGTGCAGGAACCGATACAGCCAATATTTTTTTCCTGCATTTGCAAATTTTGCTTTCTTAGCTGAAGGCGAAGAGAGACATGCACTGAAAGTCGATGAATTGGCGGTGGGAATTAATTACAGCGTAAACCTATGACATCTCTCATCGTTTCTTGTTATATCTTTGTTAATTCAAAAGCAGAAATATTGTGTTTACTCTGTTACCTTGTCAACACATAAACAAAATTTTATGATTTCTTTTTTCATTTAGGCCTTCCTTTTTTGTTAAATGAGTGGTATATTTAAAAAAGACGACTTTTTAACCAAATTTTTGAAGAGCTGAAACTGAGATATTTACGTTTAATTTTTTTTCTGCCGTAAGTACTAATGCAAGTGATTTTTAAGTATAAACAGTTACTCCCTTCAAAGATTTTATTGTGCATTGGAACAAAAAATGAGTAATTTTTTCTCTATTCGGCGGTATCAATATCTGGTTTTTTGGCGATAGTGCCCTTCTGCACAGTCTTATTTTGTATTACCTCTGGAATAAGGGTTACCTTATCATGACCTTTTATCTCTGAAAAATTCAGCTTGTGGCAAAAGAATGGGAGGTAAATCGTTTTCTAGCGCGAATATTTTAATACATACACTCTACGTAAGGGCATCAACTAGGTAGATAGGTATGAACAAAGAAGTTCTTTAGTGGTCTTCAATTTATTTTCTATAGGTACCTATGCCTTTATTTATAACAACACGGTTATAAAAGCAGAATGCGAACAATTGAGTTGATCACCCCAATGCTGACAAGCTCTATAAAGTGCTCTATTAGTGCGTAATTGTTTAATATTTTAATTTGTGTTATTGACACGCCAATAAGTTTTAAATAAAAATTATATAGATTTAAAAAAATACGTATTTTAAAAATATTTTTGAGTACACTTGGTGTTGCGTTTTTGTCTGGCAAATAAATAGAACATTCTGTATTTTATTTTAGTTTTAGATTGGTTTAATAGTACTGTATGTAGCCCTAGAAACTGTATGTAGCCCTAGAAACTGTATGTAGCCCTAGAATTTTGTTTAAAAATATAACAGGTTTGTCAAGCCATTATTTTTTTTTACGAAATTAGAGAATGATGCAGATCCCAAATTAAATTATCATAATTTAGGTAGGTTTACAATGATTTAAAATTGTTTTAAATACATAATTATAAGATACTAAGCTAACGAGTAGTGGTGATAGAATTGGTTTATTTTATGTCTTAAATATAACCAATTTTAAGTTGAATTTCGTCAATTTTTTCAAATGCAAAATTTTAGCATAAAATTTCTTTAAATTTACCTATCCAACGATACTAACATGTTAGCCAATAACACAAATACAGGGTGTCCCATTAGTGCGTAATTGATCAATAGCTGTTTTAATATTGGAAATACGAAACACAAAAATAATAAAGTTGTTTGACCGTGTTTAATAAAAATTCTTAAATATACGGGGTGTTACATAAACGAGGGGCTGACCCATATCTGCTTGTTTTCACATCGTCAATCAATTTTAATAGACTTCATTTATTTGCTATGTTGAATATAGGGTGTGTTAAAATTTTCAATTTTCTCAATTTTTTTAAATGGAATACGCTATATGTTATACCACCAATTGATTAATACAGGGTCCATTTACAAAATTGAGAAAATCGTAACCTCACGTTTTGACACACCCTATACAACATAGCAAATTAATGAAGTTAATTTTATTAAAATTGATTGACGATGAGAAAACAAAATTAGTATAACAACCTGCAGGGTGTTTTGCTTTTAAAAAGTATAGATTTGGTTCGCACCTCGTTTATGGACCACCCTGTATATTTAGGAATAATTGTTAAATATAATCATACAACTTTTATATTACAAATTTCGTCGTATTTCTAATAATAAAACAGCTATCTATCAAATATGCGTTATTGGCTAACTATTGGTATCGTTGTATAGACAAATTTTTAAAGAATTTTATGATAAGATAATATACACGATGATGCATTTTAAAAAATTGAGTAAATTGAACTTAAAATCAGTTCTATCTCCACTATTCGTTAGCTTAGTATCTTGTAAGTCTGTATATTAAACAATTTTGAGATCAATGTAAACCTACCTAAATTATGATAATTTAATTTGCGGTCTGCATCATTCTCTAATTTCAAAAAAAATTAATGCTTGGCAATAGTGTAATATTTTATAAAAATATTCTAGGATTGAATACAGTATTACTAAAATATTCTAAAAATAAAATACAGGGTATTCTATCTAAAAAATATACATTTTTATTTGCCAGAAAAAACGCAATACCCTGTATATTCAAAAATATTTTTAAAATATCTATTTTTCAAATCTATATAACTTTTATTAGCTTTTATTAGTGTTGAATGTATGATGAGTGGATGTAATTGTTGAGCTGGTGGACTGTATAACTGATGAGAAATAAAACTATTGCTTCGAAGGAGAACTGAACAGCACTTTTATTTACTTTGTATTAAAAACAATAATTGTGTGAGTAAGACCGACACAAGAGATGAATGAATTCTCAATGAATGACGTTGGAGACAATTGATAGTTCCATGGCACAAGGTTTAGTAGTACCAACTGTCCCAACCGAAATAAAACTAAAACACTATCGGTTGCATACCTAGTAGGCCTTAACATGCCGGCCACCTTAAAAGTGTCTCACTTTTAACAAACAGAAAATACAAGTTATTGTTCACTGGCTATTGGCAGGAGACACACTTTAGTAAGGGCACGCTTGACAATGGCACCTGATGGCAATTTAACTGACACTAGGCGAACGAGATTGTCCTTTCCTGGAAAGAGGTTGATGATTCGGCCCATACACCACTTAAGTGGAGGCAGATTATCTTCCTTAAGGATCACCAGGTCACCTTCCTTAATGGTATTTGGGTGGAGAGTTTTCCACTTGGTCCTGACTTGGAGCTGTGACAAATATTCTTTTGACCAACGGTTCCAAAAATGTTGGTGGATCTGTTGTAGTCTTCTGAATCTAGTAAGCCGATTTTATCGAACTTCCAACAAGTCAGCTTCAGGAAGTGCAGACAGTGAGTCTCCGATGAGAAAATGGGAAGGAGTCAATGGGGACATGTCTAATGGGTCAATGGACAGGGGAGTTAATGGTCGGGAGTTCAAGCATGCTTCGATCTGAATCAAAAGTGTATTCATTTCTTCATAAGTCAAGTGGTCATTAGAAATGACTCTTTTCAGGTGATACTTAACTGCCTTAACAGCAGCTTCCCAAAGTCCGCCCATGTGCGGAGAACGACTAGGAATAAATTTCCAAGTAATATTATCCTTGGATAAAAAATTTTGAATATCTGTATCGTGAGTTTTATTCAAGGGTAATATACCAAGACCTTGATAAATAGTCGGCTATTTTTGTTGCGTCTAAATTTCGAGAATATTTTAATATCAATTTGATGAGACATAATTGCGGCATTAATAATCTGATTAAAGCCCGAGAGCTTTAGCTCGAGGGCTTTAGTCAATTGATTATTAATGCCAAAATGATGTCGAATCAAATTGTAAAATATTCAAGAAATTTAGCAACAACAAAAATAGCAGAGTATTAATCAAGGTCGTGTTATATTTGGGAAGATTATTTCCCGCGAAAATAAATTTTGGATAAGTAAATTAGAAAAACTTTATTAACAAAACACAAACATCAGGAATACAACTAAAGTAATCGAACATTAAATCAAATATTAATTAAAGTTGAAAACACAATTATTATAGGTCGCGCCTGTTTGATTGTTTAAATATTGACTTTTCTGCAGTCGTTCTTCTTTTGATCCTGAAGGTGCGGAATTTGCTTGATTCATAACAATTAGATGATGTTGCTACATTTACAGTATTTTCATCAGAACTTCTCATTTTATTTATAATATTTTGGTGGTGCTGTGCATCCATTTGTAAATAAGGCTTGATTGACGAAGAACTTCCGTGTCCCGTGATTTTGATTAATTCTTGTTCAGAAACTCCAGATTTGGCTAATTGTGAAACGGCAGTTGAGCGGCACGAATGATTGGAAATTTTTACTTTTTTGGTATTCACACCGATCGATTCTGCTCCTATTTTTGTCCATTTTGACAACTCATTTTTACCGACTGGTTGATTTTTATACCACTGGACAAACTTATCTTTAAACCAAAATTTATTTGTTGTTAAAAATAATCGGTTGGACGTAATGTTTGGGCCTCGTTTAGATATTAATGTTTTGTATAACCTTACTGGACACCTGCGAGGATTATTGGTATTAGTAACAAGCCACTTGCTTTCGGCACATTTTTTGCTGCCACCTCGACATGTTTTCGTAAAAACTGGATTGTACTATATTCTTCCAGATTCAGTTCCATCCGTTTTTAATTCTATTTTGAAATGATCCGTTAAACACATTGCTCCTTCACCTCCTCGCCATGCCAACTCTACAGATGCTATAAAGTAAAACTTTTTTTGTAAGCCGTTGGGTGTTTCTTCATCAAATTTATCAATTATTGAGTAAAATTCGGCCATGTCTAAAGCTGTTGAGCTCTGTTTTCGTTTTTCGGGGAGCTTTTGTAATTCGCGCCTTTTGGCGTTACGGGCGTCTCTTGCGCTTTTAAACGTAATACCTTGAAAGGGATCGATAGAAATACCATGTTCATTAAAATATAATTCTTGCAAACTTGTAGCTGTGGAATTCCACATACATTTTAATGTGTATTCTTTATATTCTTCTCCAATGGTTTTCTTCATGTTCCACGCCCAGTCTTTCAAAATATTGTTTAACTCACCTTCTGATGTATGTGCATCTAATGTATAGTTACGCACCGTACAAAATTGGGTAAATTGAGCCCAGATACTATTTTTACTTCGTACCGTATTCGTAGGTACCAAAGATTTTACAGCTTTTTCTATAGAGTTTTTATCAAAAACACCGAATCTTTCCATTTTATTATAATTTATTAAATTGTGACAGAACTGCATGAGCAAAAACTGACAGAAGCATTTGACATTTTTAAGTGACGTTTCAATGACTATTTCTCTAGGGAAATAGTCGCTGATATTTGGTCTAGTGAAATAGTCGCTGATAATTGAATCCGATTGGTCTGAATTTTAAAAATAGTGCCATTTTATTGGTTAATATAAAACAAGGGAAATAATCAATAAAAAATTATGTAACTCGATTAATTCATTATTACACCCGACAAAATTTGTTGCATTGTCCGAATGAATGACCGACGGTTTACCTCGTCGGGAGATAAATCGTTTTAAAGCATTAACAAAAGCGTTAGTAGTAAGTTCGTGAACAAGTTCGATATGTGCTGCTTTGGTTGACATGCAGACAAATATACAAATGTATGATTTTACTAATTTTGAATTTCTAAGACAACTTGATTTAGTGAGAAAAGGTCCAGCATAATCGACGGCACAATTCAGGAACGGTCGAATTGCTGCAAAGCGGTCTGCTGGTAGATCGCCCATAAGTTGTATCATTGGAGTTGGTTTTGCACGAAAACATTTAACACATTTTCGCAGTACTCGCTTGATAGAATTTTTTCCAGATACTATCCAAAAACGTAATCTAATGATAGACAACAACAGTTGTGTACTAGCATGTAAGTGATTAAGGTGATAATTCATAATCAACAATTCAGTGAATATATGTTTTTGTGGTAATATTATCGGATGTTTTTGGGAGAAACTTACATTGGAATGTTCGATTCTTCCTCCGACTCTTAACAAATTGTTTTCATCCACGAATGGATTGAGATTAAGCAATTTACTTGATTTCGGTAAAGGTTTTGTTTTTTGTAATGACTGTATTTCGGATGAAAATTCGTGACATTGTGTTATCTTACAGAGATTAATTAGTGCAGAATTGAGTTCTGAGCTTGATAACGGACCAGTCTGTTTGATTTGTGACAAACAGTTAACCTTAAAGCGTAAAATATAAGCTGTAACCCGCTGAAGTTTGGTAAGTGACGAAAATTTATTGAATATTGAAAAATCTGTGACTTCCTGAGAAATGAAAAATGACGATAATTTTAAATCTGGAATTGTGACACTCGGGTCTAATTGATAGGAGGATGGTTCAAAATGAGAGTTTTGCAAAAATGATGGTCCTTGCCACTATAAGTTGCAAGACATTAACTTCTCTGGATTGATTCCTCGAGAAATTACATCTGCTGGGTTATCATGTGAAGAGACGTGGTACCAATCATGTGCAGCAGTGATTTCGGTAATCTCGGAAATCCGATTTGCTACGAATGTTTGTAGATAACATGGTTGCGTGACTATCCAGGCAAGAACAATTTTTGAATCGGTATACAGAAAAATGCTGTCAAGAGGTTCAGTAAAGGCGGTTTGAACTGCTTTTAAGAGATAACTCAAAGATTTGAATGGGTTGCTCTTTATGTTCTCGAGTAGATAGACAACCTATGTATGGCCCCACATAGGGAATTCAACGTGTAAGAGTGAGAGGTACATATTCAATGAATAAGAGTGAGACAGACGGTCTGAGAGGAAAACGGGGTAGTGGGGGGAGTGGGGGGATTAAATTTCGTCGAATAGATATTTTGCGTAGTGGTAAAGCCAAAAGGGCCTTAGCGTATATCTTCACTGCTATTGGTCCGATTTAAATGGGAAAAACGACATTATGAAGAGAGCGTGATATAGATTAACATACAAGAGAAAAATCATGCGCAATGACAGGACAAAAGGACCTTAGCGTGTATCTTCACTGCTATTGGTCCGATTTAAATGGGGAAAACGGCATTACGTAGAGAGAGGGATATAGATTAAAGTTGAAAAGAAAAAATCATGCGCAGTGGCAGGGCAAAAGGACCTTAGCGTGTATCACGTGGTCCGATTTAAATGGGGGGTATGTGCACCGGAAAGTTTGACGACTGACGTTTGGCGTTTGACGTTTGACGTTTGACGTTTGACGTTTGACGTTTGACGTTTGACGTTTTTGACGTTTGACGTTTACCGTTTGACGTTTCACGTTTGACGTTTAACGTTTGACGGTTAGTTTCTGCTAGTATCAAGCGTCAAGGTTAACAACCCAGATCTCCGAGAGGAGGCGTATCCTACACCCGACAAGTAAAATAAGTATTCAGTATTGAGATGTCTAGCGAAGAGAATAGACGTAGAATTGAAGAGTTTGGTATAAAAGTTCAAAAACTAAGAAGAGACATAAAATTATATGAAGATAAAAAACAAGTTTTAAGAGATTTGACAAATTTAAGTCTTTGGGAGGATATTGAGAGATATTATCCTAGACCACTTAGAAGAATCCAACCGACGCAAATATGGCCATCTTAAAGGCTAATTTCATTATACTTACGGCTATATTAAACAACGTACTGTATACCAATGTACCGTTGGGCGTACAACAGATGGCGATACGTTTTGATAATCAAACGGAATGGCGAAAGATGAATTTCTCGGTGGTAAATAATATGAAGCTAAATACGTTTTCCATAGCAATCGATGAAGCAAAGAGATACAAATTAAAATTGATTTTTAATGATGGCACTGAAGGAGAATTCAAAGATTGGCATGCTGTTACGACTCCACCACCACCACCACCACCACCACCGATCGATTTGAGTGACATGTCAGAGCCCAAATATTCTAAATTATATGTAGTTAGTTGTATAACACTATCATCTACTTTGTTTATAATATTGAAAATTATTGTAAAAATTATAAATAAAAATTTTTATTCTTCTTGTAAAACGAAAATAAATGCATGAAATTAATAAGGGGTTTCAATTAAAAAACATTTCCTTTAATAATCATTTATTAATAACAAAAAAAATTACAAAGGTATGCAATTAAGAAACCATTGGCGTAGACTTTCGACGTTCTTCTTGGTACATTTAAATGATCCATTGGCGTGGTACATGCAGGTTTTGGAGTCACTACTGAATTTTTCTGTTGCACACGGGGTTCCATCGAACTTGCATACATCTACTATTATAGGACGTGACACGTGACAATTTTTTAGTAAAAATTCGGCTTTTTCACTTCCTCGCACGTAAATACAATCAACATGGTTTAGTAAATATGTTTCCAGAATCGAGTTTAACTTGGAATAATCCACGTCTCCAGAGGAATAGTTGACCCCATGAATATGTTTCTCAACATATCTAGCGCTAATTCTATCAGGCGTATTTAGGTTAGAATAAGGTGTAGGCGGTGTGAACAAAGCGTGGTATTGTTTACAACCAATTGCGATACTCAATTCCTTCGGATGAAAAATACCGTCGATGCAGAAGCCTTGGATGTCAACGAATGCGATCCTCATGATGACAGAAACGAGACTGAGAGACTTATATAATACTCTTAACTACTTCCGTAAGAGGACGATATTCCATCAAACGATCATGAATTATGATGCAATATGCTTTGGTATTAGCGGGGAATCCTGTATCTGCTTCTATTTCCAATTTTACGTCAACCGTAGAAGATTTCATGGTCTCTTCCTGCTTTGAACAATCAATCACAAATAATGCGTAGCGTTTGAACGCTTCATAGTTTAGAAGAGCCGTTTTCGGTGTACCGGTTATATAGTTTGCATTAAATTCTGTGTAGTTGTAGTGAGCAATAGCATAGTCGTCTTCTTTAAAATCTAAAAGCATTCGTTCGTTTGGCCAATATTCCCCGTTTAGAGATACTCTAACACCGGTTAGGTTAACATTATCAAATTTAGTGGGGTCGCTACTTAGTTTATTTCGCCTGTCAGTTTGGAAGCAAACTAATATATATCGTGGACGTTCTACGGCAGCACTAGTCTTTACGGCCCAAATTTCTCGTTTAGAATCTTTAGTTATTGATGGTAGTTCATTTAATTCCCAGTTTCTAAACGGAATCAATATAGGGCGATCATTTTTTATGGGTTCCATAAGTTTAATTTTAATTTCGTCATTAGGGAAGATATGTTTAATTTTTACTTCCATACTTTCAATTATCAATTTAACGGTTGTAGAGGTCATACCACTACCACTACCTCCGGTTATGGGCTGCTCTGTGACAATGACACAATCATTATCGTTACGTGATCGAACTAAACGAAATGTTTGTCTACCATAGGTAATCATAGTATAATCATTGAAAACGTTGAAAATGTGTTTAAGAGGCATAAGCAAATTGAAATGTTTTGAACCATTCAGAAGCGGGTTATCAGGATAATTCCATCCCGCAATACTCATGAAACGACTGTATTCCGGTCCATAGCATGTTAAGGCTCGTACGGTGCTTACGATTCCAGGATCTCTAACGACTTCTATTTCTCTAGAGCATTCGCTGTAGGAACAGCTATCGAAAAGAAACGCCCCAAAATTGGGTGCTAATTCACATTTTCCCCCGCCAGTAATTTCCAATTTTCCTTTAATTTCCAATAGAGTGTCAGGCATTGCGAAAAATGCATCAGATTGATTTATGATAAATTCAATGACGTCGCTGTTGTTGAACGATTTAACGTATGGACTATAGGATCGATATTCTTCTTTTCTAATGGTATCATCAAATCGTGGTTTTTTATAAAGGTTGAATTTTGGATCGATACCACCTTCATCGAATCGAAAACGTTTCATCGCCGGTTCATCACCATCATCATCATGCTGGCGTTTTCCCATTTCGTTTAGGTTTTAATCCAATCGATTTAAGAAATAATAGGTTTTGTGTAGATATAACGACCTGTCGCTGAGGAGCTCTGGTTGGTACTGACAACGTCACGTATGCAGAAGTGTTTATAACTAAACCCATTTAACGTTCTTGTAACTCCAAATGAAGAGTACTTAGTTCACCGCGAAAGTTTACGGGTCTCTGCTGCTGATCAAGCGCCACAACAGTTATGTTTGTTATTTCTCTGCTACTACTTACAGGTAAGTATATCGGATTATGTGGACGTTCTATAATCTGATATCCAGGATTTTCGATTATCGGGAACTCGTATATTGAATGCGTAGGTCTATCTCCGTAGAAGGCTCCTTCAGTAATGTTACAATCAAAGGGTATGCTAGATACTTTTATAATGTTTACAGGTAGATCCGATGCATACTTTCGGTCTGGAGCAAGAATTGTCTTGGAAAATCCTAAAATATTACCAAGACTATCATCCTGTACAAATGAAATAGCGTGATTTCGACAGTATATTTCGCATTTGAGAGTATTGTTATTCGGCTGCAATGAAAACTCGTCAATGCTGTTGGTTCGCACCTCCAGTTCCTTCTTTATATATTTTTCGATATCCGTAATTTCATAGCACCCCGTAGGAATTTCGATGATCTTTAATTTTTTTCGATTATTATTTTCATAATAGTAAAACTTTTCTCCATCAATATTGGGTATTGAATTGTACGAACAGAACCCCAACAATCCTAGAAAATATGAATTTTCAGGATTTAATATGATTGGGGTCTGCGGAACGAATGAGAACTCGTTAGTGGTACTCGTTAAAGTTAACAACATGACTGATGTAGAATGAGTGATGTAAGGATTTATATATATATACACATTTATAATTTTTATTCATTTATTTTTTTAAATAATAATTACAAGCGTGACAATCAGCCTGCGCATCTACAGGCCCATCAAAGTGAGTTTGAGCGTCAGGCCTATTATAATGTACGTAACAAGGTAAACGAATTTGTAAATTAAAATTACATTTATATTCATTAGGTAATTTGTGCCAAACATCCAACAATTCTCCAGGTCTAACGTGCCGTATCAAATAGTCGACAGGAAGTATGCTTAGTTCATCTTCTTTAAGGGATTGTAGCGTCCTTTTTCCGTCTGTGTACGCTAGTATGGCCTCCATTGTATAGAAACTTTAAACATAAATGTCCACATTTAATTTGGTTATAAGTTTGATATGGATCGTCGTTGTAAAATATTTTTGCTTTACCTAAATAACGAACAAGTTCTTTCGGCGGCTTTAGATTACCGAATGAATCAAAATAGTCTACGATATCGTTTATCTTTCTATAAGCTACCCAATGAGTTCCTTGATTTCTCGACGTATCTAAATTTAAAATGGCGGATTCTTTTCGGAGAGATGTCTTTGGTAAAGTATCTCTCATGAAAACTCCACGAAAATATGGTATTTTTAAACGTTTAGCATACGCAATCAAGTCTTTATCGTATAGAGGTCTAGAGGGTAGCTTCAACGGTAGTTTTTTTGTTTCTTTAAAAATAATCCCAATCCTCCTTTTGCGTTTTTTCGTAAATATAATCCTTTACCAATAGATTCCATAGCTCTATTATGTCTTTGATCTTCTTCAAGTTTCTTTTGAGCATTCTTGGCATCGATGACTGTCTTGGCGATGCCGGCCGCGCCTCCTGATAACGCACCAAGAGCTGATAGACCAGCAAATAATGGAATCAAAGGAAGGAATCCTCCGCTCTTTGGAATCGGAATTATCCTAGGAATTCTAACACTTTTTCGCCCTCCAGATTTTTTAATTAACATTCGTGCTACTTTCAACGCATGAGCGGCTGACTTTTTCAGATCCGATGAAGGATTCTTCTTCAAAGATTTTCCTACTTTTCCTGTAATCGCTCCTAACCCAAGTTTTCGTTTAGCCACTTTAAGCATCCAAGCAACAGCTTGGTCGCCTAATCCTGCACCCATTTTACGTTTAGCCTTCATTCCTGTAGTAACAAGCCAAGCGGCTGATTTTTCACCAAAAGTCGCGTCCTTCGACTTGACGCGTTCCCAAGCTTTGTTTTCAAGTTCCCAATCGGCTTTATGGCGTTCGTCTAGAGAATGATTCTTAGAATATGCAATATCGTGTGCTTTACATGCAGTATCCAAAGGATTAATGCCAGGATCACCACGCGCAAGACGTTTTTGTAATTTAGTACCGGGTCCACAGTACCTATAGCCCGGAAAATGAAGTTCGAACGGTAACTTGTTGATAATAGTATTGAGAACACCTTGTCCCTCGTACACCAACATTTAGAATGATGCATACTCTAGTGAATTTGCTTATATATAGGGTATCGCAATAAAATTACGATAAACGATGAAGGTAGTTCAACAGACTCAGACGTTGCCCATAAGCAACTTAGATTTTAATACGGAAAAAACTGAAAGTAAACATGGCAAATTATTACCTAATTCGTTTCGTGCTATTATATGTGGACCTAGTGGATGCGGGAAAACGAACGCAATGATGGCGCTTCTTTACGATCCGAATGGAGCCAAATTCAAAAATGTTTATGTTTATTCAAAGTCATTGTACCAACCAAAGTACCAATTGCTGAAAGAAGTTTTATCTGGTATGAAGGAGGTGGGTTATTTCCCATTCAAAGACAACGAAGAAATTCTAAGTCCCAACGATGCTAAACCAAATTCAATATTCATATTTGATGATGTAGCATGCGATGGGCAGCAGAAAATTCGTGAATATTACTCCATGTGTCGACACAAAGATATCGATGCTGCATATCTCTGTCAAACTTACTCTAAAGTTCCAAAACAGATGGTGAGAGATAACTGTAACGTAATTGTGGTATTTAAACAGGATGAGATTAACCTTAAACATATTTTTGACGAACACGTATCGCCTGACATGTCCTTTGACGATTTCAAAAAGGTATGTTCTGAATGTTGGAACGATCGATACGGTACTCTTGTAATCGCAAAAGACTTTGATCTTAACGATGGCCGATATCGTAAGGGTTTTGATAAATATATAAAAATGTAGGTGTCATACGTTACTCATTACTTGACGTCAAGATGTCGACGGATGCAGCTCGCAAACGAAAAATTGCCGAACTTAGACGTTCTATTCGAAGAAAGTACTTGGCTCTGAAACTAGGTCGAACGGAGGAGGATGAATCTATTAATAGATTATTTAAACCAATTGCCGAACCTCTGAGAAAAATTCAAAAAAATTCAAATAACTTGTTAAACGTGTCAAAGATCGAGCCGAAAACAGAGTTAACAAATCAGCAGGATTTCTCTTTGTCTCATTTCAATCCACAAACAGCCTCATCGCCACACCAAAAAATAAAAAACATACCGATAGACACTATAGTTGAAGATGATGGAGGTAGTACCCGTGAAGAATTTAGCGAAGTTGATGAACCTGAACATTCTGAAGAACGGATGGCACCAGCAGTAGTTGAGCAATACCTTGAACAGTATCCGCCAATGAGTCAACCATACATTCAAGATTTTTGGAATAAAGATGATAAAATTGATCCCGTGTATGGTCCTATTTATGAACCTGGAAACGATTGGTGGTATTTAGGTGACAAGCGTATAGACTTTGACAAAAACATGGGAAGTATAAAAATCCTAAATTCTGATGGAAAGTGGTATTATGCAAAGGGAACACCAGGATTATATCAGCTTATTTTCTACAATGATCCTAGTTATACAAAGGAGGATTTGGTCCCCTATAAACAATTCTTAGAAATGTCTAAGGTACACCGAAATTCTTTAGGAAATTTGAAAGGTACAAGGAGAGACAAATATTTAAATATAATAAAACCTATGTTTATACAGGGTGGTAAAGGGATCGTCGTCGCCAAGTACTCTGGTAAAGGTATGTTAAATAAAAACCAATTAATTTACAATAAGAAGCCTATAGAATATGTTTATTGGGATGATCCCAACGAACTTTGTGATCGATTGAAGTTGTTGATGGCTTCGAAGAATGCTGGAAATACTTCGGTAAACAACGAAATCGTCAGCATAATCGACGAACTTCGAGAAGCAGATATCATATATTAGAGTACATTACATATTATTTAATCATTTTCATCATGAGTCTCGATAAGTTTGGACGTAGACAAAGTTCTAAGGCGGTGGAACCATTGCTTAAATTAAGGCAGTTGGAAAACAGTTTTAAAAATAATTATAGCATAAACAAAGTAACTCTGGACAAGTTAAATGACAGTGTAAACGGTATTGCAGATAAAACTAGAGACATTGAGGCATTCATCACGAGAGATCCACCTATAGCAGGCAAACATATGGCAACAAAGAAATACGTTGATGATGCGATTAAAACCAATAAAGGATATCTTCGAAGCGATATCGCAAAATTGGAGGATCAGTTGAAAAAAAGCAATCATGATTTGTTTTTGAAAATACAAACATTAAATACATTAAATGAGGATTTTGCACAAGTAGCCTTGCTTCATCAAAGAAATATAGATAAGGTGAACGGTGCTTTGAATACTACTATTAAACAAATTAACGATAAATTATCTTTAGAAATACAAAAAATTGGTGATATGATTAAAATAGGTGATGCTGACATTAAGCGTGAACTTTCGAATGTAACGCAACAAGTATCAACACATCAAAAAGATCTTGAAAGTATCAGCGAAAAATTCGTTAAGTTATATGATATAGATATGAAATCAATTCGCAATGAAATGATTGTTAAAATAGATAATTTGACTGAACAATTGTTGCAAGATAATCAATTGATTTTAGATTTGGATGCAAATTTTAAAGCAATCGCCAATACTACTCATTCTTAGAATTTTTTTCACTAATGCTTAAATTCGTTATAAAACATTAATCTTTTATTCAATAGTATGGCTTCGAAGGACAAGCTCCAGCTTGTCAACGAGTTGCATAGACCTGCTCGTAAAAACTATCCTAGACGCCGTACAATTATTAAAGGTTTGGATGATCTATGGCAAATGGATTTGGCTGAAATGCGTCCTTATGCGCATCAAAATAAAAATTTCAAAATGATTATGGTTATAATAGACTGTTTTTCGAAATTTATGTGGACACGCCCACTTAAGACAAAGACAGGTGAGGAAATAACGAAAGCTTTTGCCGATGTTCTCGCTCACTCCAAAAGAATACCGAAAAATTTACAAACAGATCAAGGAACCGAATTTTTTAATACAAAATTCCAAAATTTAATGAAAAAATACAACATTAATCATTATAATTCATACAGTGTTGTCAAAGCTGCAATTGCCGAAAGAGCAATAAGAACTTTAAAATCGAAATTATATAAATACTTTAGTTTAGTTGGAACATACAAGTGGCTTGATGCCTTACCTAACCTAACAAAAGAATATAATGAAACGAAACATAGAACGATTGGATGTAAGCCTGCGCAGGTAAACAAGACAAACGAAAAATATATTTTGAAACAAAAATATTCTCACTTGAAAATTGCAGGGCCTAGAAAACTTAAAGTCGGCGACATTGTACGCATTAGTAAAGCGAAACACGTTTTTGAAAAAGGCTATACGCCCAATTGGACTACAGAATTATTTAAAGTTGCAAAATGTAAGATAACCAATCCCGCTACGTATCTTCTCGAGGACATGGAGGGTGCACCAATCAAAGGCGCATTCTACGAAGAAGAATTACAGAAAACCGCAAATCCTGATATCTACTTGGTGGAGAAGATTCTTAAACGCAAAGGAAATAAAATGTACGTTAAATGGTTGGGGCTAAAAGGTAACAGTTGGATCAAAAACGATGATTTTGTATAGGTTCACGAACAAATTTCTACCTACCTTTTTGTACAATCTACCGAATGTAAAAGTGGGAGACTCATAGGTAAAAGTGGGGAGAGCAAAAGTATAAATTGCAGAAATCAAGCTTGACGTTCTCAGTTGTTTGCAGTCGATCAGTAAAAATGTGCAGTCAAGACAGTGGTATCGAAGTATTAGTCGAGAGTGATAGCGATAGTGATATTATGGATGATATTGATGCTGAATTCGATCAATTTTTCGAAAAGCTAAAACCTTCTGCAGAACTTGACAAAATTGTACAATCCTATGAAGATGCTGCAAAACGTGAGATGCATTACCTACTTCAAACCTCATATATGTTATCAGGATACGACATTCGATGCGGTATAAGTCCAGCGAGATCGTTTACTCCAGCAATCATTTTGGCTCAACACTTTAGGTCTACTAAAATATCTTTTGGAACTTTCGAATGGGCTCTTTTTGTCGATATTCTCAGACAAAAGATGGATGATTTTTTCGAGGAAGACTTGCCTACATATTATCCAGACGAGTATGACCCTATAACATTTTCATGTGGCGATTATTGTATGATTACGCAACTGGTTTATGACGACATCAAATTCTTGGTTGTGAAGAAACATGGCGTTGAATACTATTTGTGTAAAGAGGAAGTGCAGGAAATTCTTGAAATTAACAAACAATTGGTGTCCAATAGAGTGGCTTTATTAGAAGAACTTAATTTCTGCTTATATTATAATAATATTATCGATTTTTGTAAAACACGTGATGACTCTGTACAATTGTTATTTTCAATGTGTGAAATACGTCCAAACGATTTGTTAAACCACGCTCTTAGAGAGTACATTTATTTTTATAAAATTTCTATAATTAATGATTTAAATAAATGATTTTTGAAAACTAGTTTTCTTTTATTTTCATATTCATTATCATTTAAAATGTTTAAGAATACAGACGTGCTTTCTTTATTCTTTATTGCTGCTGCTGCTGCTATAACTCAAGATGATGCTTTGACATATTTACAAAATTTCGGTTACATAAATAAAAGTGAAAATGGTCTTACTGATATTACTAGTGCATTGATAGATTTTCAAGAAATCAATAATCTTCCGGTTGATGGAAAGTTAAATGAAGAAACCGTTCGTTTAATAAAAAGGCCTAGATGTACTCAGGGCGATAATTCTTTTACTGTGCATTCCAATTGGAACAAAAAACATTTACGATGGTATTTCCCTCAGGTGTCGAGGAACTATATCGATCTAGCTACTCACGCTTTTGATTTTTGGGCACAGAATACTACTCTAACATTTGAAAATGTTCGCATACCTACTCCAAGGCCTGATATTACCATAACCTTGGTAAAAGGACGACATGATTATCGTGCTAGCTGTCATGGTAGAAAAGCATGCCCATTTCCATTTGATTATCAGAGTAATATGTTGGCTCACTCGTATTTTCCTTTAGCTATTCCATGTGTAGAGATTCATATTAATAACGAAATAAATTGGTATCTTGGCTACGATGGTAAAGTTACCGAAGAACAATACAACTTATTTATGGTGCTTGTTCATGAAATTGGACATGCACTTGGTTTAGGACATAGTAGTAATAAAAATGCAATTATGTATCCTTGGTATCAAGAAGAAAATAGGCCACTCGATGAAGATGATGTAATAGGTATGGAATCCATGTATGGAAGTCGACAGAAATTTGCTAAAATTCCTCCAAATATTTTGGAAATGATGACTGAAACCGCTACAAAACCTGCTACCGCCTCTACTACCGCCACAACTAAAAAACCGACTACCACCACAACTACAACTGAGTCAAATATATTGCCCAACATTCCATCGCAAAAATCGTCTACAAATTTATGTAATATTAAAATACCTAACTTCATGTTTTTAGCAACGGCAGAAAGCTTTCCTAGTTATCGAATGTATGTAGGCCACGAAAGTTTTTTGTGGAAATTAGAGTTAAATGATATGCATATTCCACTCACATCAGAACTCATTGCCGATTACCTTCCTAGAGAGCTCAAATCTCACAACATTTCACATATCTTTCAAAACTCTGTTGGAGACTTGGTTACAATCAGTAAACAAATGGTGTACGTAGTGAGGTTTCCTAATTTAAACATTCAACATAGTTTTAATCTACCAATTAAAAATATTAAAGTTATTAATGCTTTATTTCAAACAAACAGCGGGCGGATGTACCTGTTGTACAACAATGATATATACATTGAATTTAATGAAACTGGAGAAATACTTAATCGGGGAAGAACAAGAGATCTGTTTCCTGGAATTCCTGGAGATCTAACTTCTGCATTTAGATATATAGATGGACATATATACTTTTTCTATCAAAATACCTACTATAAATACAGTGAATATACAAGAAAAGTTGTAGAAGCAGGAACCTTTAGCTGGAATCTGTTTGGAGTACCATGTCCTGATGATAGCATATTGAATCAATTGAAAACTATGTTAGCAAAAATTATTTCTTTTTATGAATAAAATAATAATACTAAAGACTTCTGCTTTTTTTTTTACCCACTCAAAAATAAAAGTCAAAAATGGAGAAATAATATTTTTATTGTTTTTAAAATAAAATAAAAATAAAGTATTTGAGATTACGTTGTACCTCAAAAACTACAAAAATAAAAAAATATACAATGTGTGTTACAATAGAATTAAAACGATTCTATACAAAAATATCTTAAAATCTATAGAAAAATTAAATATATGACAATATTTCTATACAGAAAAAAAACAAAAGTAAATTACATACGAAAAAAGGATATAAAGCGATTTTTTTAAAATATTTTTATTTACCAGTGTTTTTTGAAAAATAAAATCCAGAAAACTCATCAATTTCAGTTTCACTTTCATCAGAATCTATAAATCTGTTATTTTTAGGAGACGTATGTAGTGCATTTATACATGATTCATTACACCTGATTTTAAAAAGTACATAATTAAAACAACTTTGACACCAGTAAAATGGTACTTGATATATATCTGACAAAAGAGACTCTGTAGCTTGTTGTTCGTGAAAATGATCGAAAACGACAAATAATGATTTATCGTTATGCTTATGGGCTTTTAGTAAAATCTCAAAACATGATTTGCAAATGTTAATGTTATAGTTATGAATTTTATAATATGAAACCCACAAACAATATTCATCCTCATCGTAACTATGCTCCCAATCAGTAAGCGACAACACCGTATTTCGCTCAGCTGAAGATAAATATTTCTTGCAGTCGATATACTCTAAGTTAGTATATGGGCCGAGTTCTGCTTGAACATTTAGTGCTTTCCATTTCCAATCAACAAATTTATTAGCAATATCACACGTTACTGACCACGGTAGCGGAGATTGATCTATAAATGTAGCTAGGTTATTAATGTTTTCACAAATTGTCTTTATACACAATTTTTCTAATTTTGAGGGCTGCTTCATATCTGAAATAAAGAAAAATGATTCATTCTTTAGGGATACTATAATGACCCCAGGGAAGTGTGTCAAAACTATTTGGAATCAAATAGCGTTTATCGTCATGAGGACTTAGACCAATTTTCGATTGTTCGATACTATACACATTATGCGCAAATGATCTAATACAACGTTGTGTAGTTATTTTTTCCTGATTTTCTTTTAAACACCTAACGTAATCTTCGAAGGTAATTTTATGTTTAACTATGTTATATTTAATCCCTTTCGATTTCTTAACCACTTTACCACCCTGCACTTTATAACTATACATTTTGGAGCGAAGTCCTACAAAGTGAGTCATAATTTTCCCATTATTTTCGTCTTTCATTAATCCCAAAACTTTTTTATTAACTCTAGGAATATTATAGATGTTATCTTCGCTATAATCAGACGTATCAAATTCTGCTAAATCTGCTTTTATTACGTCCTCGTATACATTATCACAGAGCAATTCATAGACAAAACTGTCTGTGTCCATGTACATTAATTTGCAATTACTTACGCCCATTTTCGGTAGCATGTAATTATAATGAAAATTGTACATGACGGTCTTAGACAAGTCTAGAATTGCCTGTCCTACATACAGAGGTTTATTAAATACTATTTCAGACTTTGTTAGTTCGATAGCCATCAAATTTTCCCCTAAGATTGTACGACTATGGAATCGAAAACTTGAGATCAAATTTTTGGCTCCATAACGTCCCTGCCATGATTTAACTAGCTTAACTATACGGTGCTTGCGAATATTTTCCATTGTCTTGCCAAACACTGCGTTGTTCATTAGCTTATAGAGGTTTTTCTCAAAATCATTCTTGGCTGCTGCCCTTAATCGAGTATTTAGCTCGATGTAGGGCTTCAACCAAGCAGATTGATTAAATTTCAAAATTTTATGAATCTTAGTTATAATTAATCCATTAGCCAACATTTGTTTTAAATTTCTATAGTGAACTGTGTATTGTTTTTTATCCGTAAGGGTTGTAAGTAATTTTGGTAATTTTGATCCCGGTGGAACACAGTGTTCAGCAGCAAATGGAAAATCTTTATGTTTGTCATGCAGATCTCGTGGGTACGATAAATCAACTTGCAAAACGTACCCTACGTTAGAGTCATCCGGTATTGACATCACATCAAAATTTTCGATGTTATCGACCCAGCTGAATCCTCCGTAGGGTAGTAATTCACACATAGCTTTCCCGTATAAATTATTCACGTCTAGGTACATTAGAAATTTTGAAGGTTTCGTGGGATCATACTCAGCCATATATTTGTTATTAGCCTCTGAATATCGGCTACTACACACCGATATTCCACCTCTTATGGCGCTTTCGTAAAACATAACCATGTCTAGATCCTTGAGAATTTCTAACTTGCATCTAGTATACTTGAGCATACAGTCCCAAGTATAGCCAGGCATAGTGTAATACCATGCAGGATCTAGACCGTACGTCTTAAAACAGTTTTTGCGAAATTGTTCGAAAACATCCGCAAGAAGCAGAATATCAGTTTTTAAATACACGTCTGAGTATTGTCCCAAATCCTGAATGTTAAATTTTTGCCAAATTTGCTGTGCATGAGCGTATTTCTCAGCACTAATATGTTCATCGTTTAATTTATTGTAAAAGTGTTGAATTGATGGTAATGAAGTCTCGTTTAATTTTTCTAAAGAATCTATATAATCGTAACAAAAAACTCCTTTGCGTGTTAACAATTCAAATTGATTATTAGTTAAATTTGGAAATTCGCGTTTTAAAATTTTCTTCTCTGAGTTATCTAAAATTGAAGCTAGTTCATCAAGAGATGTCCCCATGAATCGCAATGAATCGATAAAACGTAATTTAATGTTAGTTTCATCTGAATGAAGAGTAAATGAAATATATTTATCCTTATTGATTGGAAGTAAGCTCAAACATCCCTTTTTACATAAATTCGTAATCATAAAATGACTATCGTACCCACTTAGGTTGTGAAAGACCACTGGCACAACAAACAATTTTCGGAAATTCAGATTGCATGCTTGGTGCGAAAATCCCCTAAAGGATCCGTTAAAGTGGTCATGGTCTGTTACAATTATGTCCTTGGAGGAAAACTGTTTATTACATATATGACAAGTTTTTGCCTTACATGTATCTGGTTTTTCAATCATAGGCACAATTGTTTTTATTTTAGAATTTACAAATTTTGCTACATCTTCCATTCGATCTGCAAACCAATCCATGCAATCCTCACCGCGATAACTATCGAAATAAGAAAGGCTGTCATCATATGAACATTTTACATAGTAGCCTGCACTATACGCAACATGTTTTTGATATTTTAAAGTTTTAGTTATACTAGGTTGATTGAAATTTTCTAATTGACACTCAAAATCAGCATAAACGACAAACGGGGTAGTTTGCTGATATGTAAAGTTTCGAAATTCAACAAAATCAAATTGAGGAACACTCATTTTATACTTATTTAATTTAGAGCAAAGTTTTTCATGTTCAGCTAATTTATCTCGACTACTAAAATAATTTAAACATCTATCACATATATATTTTTTATTGCAATCTTTACTGAGTTGTCTTGAAACTAATCGTGACAAATCTTTGATCCAGCAATAATGATATTTAATCTCTTCGTCTACATCATCAACCGGTGGAGCATCGTAATCATTTAATTTTGGATAATATTTATTTTGAATTAAAAGTAAATTGACATGCTTCTCTAATTTATTTTTTGTTAGTCTAGCCGGTACTACTGTGTAAAATGTTTTTTTCTCTGTCTCGTTTAATTCTAAAGCATAAACGTTAACTGAAATTTGGTTTATTTTTTCAAATTTTGGAATTTGACTTAATTCCATTGGACAATCTAAATCCTCTGTTTGCAGAAATTGTTTGTAATATGGATACGAGGAGGTTCGTTCTGTATGTTTATTTTTAGTAGGATAAAGAGCACTAATAATGGACCAATAAAAGCAGGCCTGATCGGTATTTTTAATATTAATACATGCTCGTTTTTTTAAAATTGCCTCAGGTAATTTAATGTAAGACGATCCGTTTCCCATTTCATATTTATTTACATTTACTGCTAATGATACGATTTTACTTAATGCCCACCCACTATCTTTCTCCGAAAATTCCGACAATTTATTTAAAATTTTATCTTGCACATTATCCTTAAACCACTCTGTTATTTCAGTCGATTTATCAATAACAGCATTTTTAGTATTGAAATATTTTAAATCTAAAATCTCATTATCGTTAGATTTTTTGATGAATTCGCCACAAAATGTAGTATTAACTTTAAGTGCTTGATTTGCTTTTAAAAATTTATTAATTTTATTTTTAAAAATAACTACACAATCATCCAAAAATGTATCTAAGTCCTTATGACGTAAATTAACTATAATTCCAGTTGTAACTCTACTTTTAAAACTAGATTCTACATTAGCCCATTTTACGCGTTGCCCCAATTTTGATTGTATGCCCATACCAATATGTCTATTCAAAATTAATTTTCTAAAATGTTTAAAATGTCCCACATTAGTTTCCAATTTACGTAGAGCACCAATAGATAAATTATATTGCCGTCTACTACGAATTGCTTTATTACACGATTTAATCTGCCTTTGTAATCGTTTTAACCAAATCTCCGCATCTTTAATTGTAAAATTGTCGAATAAAATTTTCCTAAGTTTTTTTATAGCCGCTAGTATATTACTAGATTGTTTAATAACATTAAAAGGATTCATTTTAACACTGGCAAACAAAAAATATTTAAAAAAAATCGCTTACCCTTTTATCCTTAATTTTCGATAATTTCGAAAGATGCCGCTGGTTGTGGTTTGCCAGTGTCTACTGCACCCCTATAGACAATCGCGTATCTTGATGCCGTGAAATGTTTGATGCTTGGCCGGTATAGTTCCGTTACTCTATTTGGCAAAAAGGTCACTGCGTGGTCCAATTCTACTAGCACTGATTCCCCAAATTTTCCTTTGGTAATTTTGGCTGCTAAGATGGTGTGCGGAATGTCCAAAGGTAGAGTACTCAGCTTCACAACTGGCTTATTTGCTTTCTCTCCAATTAAGGAACATTTGTTGAGTTCACTTAAGTTCATCTATAATAATTTTAAAAGTTATTAACAGAAAAATAAAATTAATAAATTTTTAAAAACTAAAATCAAATAATTGACTAATGCGTGAAAAATTATCTATAAAAAAATCTATGTATAAAGCGTTATTTAAAAAAAGCACTATAAGTTACTTACTTACTTTTAAAAGGATAATGTGGCAGCTAATCTATATAGTTGTAGTTGATTGACGGATGATTGACAGTTGATTGGATCTATACTTGTAGTTGATTGACGGATCTATACTTGTAGTTGATTGACGGATGATTGACAGTTGATTGGATCTATACTTGTAGTTGATTGACGGATGATTGCCACTTGATTGGATCTATAGTTGTAGATGATTGACGGATGATTGTTGATTGTCGGCTTTATCTAATTAAAGAACAATCTTTTAGTTTCTATTTCACAAAAGTTCACAAATGTATTTTCATAAAAATCAATAAATAAAAATGAAGCTCGTTTTCTCAAAAATAACTGATCTAATATCAAAAAAACAGCAATAGTCTCTCACAATTTCGAATTTAAAAAACAAAGAGTATTTTTGGGATAAAGAGAGTGAAAAAAATCAATATATATTTCCTACCTTAATACACAAAACTATTAGTATTCACTGTATAGCGTCTTGCTCAATACTGACAAACAATGGCTAATTCTGGGGCTATTTATACTTTCGCAGTATCAGACGATAATTCTAGAAATTTCCAAGTTCACCAACAAGAGATATATTTTTCCTGTTAATACGGTTTTAGTGGTCTGAGAATTTTGCTATCAAAAATTCTAACTTTACAAGTTTGGTTTGAGATAATAATTTATCATTTTTTCACGGAAATGCTTTTTCCGGTATATTTGGTTTCGGTGTTTGATAATTTTCCTATAAATTTTAAAGTTTCAACAATTGTGGCCTGTTATCGGCGATATATGTATTGTTTAAAATTATATTATATTTTATAAATGTATGATACAGAATGTCCTATATTATTGCAAATCAATATTCATTTTGTATATGATCTCTATGATATTTCAGGTGGTTGGACCGGTTGTTGGACTAGGGTGCTCCCAAAGATTTAAATCGAACCACGTGATATACGCTAAGGCCCTTCTGGCTTTACGCAAAAATTCTCTTGTACGTTAATGCTTCTCTACATACCCCCATTTAAATCGGACCACGTGATACACGCTAAGGCCCTTCTGGCTTTTCGCAAAAATTCTCTTGTACGTTAATCTATACCACGATCTCTACGTAATGCCGTTTTCCCCATTTAAATCGGACCACGTGATATACGCTAAGGCCCTTCTGGCTTTTCGCAAAAATTCTCTTGTACGTTAATCTATACCACGATCTCTACGTAATGCCGTTTTCCCCATTTAAATCGGACCAATAGCAGTGAAGATACACGCTAAGGTCCTTTTGCCCTGCCACTGCGCATGATTTTTCTCTTGTATGTTATTCTATATCCCTCTCTCTACGTAATGCCGTTTTCCCCATTTAAATCGGACCAACGATAGCTGAGATATACGCTAAGGTCCTTTTGTCCTGTCATTGCGCATGATTTTTCTCTTGTATGTTAATCTATATCACGCTCTCTTCATAATGCCGTTTTTCCCATTTAAATCGGACCAACGATAGCTGAGATATACGCTAAGGCCCTTTTGGCTTTACCACTACGCAAAATATCTATTCGACGAAATTTAATCCCCCCACTCCCCCCACTACCCCGTTTTCCTCTCAGACCGTCTGTCTCACTCTTATTCATTGAATATGTACCTCTCACTCTTACACGTTGAATTCCCTATGTGGGGCCATACATAGGTTGTCTATCTACTTTCTCGCCAAAAGATCCTCTGAAAACGACGGTGTTCAGGATGAATGATAACCATGCGGTACATTTTCTCAATGTCCGCTGTTAAAATATAGGCGTGAGTCCTAAACCGAATAATGATATCAAAAAGATCATCTTGTATTTGAGGACCAACGCCCAAACATTGATTGAGTGAAATTCCAGAATCTGTTGTGGCGCTGCCATCGTAAACAACACGCAATTTCGTGGTGCTGGAGCTTTCTTTTTTGACCCCGTGATGCGGTAAATAAAATGCAAAGGAATTGTCATCAATATTGGAGCCGACTAAGGACATGTGATTCAGGGTTTTGTACTCATTAATAAAGTCTACGTAGAGCCTCTTATATTGAGTGTCTCTTTCAAAACGTTTCTCAATGCTGCCAAGACGTTTTAATGCTGCAGGTTTAGAATCACCCAACTGATCAAGGGATTCGTTAAAGGGTAGCTTAACAACAAACCTGCCATAGGAATCGCGAATAGTGGTTTCTTTGAAGAATGTTTCACAAAAGTTTTCTTCTAACGGCAAATGTTTTTTGGTAGGAGTTTCCTCCAACTCCCAAAACTTGACTAATTGTTGATTTAGTGTTAATGCACAAAATGTTTTTTGTGTTTTGGAATCTGAAGGAAAATTGATAGAGCCTGCCAGAATCCAACCTAATTGAGTGGATTGTAAAGTAGGGTTCCCGTGACCTAACGAAATAGTCTCGTGATTGAGTAAATCATAAAATAGAGCAGCCCCAAGCAAAATGTCGATTTTGCCTGGCTTGTTTAATGTCGGATCTGCTAGACTAATATTACTAGGAATATTAATATGATTAAGATTAAAATGCACATTTGGAATTTGATCCGTAATTTGTGGTAGAATTAAAAATGGTAATTTAATTTCAAATGTAGATTGCATTGATTTTATTGTGGCAAAAGATTGTTTAAAGACACCAATGGAATTTTGGCCTACCCCAAAAATTGAAATGTTTACGTTTTGCTCTCGTAATTGTAATCTTTTAGCTAATGAAGTTGTTATATAATTACTTTGGCTTCCTACATCCAACAGAGCACGAGCAGTGTGTAAATTGCCAACGTGATCCTTTATGTAAATAATCGCTGTGGATAAAAGAACCAAATTGTCATTTTTTATTGAATGTGCTGAACTAGAGGTTAATGTAGAATTGTTACATGGAGAATGTTGATGTGGCTCATCCTGATCAACAGTACCAGGTGAAGAATTGCACTCATTGTTAGACTCTGTTGCTGAACTGGAAAGTAATGTTTTAGTCTCTACAGTATTTGTGCCATGAAGAATGGTGTTATGCCTTGCATGACAAGTTTTGCAACCACCTGAACTACACTGAACTTTAGAATGACCCTTTCTTAAGCAATTAATGCACAACCCTAATCTCATAATTTCCTTATACTTATCTTTTAATGCAAGTTTTAAAAATGTGGTACAACTATAAGCATGAGATTGATTGCAGTAGAAACAAGTTACTGTTGATTTTGTTTCAGGTGTATTTTGAATTGCTGAAAAAGTATGATTGATTCTATTTGCTTGTGAATGATTTTTGAAATGAGAATTTTTTGTAGGGGTTTGTGAGTTGGAAATGAGTTTATGTGAATGATTTTTTGTTTTTTCAATGCTTTCCAGAAACTCACATCTACATACTAAAAATTCCATTAGTTCAGACAACTTGGGAGGAGCCCTTTGAGGTTGAGAATGTGACACCTCTTGCCACCTATCCCTGGTGGTTTTATCTAATTTATTTTTAATGAGCTGTATTAATAAACGATCCCAGGAATCAGTGGGCTCACCAAGTGCCTTTAAAGATCTTAAATGTTGCTTAAATGAGTCAATGAGTCTCCTTAACTGAACTGCAGATTCATTGACTACATCTGGAATGTTAAAAAGATCATCAACATGCTTGTCAACGATTACGCGCTTGTTTTCGTAGCGATCTATTAATAATTGTAAAGCTACAGAGTAATTTTCATCTGTTAACTCAATGTCTTGAATGATTGCAGCCGCTTCACCTTGAAGCCTGCCCTGTAAATAGTACAATTTTTCAACCTTTGATAATTGGGTATTTTTGTCAACCAACGCAGAAAACCTTTTAAAGAAAAAAAGCCATTTTTTATAATCTCCATCAAAAGTGGGGAGATCTATTGGAGGGAGACAAGAACGATTTGAGTTGTGTTGAACTGTTGCTTGTGAATTAACACCTGTCATTACCTTTTGATTAATGTTAGCATGCATTTGTATTATAACGTTTCTGGCAGTAGCTACTGATTTATAATAGCTATTTTCAAATGACTCTCTATTATTTAGTAACATTTCGTTTTTGTCTAAAGATTCTATCTGATTTTGAACATTATCGAACTGAAATAATATATTTTGAACATGATCAAGTCTGGTTTCCAATTCTACCAAGTTTTCTTCCACCGCAGATTTCGTGAAATTGATGAAACGTGTTAATTTTGAAACTAAAATCTCTCTTTCACTTAATACGCGTTTTAATTTGTCATCACTCGATTCTAATTGAACTACAGTTTTCGAGCTAGTTCCCTGAATTATAGTAGATTTAGAACCGTTTTCCTCATTATCAGACATTGTAATTACTTTAAAAACCTACTAAAAATGATAATAAATGTTTAAAAGGTGTAAAGTGAATGTAAATGTTTCTAAACTAATCACTGTCGGTGCGAATAATAACTGGTAAATGACCTAAATTGCATTGAAATGGATACCCTATTGTTATTGATTCAGATCAAAATACACTTGATTTGTTAAATGATATGGTAATTGGTAATATGAATAAATGGATAAAATAAATGAATAGACTCACAGAATTCTAGAAAATGTTGATAGACTTTTCATCAAGGTACCGTAGATAGACCCTCGCTTGAGACTAGCGTGCCTAGACCACGTGATGATTGATGAGTTTCTCTATGATGAACGATCGACTCCTGCTGGCATCAGGAAACCGTAGAAATGCTGCGTCTCGACTCGATGAAATGTTGTTGCACCCTGTTTGAGGCTAGTGCAAAAATGATTTCGCTTTACAAGCACAATCCGGGCGAATGGATCAAAAAATGTTGAATGTATGATGAGTGGATGTAATTGTTGAGCTGGTGGACTGTATAACTGATGAGAAATAAAACTATTGCTTCGAAGGAGAACTGAACAGCACTTTTATTTACTTTGTATTAAAAACAATAATTGTGTGAGTAAGACCGACACAAGAGATGAATGAATTCTCAATGAATGACGTTGGAGACAATTGATAGTTCCATGGCACAAGGTTTAGTAGTACCAACTGTCCCAACCGAAATAAAACTAAAACACTATCGGTTGCATACCTAGTAGGCCTTAACAATTAGATTAAATTTGAAGTTTAAAATTTACTGTTTATTCATTTTTGAATTATCGTTAAAACCTAAAGTACAGTTGAAAACTACAAGTCGAAAAAAAAGCAATCCTATACTTTACTGGATACATGAAAGTTAAAACCTAATTTAAAAAAAAAATACATTTAAGCATATTAGATTTGTATGAATATTTGAAATATTCCATTTTATAAAACAATTAAAAGTACCATTAACACCTAGGCTCCAGTATCCAACAAAATAAGCAAGCAATAAATTTTTACCATCTCCGTGCAGACATTTTCCGATCTCAAAGTATACAGTTGAGGCTTTCTCTCATTACTTACATATCCTTCATGCTCTTACGCAAATATTGAATATGTTTAATTCTTACAAAATTAAAAAAATCAAATACAAATCAACTTAATAATTGAAATGATATACATATTAGTAAACTCCTAAATAAGGACCTGCATATTTGAGTTTATTTTTATTCAAGACGACTTTAGCGCCATCTATTAGAGAAGCTCCGAATTAACCTGTGGCTACTGTATGCAATTTTAGGAAGTTTTCTTTTATATTTTAGGCAATTATTACACATAAATGGCGATTTATAATTTATTCCAAAATTTACTTCAATGAGCTTTTAAGAAAATTGACGCAATTAATTTAGATATTTTAAGTGACATTTGTTGCTTTAGTATATAGCCTATTCAAAGAAGAATTTTTTTCATCATCGGGTAATTATTACTGGTATATTTTTAGCTTTATTTCATCGTAAAAATTACCATATTTTGGGAATTATTTTTAAACGATCCCTTATAGTTAGAGACACCAAAAACCTTTATTGAACAGTAGTATATATCTATTATCGGCAGGAATTTTTTCACTTTTATCTTTGTTGTAGTTTCAGCTAAAAAGTCATTGAAAGAGCGTTGTGTATGCCTATGTTAAATACATTGCCCACGCCCGCCCTTAAGAGTTTTGGAGGGTAGAAATAAAGTATTTGAGTTTAAATTAAATTTCTGAAAACCTTAGTTCGTTGGTTAAAATAAAACCATTACATTCTCCCCTTAGTTCAAGAAAATTTACTCATGTAAATTTTCATCAGCGCTAGCTGGAATGTTGTCACTGTATACATACATTCCTCGTCTTGTTTCATCACTGACACAGGATTCGGCAGGTAGAACGCCGTCTACAAAATGGTACTCAGTGGATGTAGAGCCTGACGACTCTGATGTCGTTCTAGACCTCGAGCGGGTATTTTGTGAAGGTGGCCCGTCTGATTCAGAAGTAGTGTTTGTTGATATTGACATCTATGAGGCGGCTTGTCTAATATCCAATGCCGGCATCTTATCGATTAGCACAGGCGGGTTTGACAATTTTAAATATCAAGATCCCCGTTCTATCAGTTTACTCTCTCTTGCATTCAGAGGAATGTATCGTTTCAAGATAGATCGGGGATCGGTGTCTATATCGGGATGTGAGTCATTAGTTGGTTTTACGTCTTTGACCGAAGACGGGGCAAAGTATTTCTTGATGATAGTAACTCCCACAACTATACTTCTGGTTACACAATTAAATGTAGTATAGGTTTGGGATTTACTACCAGCCATAGTTGCGTGGTCTGTTGCCGTTGGACAGGCATTAAGAGGTGATCCTGTGTTTCCCACTATGGAGTGGGGAACACAGAACCACGCGACGTTTAGTTTGGCTGTGTCTGTATCTCGGAGAACCCCAGGAAATTGAGATAATAATAATAATCTTTATTGACCAGTTACATATAACATATACATTTATGGTCACTTAAACTAGTGTCTTTAAATAAGTACAAGAATTTTTAAAATCGTTATAAAAAAGTTAAAAGATAAAATATCGAAAAGTTATAATATATTGTAAAATATACACAGATATAATATTTTGTTTTGAACGAATTTAAAAAAGTTATAAAAAGTAATACAAGGTAATACAAAAGGATTAGTCAATAATTAAAACATAAGAACAGATAAAAACAATAAAATATTGATATACAGATATAAAAAATGTGTTAAAATTCATTGTTACTTAAATAGTCTACAAAATCATCTATTGAATAAAAACAATGGCTCACCAAAAATGATTTTGCAAATGTTTTAAACGAATACAAATTCATATTTTTTATATCCTTGCCTTTAAAAAAATTGGTAAACTTATTGTACAGTCCGACATCCAATGTGTTCTTTTTGGAAAGACCAATTCTTGAGAAAGTTTGCATCAAGTTTCCTGCATTTCTGGTATTGTATTGGAGAATGTCGGAGTGAACAGTAAACTTATCACGATCGTTGTGGATTGTTTTTAGTGTTTCTAG
Organism: Psylliodes chrysocephalus; assembly: GCA_927349885.1. Lineage (NCBI taxonomy): Eukaryota > Metazoa > Arthropoda > Insecta > Coleoptera > Chrysomelidae > Psylliodes > Psylliodes chrysocephalus. The sequence continues at coordinate 89,047,545 of OV651814.1, forward strand.
TATAAATAGGCAAGGTACTGGTACGATATTGTGTTTTTTAAATAGGATTTGGCAAGGAATTTCGTACTTGACACCTTCTAATACTCTGATTGCTGATTTCTGCATTTTAAATACCTCCAGAGCACCTACCGAATAGTGACTGAGTAAAAATACTGTGGATAAATAGTATTTTCGGTCATATTGGTCACGGATTAGTTGACTGCTATCGTAGGAGTAGTTGTCCACCCATCGGAAAACAAACTCCGGCCCTTCTTCGGGCAAGATAGCGTATATCAGAGGAGCATAATTCAGGATGTCAATAGTGCCCGATAAGAGGGGGTGGGCAATAGTGTTATTTTCTGTGAGTAGAATACCCTCTTTGTATTCCCTCTCCTGTGTGTAGAATACCTCAGATTCAAAAGAGGGGTACCACCACGAGCTAAACCTAGCTTCTCTTTCCACTGGATGTAGAAATGAATTGGGAAGTTAGACCAATTCAAGTCAGTGGTTGGGTCCATGCTATAGTAGCTTTCGATATACCTGTGGGACCATTCGTTGACGTCCTGAGTAACACGATTCATGTTAATGAACACTAGTGTATCTTGGAAGATACTGCTCATAATCTGTTGATATAGTGTGGACAGGTTGGTACTACGTGCAAAATCATACCAGCCCACCCACATGCGAGCATCTATGTCATTTGATGCAAGGAAAAGAGACATGTTTGCGTACAAGGCCAACCCTTGCATATTGATAAAATTGGCCATGCCCGACGGTGCAGAAAAGTTAATATGTTGTTGGTGAGTAGCAATCAAACCAGTAGCAATGGAGAGTCTGGTTAGACTGGAGGTAGTATAGGTGTTGTACTGGGGGATCAATTGTGCTATGGCGTTTGTAAAGCCGTTCCTCTGCCAGGTTCCAGTTACGGCGTCATTGATTACATACTTCACGTCGACGCCAGCCTCCTTTTTGGTAACTTTTCTGTCACGTATTGTATATTGCACCTTTTCGAATGATGTCGGGCTTCGATGGAGAGGTGTCTGAACTCCAAAGTTAAATCTGATTAGTCGTTTTCTTAGATCTTCGAACACTGTAACTTCGTCCGGATCGTGACCATCGAGGAAATCTTTTCCGTAAATGTTTCCCCCTTTTCTGTCTATGGTTCCCGCGCCGGTAGCCCAGGAACCGTATGCTTGTGTAAAGTCATACTGTCGGTCATTCGTAGCTGGTGGGATGTTAATGCCTGGGTGACCGCCCAACATTAACTCCGAAGCTAGGGAAATAGCGTCTTCTACTCCTAGGAAATCACATAACTCGTTAAATGCGCCACTGACACACCCGGCTATTTGAGCTGCGTTTCCGGGTCGCCACACATTGTTTCCCCAATGTGCTCCTAGGTCAGTTACGGCTAGTGCCGCCTGTCCTGCTGTCCATACAGATACTATAAGTGGTGCACTGATCGGCCCTGTCGATCGGACGTTTGGCGGGCTCGATACGTTGGTACTATCAATGAGGACGAGCATAACATTTACTGGTCCGGGTACCATAACGCTGTTGATGTTAGGAATACAGGTGAAGTTTCCATAATACGCATACGTCCACGTATTGTCGTAAAACTTCATGGGTCTAATCCAATTAACCGTTCCATTCCAGAAACTGCTGTTCAGAAAGGAGATGACATAAATCAGTGCCCATGGGTTGTTTAGGGCTGTTTGTCGTATGGGGACCATTGTCCAGGTGGTATCCATATACTGGTATAGAACTGGTTCCCCAATTTCATTATGTTTATTAATACCCATAGCGACAGCTGTGTCTAGTGGAACTGCCACTATCCGGGAGGTGGGAAATCCGCCCTGGGGTACTAGGATATCCAGTTTAGCGTGTTCTTCCGGAATATTATAGACACGCCTAATAAATTTAAAGACCACTGGGTCTAAAAAGTAATACAAGGTAATACAAAAGGATTAGTCAATAAATAAAACATAACAGATAAAAACAATGAACAAAACTCGAACAATTCAAAATAAAACCAAAGCCTCTACAATCTATAAGACCGAATCATCTGTCAGTTATCAAATATGTCAGAAAGAAAGAAATTCCCTAAATTCTTACAACGTTGCCACATAATTTAAAAGCTTTAGTAAGTTAGGTTTACATCACTACCGTGCAAAAATTTTTATTAAGTGAAACCTAAAAATTTAAAGTGCCCTTAGCTAAGCTAACTTAATTGACCTGTCGGTGCAAATGGCCATAACAACAATTTAATTTAGATAACCATGGACGCGTTGTACAAAGCTAGTTCAACCGAAGATCAAAGTTGATCTGAGATCAACTCAAAAAAATAATTGGGCGAAAGCTGATCTGCTGATTATCTGTCGATTAAACTGATCGACGGTCAACTAGCGATCAAACTACGTTCAAAGCATTCAACAGCGTAATGTTAAATGTGTGAGGACTAATGTTAATTTTGTTTGTTATTAATAATTTAGCGCCATCCACAAAAAGGTAAGTACTAATAAAAATAAAGAGGTGTTTGAGTTACAGCTCAAAATTACTTATTACCAAATTACACACATAAAATAAGTTTAGTAACATTTCTTTTTATTTAAGAAGTTCAGCCCTTTCTGCAGAGGAAATGATTTTTGCAACTTTACACTTTGTAGCTACAGGTTCATTTCTGAGAGTTGAGGGGGACAGAAGGAAATGATCAGTCGACAGTTAGCAGAGAAATTGATAAAATGCTTTCCTCAATTCTAAGAATGCGCGAAGAATATATTGAAATACTTACGGCAAGGACATAGAGAAAAGAATAGACAAATTTTTAAATTTTGCATAGGTGCAATTGATTGTACACATGTTAAAATAAGACCTGCATCAGGTGGTATAGATGAAGCATTTCGGAAGAGAAAAGGATTCTTTTCGTTTAATGTTCAAGTAGTTTGTGATGCAAATAATTGTGTTCGTAATATAGTTGCTTGATGGCAAGGTTCTGCACATGATGCTACAATTTTCGCAAATTCAATATTGCGATTGAGGTTAGAAAATGAAGAGTTTGGCAAAGGTTTCCTGTTTTAGCTTTGGGTATAAGAATCCACTGGAATAATTCAAAAATTAATTGTTGCCACTGCAGTTATACATAACATTGCATGTCAAAAATGAGAGATGTAATTACTGAAGTTAATGAAGAAATTGACGCAGCAATAAATATTTTAGATAATTTAAATAAAAAAGAACAAAATAATGTAGTTAAAAATGTTAATAATGTAACTAGGCAAGGCTTGATTAACAATTATTTTATAAATCTCTTATAATATGCAAAGTATAGAAATAAAAAAAATTTTTTCACAAAGCTTTTTTTATTTATTAAAAATTTATAATATAAAATATCTAAAAATTAACGAAAATATTATGGTTTACTACAGTAATTACATATTAACCCCTTTTTACCCTCACTTCCTAATCTTATAATACCCAGAATGAATCCTTTCTTTTGAAGCCCTATATGCGTGCCTTCTAAAATTCAGTTTTTTATAAATTTTAGTCTTTAACTTGGTGATGTGGAAGTAATAGGCATTGTATGTATTTTATGTAACTAAATTAACTTTATTAGTAAAAACTTACTTTTTTTGTTAGTCTCTACGTTTCCAGAATAATCGAGAGCATCACATTTTTCTGTTTCTTTTTCATTTTCTAAATAATTAGATTCCCCCAATAATTGCACTTCATGGTATAAGACGGATTGTTCTCCTTCAAAAAAAGTTTACTGTTAACATAATTAAATGTATGGGGTGGTGCGTTGGGCTATGCAACAAAGGAAAATATCTCTATACCTAGATATAATGGTACCTATACTTATAGGTACCTGTATAAGTTACGGATAGCCCGTTGTTTAAAAAAAAGATATAATTTTTTCTACTGCCTTACTAGAAAACATTATTTTCGACCCCTAAACAAGTGAGAAAAATGGTTGTTTTCCTCCCTTCTCGTTCCTATTTAAACATTTGATTGTTTAGTAAAAGGGTGACCTACTAACGGTTGTGTATTAATTTCAAAATATCTAAAACCTAGTTTTTCGACAAAATCATTTTTAATAGAAATGCAACTACTACCTAAATGAATAAATCATGCAATTTTTTATTATTTAACAAAGCTTCCTTGGAATGTTTGTTAATAATCATTACTGTATTTAGCGCAACATTATTATTCGTTTTATTAGGCATTTGTTTAGTGTTAAAACTTTTCTTTTTAGGACAATCTCTAGCATAATGTCCTTGTGAACGTTTAAAGCAAGTTATGATTTTACTCTAGAATTATCAGTTTTAAAATTGACACTCGTACCTATTGACGATTTTTATTTTTACTCACCGCCCCTCTTATGTGAGCTGCACCGAATTTTAGGTCTGGTAAAAGTTGATTCGTTCTTTCGTATATTATTAACGGACCCAAATAATCCCAAAAGCGAGCATCATTTCAACCGTGCACAATCCATTCAATGGTTTCTTTTTGTCATTTTACGTTTTACACTCCTGGCTAATTTTTCAAAATAATACTCTACTATCACAAATATCCTTAAACCGATTTTGTTGAAATTTGGCTCAGTTTTTTGCAGTAATAAGACGCTTATTTAATCCTAGACTGAAATTATTGGGACCAGTGGCGTCTCAGTGGGCACCACAGCCAATATTGAGAAAAAAAGTACGCCATTTACTTTTTTGTAGTTTTTGTACTTTATTCAGATTAACAGGTTGACTGCCACGTCCACCCCATTGGGTGGACTTAACGACTGACCACTGGTGCCAAAAAAAATACGGGAACTACTGACTGCCATATCAATAACTTTCTTATTTGTTATAGTACAATGATTTTGTAAATACCGTTGGGCTTCTAGGGCTACAAACAACAATAAAAAAAATAAAATCTGTTTACCCAATTGGGTGGACATCATACATTTTTAGTACTTAACAAATGCAGTATTTACCCAAGTGGGTACCCAGATGTATTTGAACAATAATTAAAAAATAACATTTATTGGTACTTATCAATTCCAAAACAGTCAGTTTTGTTACATATAGTTATAATTATACTTCCTGGTCCGGTCCTGATAGAGCACACATATAGTTGCTTCATTTTATGCAAGCGTATACTATTTTAAAGAAAACATAACAATTTCCTGTCCCATCACATCACCCATACTTCATTACGTTTTTTAGTGTGTGAGTGTACACTTCGATATTAAATTTATAAAAGTGAATTTTGTTAAAATGGAAAAAAGAAATGTTGGTGAAAAAATAATTAAGATTAAAGTTAAAAAAAAGGTTAGAAGGTATTTCTGTTGGTTGTTCAAGTAAGTGCTTTAAATTGATAGCCGTTTACTTTTATTTTGATTGTTTATTTGTTTCATTTTTATCAATGTTTTTATTTTCACTAGTTTCTTCTTGATTGTATTCACTAAAATTATCGGACTCATTACTAGGTACGTACTCACTCCCAGAATCCTGGAATGGCTCTTCAGTGGCCGATGGCTGATGCTAAATATTCTAATTATCGTTGAGTTAAAACTTTATTCGAATTATCGCAATCTTAAATCTTCACTCGCCGCCTTTTTGCATCCATTTTATACCTTTATTAAACTTTGCAATTAACAAAGTACACTAAAACATACAAAACTAAGTGTCAACCCATTTGGGTGGATAACAACGACAAAAAAGACAAACATCAGTTGATTTTCAAAAACATATTTTGACCTATTACAGGTTTCTACATCTATTGAACATTTCTGGATCCTGTATAGAGACCTTGCCTAAGTAGGAATCATATGTTAGCCTCCCCCTCGGTACAGATGGCGCTACTATCAATAAATAATTACACCAGTTGTTGTCCACCCATTTGGATGAATAATCGTAATTTTTTGTTTTTGAAAAATGGACTTGGCAGTCAACCTGTTAAACAACTAACAATCCAACTTTTTGGTCTTTTGTGCTTTCTTTATATCTAACTTCGTTTTCTAAAAAAAAATAGATGTCACTCTATTGCATTCCATGACATTTTACGTGTTAATAACTTTCTAAGTTTATAATTTGAATTTTATTTAGAAAAGAGTAATATTTCACACCTGGGTGGCTAACGAGACTCTCATTTTCACTATGTTAGATGGACACACATGACTTTTTGTTAGCTTGGGACATAATCTGAGTTTGGAAAAATCCTTTATCAATATCATACAGATTTTCGTAAAATCCCATTTTGTTATTTCACCATTATTCTGCAATATGTAAATAATAATTTGTAATTTATAGTGGTTATCAATCAATCTTTTGCGGATGCATTTAAAAAGATGGGGTGTGTCAGAAAAAGCATATATTTTCATCTGCTGGATTTGTAATCAATTGAAATAGATTTAAAATGTTTGCTTTAATACCCAATTCCTGCCACACTTTTTTATTTGTTGATGCTCCATCGCAAATAATTCCATTGAAAAACCCTCCACATTTTTCAATTTAAACAATTTCTTTAATTGTTAACTGTACCATTGTGATCTCAGATACTGGCCCCACACTTGCAAAAGTAGTAGTAGGAGGTTGGTGAAATATTCACTTAGCGAAGAAAACATAACAAATGCATGATCACCAAGATTAGCAGAATTAAAAGATTAATCTTCAGCTCAACTTTTATTGTAATCTTCCTCCATAATTCCTTTAAATTTTAAATTCTTTGAGTTAACAGAGATGCTTTACCGAATATACATTTCATCTAACAGCAAAACTCCACGGCGAAGCATCACTGGTAAAGCACTTAGTTTGTTTTTTAAACTGCTAAAACATTTCTTATTAAACCCACAAGAAATATCTACAGATCGTAAATGTCTAGAAATGGTATTAAAAGAAGGAATAGGTAAAATACAATTCTGCCTAAGAAAATTATATATGGATTACTTCAACTGTTTGTTATAGCGATGTCCATTTTTGCTGGCACATTTATGTAGGGCTATTATTTCTCTAATCAGCTTTATCTGCAGTAAAAAATAATATGTTAAAATTGTAAGGGATTTAATGTTATTTTATGGTCACTTCTAATTCATTGCTACTTAATGATAGAAGGCTAGCATAAATACATAGTGAATTGTTGAAAAAAATATTTTATTGCTGCAGTGACAAGTATCATAAAACACAAGTATTTTAAAAGTAGAGTTTCGAAAAAAAGTATTTATCAAAAGTTGCATTTGATAGTTGCATATGATGTTAAAAAGATGTAAGTTTTTCTGGCCTGTGGGAAATACTACGTTTAATCACAATCTTACAATAAAAAACAAGTGTGTTAATATATATTATTCTACAATATAGAATAATAGATTGCTTATAACTGAAACTCACATGTAAATGAAGTAAAACTGCTAGATATTAGAAGAAATAATATAAATTATTGTCTTGCATTATTATTTTTATAACATTATTAAAATTGAACCGTAAGGTAAGCGCAGAATGGCGAGAATCGAACGCGCCATTCGAATAGCATTTTTTTTGCAAGGTGCGCACATTGTACGTAGAACGCATCGAAGTGTTCTTTCTGAAATTCTGTCCCAGAGTATGCGCTTGTTAGTCAAGAGTTTGGTCGTGTTGTAATTATAAAAAGCAAAAAGAGATAAAGTGAATTTATATAGTAATGAGTGAGGAAGAAGAAATTGTTATTATTATTATTATTATTATTATTATTAGATGCTAGCAGAAGAAGAAAATATCGAAAGAAAAAACGCAAAATATGGGTCCACAACATATGTAAAAAATGATTAGGCTTGGGTGAATTTCACACGTCATTTCCAGATTTAATGGAAGATGAAGTAAAATGTTTCCAATATTGAAAAGTTTGCCACTCTTCTTGATATACTAAAACCTGAAATAGTTAAAAATAATGCAACGTTTAGAGAGGCCATAGGATCGAAAGAACGACTCGCAGTTACGTTAAGGTGAGCATATTTATTACAAAAATAAATCTTTATTAACAAATAAAAACTAAAAGTGTAACGAAAGAAAAATTATTGTTGAGTTTCCGAATCAAGATTACAGTAGTCTGGGTTGTAGTGTATACGTGATTCTGAGGGATAATATCTTGATGGACCACAAGAACGTTGTTCTGAGATGTTTCTATTCGGTCTTGTACTTGGCTGAAGCGCTGAGAGGGTGCAGCGGATAATGTATTATAAGAATTATTACATCTTGGATTTAGTACATTGTGAGATCTTTGCTTCTCGTTATCAGTTGCTTCATTATTATTGGCCAATTTCATTTTGACTGAATTAACTATTTCAAATATTTTGGCTTTAATTTGAACTTGATTTCTTATGGGAAAGCCTTTAACCGTGTCAGCCATTGTAAGGAAAAACTCAGTTAAAGGGTTCCTTCCTGTCACTACTGTTACAGGATGGTTTTTCTACACTGTATCGGTCTTTTTTTATCCAAATATTTCTTTAGTAGGTGCCTGCTGAGAGTATGTATATACGTTTTCGACGATTTATGTACTAGACGATGACTGAAAAAGTAGCTGGCTTTGCTGTTCGGCGGTGGGCTCTGTTTCATCTATATCGCTGCCTAAATCTGCGGAATGAAGACTTGGGGCGAAGCAGCATCATGTTGACTACTTGGAGGCGAAGCAATATTTGAGTGTCTAGTCTATTCATCAAAGAGGTAAAGTGATACAGTTTCAGAAGTCATTCAATTTAATACTATTTTAGAACAAATAAAAATGTTCGAACGCATCTTTGAAATAATTTGGGAACGCAGCTTTAGTAGTTTAAATGTTAGTTGACACTTGAGGGAATCTTCAATTTCCGGTGGACAGTTGTTGTGCGACTAGGCTACGTAACAGCCAGGTTTTCAATTCACTAATTATTATAAGATATTTTATGGTAATAAACTTTGACATTATATTTAGTATGAATGGTTGATAATTTGTTCGAATGATTTCGGGGAATACTTGTCAAACATAATTGCAAGAGGCCATCTTCTACTGTTACGAGCTACGTTGTAGGATGCTGATAATTCATCTGTTACATCGACACCTGTCTTGGTTGAATTGTAAAAGGTTATAATTTCTGGAAGTTTCTTGTCGCCGGAATCTCTATCGATTGAGTTATCATGATGGAGCGATGAAAGAAGTAAGACGTTTTTGCCCTTCTTAGGAATATATGACACGATCGATATGTTTTTTTAAAACCAAATAGGCTTGATTGTTCAGATCTGTTACGAGTTAAAAGTAGCTGAGGAGGAATTTGTCTCTTGTTTTTTCTAAGGGTACCGACTGAAGTAAGTTTGTGTGTTTCGAAGAGTTCCTGTACAAGTTCACAACTAGTATACCAATTATCAAAGGTGACATTTCGATTAGTGCCTGAAATGAGGTATATTCATAATTTTCAGAAAAATTCTAAACCGTAATATACATTAAATGAAACACATCTACGCAAAAATAAAATTTTTTAAATTAGGATTAAAAGAGAAAATAATTATTGAAATTTAAAATTGGATGGTCGGAATGGTAAGTGACGTCACACCAATAAAACCGATTAAAATAATCCAAAGTTGCCAGATTGTCAGTGCAATTACTAACTGCTCTGAACGACTCTTCCCTTGGTTAAAAGCATGGAGAAATATGCTCTAGTGCATATGCCATAACGCAATCAAAAATTAGTTGGGATGACCATAGGAGAAATAGGAGCAAGTTTGGATATAAATACCAAGCTAATTTAAATGAAAATTTCTATTAAAACCTGTCAAATGTTGCAAAAAACTATTTGTATTTACAAGTTATAATATAATTTAACATCTATCATTGACGATTTTTAAAACAAAGCTAATTTAAAAAAGTATAATAGAGTTATCGTCTGCATAATGCGCAACTCATCCCTATTATAGGTGAAACCAATATTTGTACATTTCTTCTTCTTTTTCAGTTTGTGACGGCGGTTAACCTACGGTATAACCTAACCTCATATTTTATTAAATTTAAAATTATTATTTAATAATAAGTGCAACTTGTATCTAGCTGTTGTGTTTGTGTAGTGTTTATAAACTGTGCTTAATTAATTAATTATATATAAAAACTTTTATTTAAATTATATAGTTTGTGTTTACATTACCTAAACATTAAATTTGTTCTCTATTCCTAGACGAAGGCAGCTGTATTATTACATACTATTGGTAAGTTTACAAAAATAACTTTTCAAATGAATAGCTTCTGTTTTGAAATTCAGGAATAACGTTATTGGGGATCGGCGGTATAACCCTACACCTCGCCCTACACCTCGCCCTACACCTAACTTTAAGTAATGGTAATTTGGAATTAAAATGATATAGAAGATGCTTTTATTTTAGCAACATATTCGTAATATCGATATAATTTAATTTTATTATTAAGAAAATTATAACGATAGCCTAGACATAGATAAAATTAATAGCTACTTTTTACACATCCTGCAATATGGTATTTTCCAAACCTTGAGAGTAATAGGTAATACTGTACCATATACCATTCAATTGTAAGTTAATATCGTACAATACTTATGAAAGAAACTAGTTGTAGATAAGTTATATTTCAAATTTAAGATAGGTAAATTAGTACTTTTTTTATTACCAACAAAGTCAGTTAATAACAATTTTTTATTTATATAACTAGGATGTCGATTATACATTTAAGTTAAAAAAAGTTTACAAACAAAATCCACAAGATTAATTTTCTGTGGTCTTGTTTTACATATTAGCAATTTAATTTAGAAGTCTTAATACCAGTAAGGATCAAAATTAATTTTAATTGATATACCAGAATTTGTTTTATAAAATGAACATATACCTACCGTTAATTGTGGATACAATGTACGAAATTACCTAAAATGCTCATTTGAAATTTATATATTTTCTAACATTTACAAAATGTCAAATTACTTCAAAGCCAATATTATCCAAGAATCCAAAGCCTTTTGTATAGACTAAAAGAGATACAATAGAAAAAATAGTTTATAAAATCCTATTAAAGCTTATTTTTCATTACTTAAGATGAAATGAATATTTCTAAATTTCTCTGGGTACTGATTGGATATCTTGCCGCATTGCATCTTCTATCTGATGGAGCAGGGTTGACAAGGACTGACAGTTGTATCATCATAACTTTAGTCAAAACAGTTATTACCTTCCATTCCCATTTTTACAATTTTTCGTTTCTGCAATTATTGATCTATCTCAAATCTCTGTTAGTGTTTTTTTCATAAAATATGTCTTTAGGCACAAAGTTACATAGGTGTTATACCCAAGGTTATACCTACCCATCTCAGAACATGAGTGATTTAAAATTATTTATCTTTTTTAATTGGACTAACTTTTTTAATGAGTATTTTAAGCAAATGTTACATGTTTTTAATGAAAATACTATACCTACCATCACTGTTCTCCTTATTAAAAGAAAATAGTGAAAAAGCAACCAGAGATTTTCATGTCAAATAATAAAGACCATTCTACTTAGTAATTTCAATATGGAATTTGTACCTCAAGAAATAGTAGTCAATTTTGATATATCTATTCATAATACATAATAATGCATTGTTAAAAACTTGGCAATATAATAAGATTACTGGCTGCCAATTTCACTTAGGGTCAATTTCATATTCAATTTAAAGGATGCTTCATTATTAAAAGGACAATTTAAATGTTATATCAATTTATGATACAAATGTATTGATAGAAATACTCTTTAAAGATTCATTTAACTAAAATATCTATTTTTTGCTCCTTTAGCTTTGATACTAAGCTAATGTCTTAAAAGGTTGAATATTCACTTAATTTACTGAAACGTATGGTAATTTATGTCTTCTTACTCCTTGTTAATTTATTTAATATTTACTTTTATAAATATTTTTTTAATTTTGCACTACTAAGTGGACATATTGATTCATTAGTGGGCATTATAAAACTGATACTTTTAGTACATTTTGTAAAAAGGAAACAAATTATTCTGAATTTAGTTATCTATTTAAATCCAATACATTCATTTACTAGCTTTAGCATATTGAAAAAACCTGAAGATGGTGAAATGTTTCACTATTTATACTTTAAAATAAAATATAATATAATGAGTAAAGTTATCCATATCTTAAATAGGGTATCCATAAGGGAGAGAAAAATTCAAAGTCTTAAGCACAAAAAGTTTTTAATATAGAGCAGAGTGACTAGTTTCAGTCAATGACCATCATCAGGTAAAAATTTGTCAAAAAATGGAAAAAGTAGTACAATATGTGTACTGCAAGTAAAGTGAAAATTAGGAAACAGAAAATTTTAAATAAAATATCTTAATTTAATAAATGTGATATATTTTGTTGTGAAGGATGATTTAATTAACAATTAGAAGTACTAAAATTTATGTGAAACGGAATTAAAAATTGTTTTGAACATAAAAAAATTAAAAAACAAAAATGTGAACAAATAAAAATAAAAATTAGATGAGTTAGTTTCAAATTATAAGTGGTTATCATCATGAATCAAGATGGGTATGCCCCTTAAAAGTTAGGTTTATTTTCATATTGAAGTCTAGATTTTAACTTAACTTGGTTTTCAGAATCATTCATCATGGTAAAACATTGTTACATTCCCGTGTGTACAAATACTTCAAACAACAGTAATAAAATATTTATTACTATTCCCAAGAATATGGAGAAAAGAAAATTGTGGTTTAACATTATTGGAAAGGAAAATGTACCTAAAGGTGGAGGAAATTACTATTGCTGTGAAGATCACTTCAATGTATGTAATTGTATGTCTTATTTGAAAGTTTTTAAGTAGCAAAATACTATATTTTTTAAGTGAAATTAACATTATTTATTAAATATGTTGTAGATTCCAGATGATATAGAAAACTGGCTATATTTCACATTAACTAAGGGAACCAGTATCCGGTTAAAAGATGGTATGCTTCCACATAAAAATTTAGTCAATGAACCTCCAAGTGTGAGTCCTTTGAAAAAGAGGAAAACACAGGATGAAGCTGGACCATCAAGATTAATAAGAGAGAGTAAAGCCTCCACATCGAAATCTTCATCTTTCAGTTCCACATTTAGCACTACATTTGCTGCTACCAGTAGCACATCAGATCATGAACTTTCTAATGTAGATAATGAAATGCTAGGAGAAAAAAGAAGACAAACTACTTGTCAACTTATTGAAAATAATTCACGATTTTATTTAGGAATTCCGAAAAATGTATTTTTGCTTGTAAAATTTATGACGAGTGTGACTGACTTAACTCCTAGAGATATATTTATTTGTTTAAAAAAAATTAGATTGAATGATGTTAATTTTAGACTTGCACTAGACTTTGGAATAAGTAGTACAAGTGTCCAAAGAGTTATAACAAACTGTATTCCCAAAATTGCACATATAATGCAAAATTTTATCTTTTTTCCAACAAAAAATCAAATTAAAAAATTGCTACCAATTCCATTTAGGTACAGATACAGTAATGTACATTTCATTATAGACTGTTTTGAAATAGAAATTCAGAAACCCAACAATCCTGTACATCAAAGTCACTCTTGGTCAGAGTATAAAAAGTGTAACTCTGCAAAATATTTAATTAGTAGTACTCCGAATGGTTTTATTAACTTTGTATCAATCGGTTTTGGTGGCCGTATTTCTGACACTAACATAATGTCTCATAGCCATTTTTTGGATAATATAGAGAGTAGTTATATAATGGCAGATAGAGGGTTTAAAAATGTAGAACAGTTGCTATCTCAAAAAAAATGTAAATTAATAAGACCACCAACTGTTAGAGAAGGAACTACTTTATCAGAAAGTGAAGCCAAAATGTCTAAACAAATCGCTGCGTTACGAATACATATTGAACGTGTAATTGGAAGAATTCGAGATTTTAAAATAATAGATATTCATTCTTGTGTAAATTTAAATTTTCTCAGTCTTCTAGACGATATTGTAATAATTGTATGTGGACTTGTTAATCTTCAAGGGCCATTAATAAGATAATTACATCTTAGTAATAAAAAATTTAAATTTTCTGATTGAAAGTACAGCAACCACAATCCTGCAAAATCTCAAAACAAAACGCTCAGCAACAATTATATTAATAATAATAATTTTTTCTCAACTCGACCATTCACTTTTGGGTTCTAATTAACAGTGCTGTTCCTAAAGTGGTTATGGGAAACAGTAACAAAGCCTACACAGAACACGAGGCGAAATAACAGTAGTTGAAGCTGATGACACAAAAAAATAATATTAAACGTCTTTATTTTATTAATACTCGGATCTGAACAATGAAATTATGTTGTTAAAACCCACTTACAAAAAAAAAATATTTAAAATAGAACATAATTTATTGGCTCACAGATATACAAAAATTTTCCCAATGAAAAGTACCCACCCTTGATTTCAAGGGGAACACATTTTACCATAATACTTGTATACGTAACTTCACCCCTCTACCCTACAGTCACCCCCTTAAAAAATTAAATTGCAAGGGTGGTTGAGTGATACCTCTTTTAAAAGATCTTTAAATTCTCTTTACAATCGTCTACATTTAAAATTTATCAATGGGCTTTTGGAAATAACTTTCAATAATTTGGGATTATAAAAATAAAAACAAGAAATTAAAATGATTGTTTATTTCTTCAACAGATGATTGTTGTAATTACCCAAATACGCGACTCTGTACAACACACCAACTAATTGTTATTAAAAAGTTATTTAGGGTGGGTACTTTTCGTTGGGACACCCCATATAATAGTCAAATACAAATTTTGTAGTAATATACACTGACGGTTTATGTTTACAAAATTAAAAATTAGGTAAAATTAATGATTGCTGTGAAATAATTACTGGCTGTTTATTTTTATCTTACCAAAAAGTCAAAAATAGTAAATATAAATGCAACAATAACTGCTTATGGATTATTCCACTCCAATCTAACATATGGGAATTTAACTTTGGGAAATGCTAGTTTTACGTTTTACTTCACTACGAAGGATTTTTATATTACAGATCTCAACTCTAAACAACTTAGCATAGTGAATAGCCATACTTTTACTTATATTATTTGAGAACCTGCTAGCTGTAAAAATAATTTGAGAAATTTCAGATAATCGTACATATATCAGTGGGTAAAATCAACTAATTCAAACACGAACAAGTCGCGAACAAATGGTAGGTATTTCTTTTTAGAATTCTCTTCTAACCCATATCTACCAGAGAAAAAGTTTAAAAAGCGACTTAAATATATATTACTGGATATATGTGTCTATGTAACAACAATTATTAAAAACATGTCACCTAAAATTAATATTTTCAATATTTATTTTTATTTTATATTTTTATATGTGGTATGTTTATGTAAAATGTGGTGTATTTTACCATTATCATGTATGGGTGTATCTATGTAAGAGTTTATGTTATAATATTGAGTACCTACTGTAAACATTTTATGTGTATAACAGAATAAAGTATTCTGTTATATTCATATGATTCAACCACATTAATGTGTATGTTAAAATGTGCAAAATAATGTGATTTTTTTACGATTACTATATGGATGTAAATCTTCATTCCTTATTCTTAACATTAAATAATTAATTATAAAAATTTTGAGTCCTGCAAAACTGAGTCAGGGTGATTTAGGAGCAGCCTTATTCATTGCTCTTAAAACTTTTTTTGAGCAACAAATGTCCATTCCAAATCCCAATATATTACCCTAAATTGGAGCAATTACAAAATTAAGCTGTAGTAAATTAGTTTTATTATTTAATTTGAGTAAATTATCAATTTTTCTCAAATGTTTCATTTCCAAATTAAAAAAAATACATAAGGCCATTTACTATAGACTTATTTTATTGTGTTAAAATAAACAGCGATTAGTTTCAATCAAAGTGGGACATCATTAGGCCTAAAGTTGTCAATTTAATACTACATACTGTTAGTTTACCAAGGCATTAATTATAATGTGAATACTCAAAGGCTGGTTCCAGAACTTCTTTGTAGGAGTTGAAAAGTAAAATTGTTTTTAAATTTTAAAATATTTTATAGATAAAAAGCAAGAATTTTTTTAAGAAATTAGGTTGAACTTGCAAATAAGGTCTTTAGTTTCAAAAAATGTGATTTAAAAAAATATATTTAAATATAACTTTCATAGTAGTTATCAATATATAATATTTTTAAATATTACATTACTCTTTTTTTATAATGTATCTGTGTCAATTACATTATTTATTTAGTAATAAAAGTTTGATTTATTTATAACATGGTAAATACACTAGTAATACATTCTTTCAACCCTAAAAAACTCCTATTGGTCATGCTTTAAGTCTTTGAATATATCGTAAGTATGTGGTGTGTTTTCCATTTTACTGAATTTATGCTAATATTCTAAAAGCAATCCACTTTAGATTCGAAATTAAATAATTATCATTTAAACTAAGTATACACTGTAAATCATGATTATCTTTACAACTGCACATACCACCTAAGAAAACATGCTTATGTTGATATGTTTTTTTACATATATTGTCTGGAATTTTCACATGTACAATGAATAATTAAATAAGCATCATACATTTTCAGTAATTCTTCATAATATGCTAACAGTTGTGGAATTGGCACTATAAGAAATAATAAACTTACGAAAAACCGATTTAAAATATCTTCTAACACTTATTCTATTAAAACTAATGTAATTTAAACTTTCAGCCGAAGCTAAATATAGTTAGGTCAAATGTCTTTAATTTTGTCTATCGAAATTCAATAATGAAATACATATTTTTCCAGTAAATTAAAATATCTATTATTTCTGACTCTGCCTCCAAAATATTTAAAATAAATTTGTAAATAAACTCCTGTACAAAAATTGAATAATTGAAAGCAATGCGAGATGTATATTGCTTTGTATGTTACATGTTATTATGGTTACGCACGATCATATATGGGGTGACAATTTAAAAACTTACAATGGCTATATCCCATTATGTAAAAATTCAATTCCATACTTTTTAAAAGTTGGAAAGTATGCTATTACGAGTTTTATTTCTCCCACAGGTGGGAACAAATTCTCTACCTATACCTTTTATAACACAAGACCTATTATTATAAAGAAAAAGCTAATTCCTACGTATCACTTTAGGTTTAGGAACTTCACATAACAGATATAACTGAAAGAGTCTATGATGAAAAGCAAAAAAGCACCAAAACATGACATCGAAGAAATTATAGATAAACTCCAACAGGCATGTAACAGTGTAACTGAATGAAACAAGACGTAGATATCCAAAATAAGTGAGCGCAAATCATTAATCATTAGCTTTATCTATAATTAAAGTGAACAATTACAAATAACTATAAATAATGAGGAGATACCAAACTATGATACAGTATAATACTTGGTAATTAACCTGGATGTTTAATTAAAATGGAAAACACACAAAGAAAAAAAGGAAAGAACTACTTTGAATATAAAAAAATGCATTGGCTATTGGGACGAACATAAAACTTTCTGTCTATAATAAGTTATTGTTGAATAAACATATTTTAAAACAATTTGGCTCTGGGGATGTGCAACAAAATTCAAATATTTCTAAACAAAGTCCTTCGAGGTATTGTAAATGCACCATGGTATTATAGAAAAGATCACCTGAAATAATGCAGACATAATAAGAAGACTGAAAAGGATTAAACCTTTTGAATTTGTGTAATACATAGTGTTACAGCACAGCATAGTGAAACATGCCAAAATTGTGTGCTCATTTTATTGCTTAAGAAACACCAATTAAGTACCCTATCTTTAAGAAATTATAGGTTAGTCGCCGCCGACTAGTAACAATAAATTTATACAAAAAACAAAAATCTAAATATCTAATTATCCAATAACTTTATTAGCCTTATGTGTAATTTGATTTAGAAATTAAATAAAATTGTAGATTAGTCGCCGCCGACTAGTAACAATAAATTTATACAGAAAACAAAAATCTGAATAGCTAATAATTATCCAATAACTTTATTAGACATGTGTAATTTGAAATTCATGTCATTCAGGAAGATCCCATTCTCAAGCTGCATCAAAGTTTATCAGACCCAGATGCCATAAAAAAAGAGGTCAACTATATACACGTATTTCTGACTATTGGTTTGCAATAGGATGCAGCCAAATTCAAAAGCGCATGAAACTAGAAATTAAAAAATAAATACAAAATAAGGTCACAAACAAGGGGCTAAGCATATAATTTTGTTCGGGAGTTTATGTAATAAAAAATTACATTTTAATGAGATGACAAAATACATAATCTTTCCAATAAATTAAAGCTAAATTTAACAATTCTACTATTTCCTCTTTGTTTAAATCTACCTCAAAAATATTTATAATTTTATCATTTTCAAATTTAGGTGAAGCCACACAAAATAAACTATTATTTTTGTTTGCAAATAACATTTGCATTTGTAATTGGAAATAATATTTTTTTGCGATTACATTATCTTTAATATATCTGCCAACAGATTTATCCTTAAAGGGGCATTTAATTTCAACACAATAATCTTCACTGATACCATCTGGTGAAGCTCCAAAAACAGGATACTCACTACATAATAGCAAACCAACTTTTTTAATTTTTTTAATTTTTTCAAATTCCTTAATTACTTCGGGCTCCAGCTCCTTTCCTCTCGAAGTTGCTCTTGTTTCAAAAGCTTTTTGAGCACCCATTATACTTTCCAAGAGAGATCCCTCTGCAGTTTTGCATTTTGCAGCCTCATAAATTTTAGAGGCAGTGATTCTGCCGAAACGCATTTTATACCACAGAGGACAATTGGATTGGTTTCTTGTTTTTTCTTCACAATCTGTTACATTGGTGAAAACCCTTTTTGCAAACTGAAGGAAGTCATCAGCATATGGCGTTTCTGTTGTTGGCTGGTACTTTAAAATTAATTGGTAAATATCTAAATTTTCTAGTTCCTGTTCATTAAAAAAATCGAAAATGCCCCCACTTTGTTTCCCAACAATCTTTATGAATTCCGGTACCATTTCAGGTTTCCTTCGTTTTGTAGGTCTTACCGTCCCAGCCATTTCACTTATCGATAAACACTTCTCAGCTCTACCAACTTTTGATAGTTTTGATGCTTTCCAATAGCATTCTACCGAAGTAACACTTGGCTCCTCTGAACGTCTATGCATCCAAAATAGAAAAGCAATTCCGTGTTTACATCCTCCTAAAATTAGTTATATTTTAGTATTAAATCGTTGATAATAAATTAAATAGTTAAGAATTTCTCTACATGAATTTTGTCCTAAAAATTATTTTCTGATGTGAAACGTTGCAAGACATATATAATATAATAAAAAGACTCACCAAGAGCTGCAGCACAATCTGAACAAACACAGGTAAGAACTTTCTCATCTTCTTCATTTATGGTAGCCGTCACATTATAAGATTTTTTATGGATCTTATGTTCCGGAGTTACCTTTGCTTTAATAATGCATATATTATTTTCACGCTTCAGTTGTATATAACCAACAGCATTATCTCCATAAGCTTCTCTGGATGAACTACAAAAACCCATTCAAATAAATACAACTTCATAAAAAATGTAATAGTAATAATTCACGCCAGTAAATCACACAAGCGTATACAATATCTTTGGTAAGAAATTATATAATACAAAACATTTTAAAGTTAACCGTCTGTACCTCCAAACACTTTCTTTACTAGTATTTTCTCTAAAAGAGTACCTAGGTAAGTAATTTTCTTCTACATTTGACTATTCTCGATAGACACAATAATAATTCATAAAGAACATTTATGCAAAAAATAATCTGTTTTATTTTATTATGCATATGTATTTTTCGTAATTATAAACATCTCAAAAAGTAATTTTTAAGTTATTTTAAAGGTACAAGGACAATAATAATCTTAAAATGTATTGATAGATTTAATAAATGCTTTTGAATATAATTTAATCTTACCTTTGTGTTTTTACATTTTTCATTTCCGCACTAAAATGTTGTAAATTGTTCATATAAAATTGCGTAACCATGTCTACATCTACCCGTGGAAGATTACTAGAATCTGCTTTAATAAATCCCTCATCCATTTTAAAAGATTTGAAATTACAACGAAAATCAAGGTAATTGAAAATTCAAACGATGAATAATTATGATAAGATGTACTTCTACTAATCGGAAATTAAACCAAAAAGGCTAAACGAACGGAGTTTACATATGGCAACATGGTATTCGCGCCCTTTGCTCTGAGTGGCTGGTGAAAAGCGCGGCTTTTAAAAATTATTAAATTTTAAAATTCAATAACTTATAAAATATTTATTAAAAATAGTAACTGATGTAGGGGATATTAAGAGGAAATTTTGCTTAATGTTTTCTATATAAACACATATCGAAATTCCGACCCATGAATATACCTAATTGGTGCAATCATTCGAAGAGCTATGTCTTTTGGTGAATTACTCAACTGGTACGGGCCATCGGGCTGTTTTCCTGTGTATACTTCCATGTTTAACGTATAGAAAGTTTTACAGTCAACCAAACTTTGTATCTTGATGCCGTACTTTGCGGGCTTATTTGGGATGTATTGACGGAATGAGCATCTGCCTCTAAACGACTCCAGCTTTTCATCTAGGGTTACATACTCACTGGGGGTATAAGCAGATTGACAATTATTAACAAACTTGTCGAATACTGCTCTTATAGGGGCAAGCTTGTCTACTGGTCGTCTAATTGGCCCATTTTCAATATTATCAAACCTCAGACAGGTCAGCAAAAACATGAATCTTTTGGAAGACATGGTTGCTGAAAATATATCCATGCCTGTGCCATTAGTTTTCCAAAATTCTTCCAGATTTCTGTGATTAGCTTTAAACACACCCGCAAGATAAAGGAACCTGAAAACAGCTTTAATTTCCACTTCATTTGTATCATTACAAAAGAATTTGTCTTTGTAATTTGTAGCTTTTTCTCTGATTTTGATTGTAGTATATTTTGCAATATCTGAGATTGTTTGGTTATCAGTAAATAACGACCAACAATTAAGCGGGTTTTCATAGTATTGTGCATTTCGCTTGACACCCGGTAAATGGCTTATAATATTTTCAGCCCTGGTTCGAACCCTACTATTAGTACAATCTTTTAACCATTTAGTGCCATCCTTTCCTTTGAAATATTTACCTCTCTGCGTTTCATTATTACCTTGTTCTGTTTCAGTTTCCCTACCATTTTCTTCCGGTTCCACTTCCTCTTCATTTGTCTGTTCTCCCTTCTCAGTTTCTAAGTCTCCACTACTTTCTCGATCTTGAACTCGTTCATTCTCATGATCAGTTGCGTAGTCACTTCCATTTTCTGAATCAATATAATCTTCTTGTTCTTCATCTTTATCTAGCTCTGTCCAAAGTTGTAAGAGACGTTCTTGTTCACTTTCGTAGGTGCTACGAGCCATAATTCTAAAAAAATGTCAATATTATATCACAAATATTATTGAAATTCACTAAAATTACTTGCTAGAAAATTGCTATACAATTGTCACGTAAGCGGTCAGGTGGGGTTTATTAGACCCCAGACCAGTTTATAACGATGTTAACTCTCCGGATGCACAATAACAACTGAAATGCGTTTCGAATTAGGTAGAGGGATATGTGGGCGGAGGCTACTGAGAGGCGTGACCGTGCAAACATTATAATATGAAAGTAAAGGCGCCTGTCATCTACATTGGGTCTACAGGACCCCACCTGTTTATGTTTATCAATATATTAAGAAAATATTATGAGTTTTACCTGATTGTCAGATATATTGTTATCTTGCAAATTCAATTCTACTCGTTCAGCATCTAGTTTTGACACTATCTTACATTTATGATATCAGTTTTTAATATTTCAAATTTGTCTTAGTTTTTTTAATAATCTTGTCCGCTTGTATTCTGTCTTTTTATGAATTTTGTACTGTTTCTGTTGAAATAAAGACAGTTGAAGGTGGATCTTCTTCGCCTGTTTGTTTACACCTACATGTTTTTTAGGACGCTGTCTAAAGTCACACATTTTTTACAAATGATTCCATTAGGAATATATACTGAACATACAATATGTCTCCATTTATGATAAGTATTATCCTTATAACAATATTTAGAATTGACAAAATTGTATAAATTAACAGATGACCCTCCTTCACAAAAATTCAAGACATAAACAGTTTGGAGCAAATGATTTAACATATTGTGGAATACTTTCTGTTGTTATAATTTTATTTAAAAAATAAAATTCAACCTTGCCATCTTTATGCACTAAAACCTACATAAACGAAATATAAATAATAATGAAATTACATTGACTGAAATATTTAATGTAATACTTTTTTGTAAAGTCGGGAGCGTTGTTAAGTTTCTTACTGTCTGCTGTTAATTCTGATGAGAACATAGAATATTTGTTCAGTATATTATATTATGAAAACTACATGATAAATCTGGAAACTGCACATTTGATTTTTTTCTACTTAATTTTTCAAACGGGATTATAATGCTCGTATTATCTAATAGATCATTTTCTATGCTATTATCTAATACACTATTTTTAACAAATAAATATAAAGAAATAATTACTAGTAAAATTAAAAAATTACTTCCAATTAAATATTATTAATTCAAATTAACGTTGAAATTGAATCAATCAAGTACCTCTATAAAAGTGTAATAATGAGAAATGTATGAATTGTATTTTATTTCTAATTTTAAATAATTTTGTGTGTATTGTTGCCATTGATTAGACAAAGGTAAAACAATGCATGCCAGCTCACAAGTGGTAGAATGTATCTGTCTGGTCTATCACATCAGGCAAGCAGCCGATTTAAGAGTGTATCTCATTATTTTTCTCACATGCAAATATAATTAAGTCTATCATCTTTATTTTGAAGGTTCCATAGCTTAACATATTGTATATATTATTAAATTTTATTTAAAGTCGGTGAGAGTTTAAATTATTTTAATTACTTCAGTGGCAAACATGAAGGCTCAGATAAGGCTATGACAGGCCCCGAACCCTTCTGTGGAGTTGCTAAGGCATTGTGCAAGGCATCCATTAAACAATGGATGCAAAAACAGTCTCAGGAATGGTGGAACAACTATCCAAGACTGAGACAGGCCAAACTGTTCATCAATGAACCATCGACCAAGTTCACGAAAGACCTACTGGATCAAAAGCGTCAAATCGTTAGAATAACAGTAGGCCTTCTTACTGGACACTGTCGCCTCAAAAGGCGCATGAGTGTCATAAATCCAGCAAATTAAGCAACTTTGTGCAGGTTCTGTGAAGAAGAAGAGGAAACATCATTCCACGTCTTGTGCCAATGAGAAGGCCTGGCTGGAACGAGGTTTCTAACATTGGGTAAAGAAAAGCCAAATGCATGCAACTACATGCGGGAGCCACTGTCAAAGCTACTAAGCAGGCTAGACGACATACTCTAAAATAAACGGAGTCCCACAATAGATCTGAAAAGGTCGCGGTGGACAAGGACAAATAACGTCCAACTCCTAATCTAATCTACATGAAGGGCAAACGGTGCGGGATGACCACAGTCTATTTGGAGGCTCCCAAATTAAACACGGTATTCTAACAAAATATTGTTTTTTACTTGTCAGTTAAAAGAATTTGCAGATTTCGCAACCATCAACTTCAATATTTATCTAGTCGATACAAAAAAGTATCGTATTTACCCATTTTTTATTCTATTATTTCTTAATTTGAACCAGAGTATGGTTATTATTTTTGATATTTAGTTAATTCTTATGTTTACTATTTTATTGTATATCATTCGTTGTTTTTACCAGAGTAGTACCTATTTTTTTATTCTATGTTATGGTCTTTAATAAAAAAAAATGACATGTTCTGTTTAATTTTTTTTGAAGAAGGGCTCCCAATAACCTCGGTACGCCCCTGAATTACTTGTATTTTAACATTTTTATTAATTCCAGGTGTTTGTATAATTTAATTAGTATATTAAAATACTTAGTCCATTTGAGATGCCATTATTCCTTCAAATATACGTTTTACTATTTTTGTTCCGTTTGTAATTTTACAGATTCTTCTGAAATTTGACGCGTTTTACAAGCCACAAAATTTCCAAATAATTCAGACCCGTTCTTTTTTCTTCTTCCTTCTTTTCCTTCTCTTATCCTTTATATTGTAAGATACTTTTCTTTCTTCTGAGAAGATATAATCCCTACAAGTGACACCCTGAGACTCGGAAGTACTCGAACGCCAGTTTTTTTAATGTGGTTTGCTCCACAGTTCGGGCAGCTTCTAGTGGAGGTGACGGAATAACTCCGGGGGTCTCGTTAATATCAGACTATCAATAAAAGAAGGTAACAATAACGGACTTAAATCGTTATTGTTACGTAAAAGTATTCGGAAGCTGAAAAAAAAAAGGAAGGGGAAAGGTCGACACACAATTATAAGCCAGAACTCAAAATTAACACATGTATTCCTTACGAAAGCTATTAACAATTGTCGTAAAATATTTCAAAGCCCCACCCTAAACAAAAAAAAAATAGCGAAAAAAAAACAATAGCGGTTGCGGAACGGTAGCTGTGACAGGACGGAGCTCAATCAGACGTTTATTAATTATTTACAGAAATATATCAAAGGAATAAATTAAGTTTACAAATTCGGGCCGTGGCTGTGTTTTAATTATTATAGTAAATTTTAAAAGCAAACGGAATAATGGTTTAATGGTTTTCAAAATTAATTAGTACCAGGTATTGGAAACGTTATTATTCCCAAACAATATTTTTGTGTTAAATAAAAAAAAATTATGGAACTAACCCTATATTTATAAAAAAAACTTAAATATTCTTGTCGGTATTATTTCTTTAGGAAAATATAAAAGAAGCAATGACAATTTCCCTTATTAATATCAAAACTATCTTTAACCCTTTCAGTACCAATTTTTTTTTTCAGCGAGACAAAAATTATTTTTTTGCTTAAAATGTACATAAATGAGTTCAAATAACTATTTTCTTTTAATTAAAATAATTATAGCATATAGATATATATAAAATTTATTATGGGTACATTTGTACCCAAAAGTACTTAACAAACGTACAAAAACTATCTATGATGAAACGTAAGAAAGCAATTTCTCTCCTTTTGAAGACACAGATGAACATTGCACTTCTGGCACTTCCATCTTGACTTGCCTCCACAACCAGGGTTTTTGCATCTTAAAGGTAAAGGTAACTCTGGGTGCTCTGGATAATGTCCAATATTATCATATTGCACCTCAGTAAGAGGCCTAACGTCAATGTTTCGACGTTTGGCTGCCACTACCGGACTGGATGTACCGCTTGATGGTCTTCCCCGTTTTCGGTTGTTGTAAGAATTCGCTTTTACAAGCGATTTGCCAACTTTCATCCTAAAATGTAGAAGGTCCATGATATCTTTTTGAGAAATTCCTAGAGTATGCATGTTTTTTTTATACTCCAACCAAGAGTTTGTTAGTGCCATGTCAACTGCATGAAAGATTAGTCGAACAGTCCACTTTCTACAATGACTTTTTGTTCTGTAGAATGCAATAAGAGCATCTGTTTTATCTATGCCACCCATGGACTTATTGTACTTTTGTATAACTTTTGGTCGATTTACGTCAATGAACGATTTTGTTTTTTTATCCCATCGTTTTACAAGGTCTTCTGTCCCAATCCCAACGAAGTTGGATACCATAATCACTGGCTTGTTATCTAACCATCTGGTTACTACAACTCCATCTGTAGAGATAATTTGTTCCGTTGATCCTCTCTCTTTTTTTTTGAAAAATCCTTTACGTCAGTTAGAGGTGGTTTAGAAAACCTATTGAGTCTAGCAGTTCCAGCAAAAAAGATTGATTTTTGATTGAGAATTTGTAGAAGATGATAGCTCATAAAATAATTGTCACAGTACAATATGTGCTTGTTAGGTTCGAGTTCTTTTGATAAATGTAATACGACTGCTGCACCCTGTCCATATTTCAAAAAGGAAGGCTCTATTTCCGTGGTACTACCTTGATAGATTAGAAAATTGTAAGTTAGTCCACTTTCACCACCTAGTAAATACAGCTTTACCCTCCATGGATGAGGCTTGTTTTTGATATATTGCTTTATAGACAATCTTCCTTTGAAGGGCATAATTTGTTCATCGATGCAAATATTTGTTTCTACCTGTAGTTCTCTACATCTCTTTAGGACTGATTCAAAAATTGGTCGAACTTTCCACAGTTTGTCGTTGCCCTGTCTAGGTCTCAGATTGTTTACACAATGTATGTGGGTGCGAAGTTTGAAAAAACGATTAATTGTCATTGTCTCTGTAAAAATATCAACTTTTAACGATTTATCCCAATACATACGCAGTCTTGGAAATTTTATATATCCTGTTAGAATACTTAGGCCGAAAAAAGCTTTTATTTCTTGCAGGTTACATGGTACAAATTTCTCAGTTCCCGTTTGCAAAGCGTACATATTTGTGTATTGAACTATATCTTCAAATAAACTTTCGGGAAAATATCTCAGAAAATATGTAACTGGATATTCCTCAGAACAGTTTTCATTGGAATTCTGGGATATTTTAGTTTGTAAATCTCTTGTTACATATTGCACATTCTGTAACCATTTTACATTTTTTTTCAGAGTAATAAAGTCATCATAGTTATATTCTTCTTCATCCTGTTCTTCACCATCCTCTATTTCTTCCTCATTGTCCCCCTTGTTTAGTTGTTCTGAGACATCATCTATTATTTTTCCAATTCTCTGCCTTACTTGGATCTCTTCTTCATTGTCACTGTCATCACTAGAAAAACGTTCTACGTCAGACAGCCCTTTTTGTAACTCCTCTAGCAGTTCCTTCTCCGTCAAACTTTTTTTTTGAGGCATTTTACCCTGAAAATAATTATAACACTTAGTCATTTTGGGTACAACTGTACCCATCGAATTTGATGGACAGTTATCTATTTGAGAAAGTCAAATTTTAGTAAAATATTTTTACAATTAGTAAGAACCAACACTATTTTCAACATTACACAAGAATACAAACTGCGATTGACTTTTATTCAAACTGATATATCAAGATAAAAGTATACTTACGTATTACCAACAAAGCAGCTGCAACCACATTACTTTTGACATTAATTTTCATTCAACTTTTAAAGGGCTATTGCGCCATCTACATACAAAACACATAAGTATAATACCTATAGAATATAGATTTCATTACAATGGTTTTATTTACAGATTCCTGTAAAATTATAGATGCATTAATTTCAATGTGTACAATTGTACCCAACATGACTTAAAGGGTTAATAATAAAAATAAAAATATTCAGAAACTACCCCAATTACAATATCCAAACGGCTAGTCAAACCCTTGAGACCCACTCTCGCGGATAATCGCTAGCTTCAGATATTATTCCAAAATTCTTTTCAAAATAAAGCGGAAACTACCCCAATAAGCGGAAACTACCCCAAAGCAATATCCAAAATGCTAGATACACCCTTGTGAACCACTCACGCAGGCAGTCTCTAGATTCAGATATTATTCTAAAATTATTTTAAAATAAAGCGGAAACTACCCCAATAAGCGGAAACTACCCCAAAGCAATATCCAAAATGCTAGATAAACCCTTGTGAACCACTCACGCAGGGCAGTCTCTAGATTCAGATATTATATTCTTTTGAAAATAAAGCGAAGACTACTTCAAATGATACTAATTATAATCGGAATTACCCCAAATAATACTAATAATAATCGGAAACTACCCCTACACAATATCCAAAATACTAGATAAACCCTTGTGAACCACTCACGCAGGCCGTCTCTAGATTCAGGTATTATTTTCTAAAATTTGATTAATTAACGAACTCCCCCTTATAATAGATACAAAACACCAATTAATTTTAAACCTGTTTTATAGGAAAAATAGGAATGCGTATAACTTATATTTCAGTAATTTCGGAAAAGAAAACCCCGAAATTTTGATACAACATGAATCGGAATGCTAAAAAAAACAAAACTAGGCAAACACAATAAACACAGCTGATAAAGCAAATTTCCTACCTGAGCACGGTCGGGGCAGCGGGATTCGGAGAGCTTTTCTATCTTGATGTCAACCGGACTGGCTTCTCGCTTTTCCTGCTCCTTTTATAGGTCGGAACGCGCGCAGGAGTGTTGCCATAGCTACCGTGGTCAGGCCGCTCACTGACAACAATTATAGATGACTGAAGGGCTTCAAACACAGAATTCGCTTGAAAATCGAATTTCGACGTTAAGTTTTTATGGTAATTAGTAAAAATAAAATAAAAATGCTTTTAAATCTGGCTTTTCGATTGCATTTCATTATTTAAATAAAAGAAACTTGGTTACATTTTAATATAAGGATCCAGTGGCAAGTAATTGAAATTTAAATACGATGTTAAATTCGACGGATTCTATGTTTTTTTTTTCAAGTAATTTGATTAAAGTAACTTTGGTATATTTAAAAAAATGCTAAATTCGATTTTTTCGACGGATTCTAGGTTTTTTTTTACAAATAATTAAAAGCAACTTCGTTACATCCCCCCCTTTCTTCAGTAAAAAAAATAAGAGTGAACAAAGTTTACGCTTATTTTTTCTTTCCAACCTACCTAGTATATACAAATTTAAAATAATTTTACATGTAAAAAATTCTTCATTTATCTTCTGTTCTTGCTTCTTTTTTGGGCTTGCTTTCTGTTGGTCATCAGTTTTTGTTACATTGAATTCCGATGCTACGGCGTCGCGGACATAGGTCAGCTTGTACTCCAACTGATCGGGAGCGTAATGTGAAGCTATGGCTTGTAGAGGAAATACTTAATGGTGTCGTAAGCTGAGAACACTTACAATTTCTGGACATAGTACCTACTAGTTCGGTGGTCGAAGGACTTGCGCCCGGGCCACTAATTCCGGGGATATTTTAGCTGAAGCAGATCTCTCGGTCATTGAAAGAAGAGCTTGGGCCAGCTCCTCTTTCAGCATCCAAGTTGCATAACCTGGGCCACGCTGCGGGGGGTCGGGAAAGAGGGAGTTTGGAGGCGGGGTCTCGTAATGTGCACACTCGGCTTCGGCGTCCCTCCAAAGCAGGTCACGTACCTCTACCGGACTTAAGGGACCTTTCCTGGGCTCATCTTGTGGTTGCCAGGAGGGTAACGCTATATCCTGTAGGATGATTATTTTTGGGGGGGCTCGGGTGTCACCAAATCTACAGTCTGGGACACCTCCCGGGTTTGGTCTAATGGCCTCGCGGTTTTCAAACGGTAGGCTACCCGTTTGGCAGCCAGAATTCTTAGGGCTTCGCAGGCCATTTTCCGCCTCCGATCTTCTAACGGGATTAGTTTTGGTAGGGCGTCGGTTATCGGTTTTCTATTCATGGCTGCAAAAGATACAAACTATTCGTTTTCGATTGCGGGTTTTAAGTCCTTAATGTGCACCTGATTGAGTCTTTTTCCGGTGGCATCTTTGCAATATACCCTTGACCCGTTAGGCTACAATTTGCATTATTATTTGTTACCTTTTTGATAAATGTTAATTTTAAAACACTTATAGAGATTTTTACTAGCTCAGTGAAATTTATTATCAAACGTTACTTACCTTTAAAAATTAAACAAAAATAAATGAGCACTTCTTTTTCTCTGTCGTGAATTCGGCTTTTCAAATAGACAATTTTAAGGGTAGTAATCTTTCTAGGAAATGTTGGGCACCAATAATTCTCTTTTTTATTTTTAAAAGCTAGTGAGAATTATAAATTCTAGCTTTATCAATTAAAAGAAGTTAATAAAAATTATACAGAATTTAGTGGATGAAAGAGAATTTTTGTGACCTTTAAAAAATAAGATTCAACATATATACTTATAAAAATCAGTGATTTTATTAAAAAAAGAAATCTTTTCGAAAACAATTATTTACAGTAAACCAGTATCAAATTGTGATTCGTACATAAATAACTAGTCACTAGTATTTACCACTTTTTACATTGTTAGCTAACCATCCTTAATTAGCCATAGGTAGTCTAGATTTCTTCCTTCGGAAACCAACGCCTTCGAGATACAGCTGTCGCTTGTCCAAATCAACGAGTTTTTATAAGATCCTCGAAAACCAACGTTCTGATTACAGCTGTTGTGTAGATTTACGGCTTGTGACGATATGGCTGGTTTTTTATGTCTTATGGCTTATGTCATATGGCTTACGGCTTATGGCTTACGGCTTATGGCTTACAGCTTATGGCTTACAGCTTATGGCTTACAGCTGATTCTATTCGTTTGCTAGACAAAAATAGATTTTGTTTTTCACGTGGTTCTGTACGATATATAAATTTGAAACATCTACTTTTTTTAAAAAAATGAACCAATCAGATAATAAAAACTAGTGACTATACATATTGTGCCGTTCTAGCAACCAGAATGAATCATAAAAATATATTTAACTTTACTATTTAAAAAGACTAATAATTAACAAAAGGTTTGAATAATATTTCTACTGAGATGTTTAATAAAGACATTATATACTTTTTTTTTGCTTACCACTTGAACAGCCGATATACCACCAAAACAATTGAAAGGTAACGATAAAATGAAATTTACGAATCTAATTTGAGATAGTTTGGTTAGTGGCACTCCCACTTCAAGAAATTTCCCTTTCTTTAGAATATTGTGTGTTGGCGATAATTAAATTATACCGGATGGCACACATTTAAAATAACATTTTATAATTAGACTTTTAAAATGTTACACCCCCGATAACCGATTTAGGAAAATTTGTTGCTGAAGGCAGAAAATTTTCCGACTATGTATAATGTCATTACTAAAATCTTTACAATTGTAGAAGAAAAAAATTACCAATATAAAAAATTACAATTGTTCATTTACCATATAAACATATAATGTGACTGAAATTGAGAAATAATTATGTTAAAAATAAAAAAAAATTGAAATTTATCTAGGGAAGAGGAAAAGGTATATATATTATATACAAAGTCAATATGTTTGACTAAAATACACTTCCATTATATAAAAAAAAGGTTGAAATTTTCCAAGAAAATTATTTAAAAATTTAAGTTTGAAACTTTCATAATAATGATACTTGTGTCAGTCTAACGAGACTACTGTAATTAAATCATAATCAAAATCAAACATTTAGATTTGTTGATCAAAATTAAACTATTTAAAAAAATTACTGTTAGAAAATAAATTAAAGATAAAACATATAGGGACTTTAGACAAAATTTAGTTATTTCTAAAGCTTCCAAAATGGAAGAGGTTACTTAATCTCTGCCCATACATGGGTCTTATGAGATGCTTAACTATTCGTTAAGTTATATGAATTTAATTAAGAATTGAATTTAAAAAAATTGACATTTTGACCGTAACCTTTTAGATTCCTAAGTGTTAAACCTATAATAACAACTCAGGGCCTAAAGGTTTTTAAAAAGAAAAAATTATGAAATTATTATAAAAATTATCAAAATCAACACTATTATCAAAATAGAAATCCCAAGGTACTGTAAATTTTTGTAAGAAATTAATATATTAAGTAAGGTAAGTCTTGTCGTATTGTTGTAATGTCGTAATGTCGTAACGTTAAGATAATTAAGATGACTCGTTGTAGCAAGAGAAAAAATTATTGAAAATGACCTAAAGTGAAAAGTTAAAAATAATAGATAGATACTAGATAAAGTTAATAATAAATGCTTCTGTGAAATATTTTTCAACTAAATATCTA
The DNA here is from genome assembly GCA_927349885.1 of Psylliodes chrysocephalus. Taxonomy (NCBI): domain Eukaryota; kingdom Metazoa; phylum Arthropoda; class Insecta; order Coleoptera; family Chrysomelidae; genus Psylliodes; species Psylliodes chrysocephalus. The sequence goes on from OV651814.1 coordinate 89,079,296, forward strand.
CATAGACTAAACAACAACTAAGATTACATATGTTTTATTTAAAAAAACTTTACTAAGTCTTTCAAGATAAATCAATTGCATGACATAATCAATCACACATTAAATACACTGGCCAAGTGCATTAATAGATAAGGTAAGATACGATAATAATACAACTCTTGCTGTATTACCAAAAAAAGATACTAAAATTTTAACAGGAATTTGTATCACTTTGTGCCCAAAGAAAAATTCAAAAGATATATACCATCAGTGGTACTCAAATCAAAACTTTTGAATTAAAAAAAAAATAACAGTATTATTATAAGATATGAAACAAATTTATTCATAAGAATTTAACTAACAGTTAATATTCATATCAAAATAATTCAATACTGCAGAGAAACTCAACACAAATGTGATTCCTGTAAATTTATTACAACTCGTGATTCGCCACAAGTTAGATAAAGATAAGGTACAAACTAATTAATTAAAAACATATATGTAATCTAAGCTATCTAAATCTGTCAAAAAGAAAAAAATATATATTTAGAGAAAACTAGAAAAAAAATAAAGATACAATTCACAAAGATATTTAAAGGTAAAGATAATTATGATCATTTTCAATAAGGTAGCGGCAAAAAAATATTCCACATTCAGACAATAAAAAAATTAATGAAATGCAACGTAATGTCAGTATGAAAAATGAAGAAATTTCCTAAATAACTCTGCGTGAACCTATTTATCGGACATTGCCTAGTTAGCATCCACAGTAGCCATAGGATATCGCTGACAACAGGTCTCGCATTATTATCTACAAAAATTCAACATTTCCCATGATGACATCTAGAAAAAATTAAAAAATTGTTTTAACTCATTCATTGTCACTATTATCATCTAAGTCATCATCGTCCGGTGTGTCGTCATTATTTTTGTCGTCAGGTAAATTGTCATCGAAGTCTGAAAAATTTTGTTTAAGATCCGATATATGAAAATTTCCTAAGTCATTTCCATCTAAATCTTTCAAGTTATATACTAATTTCGACAATACTTTGTTTACGATACACGGTATATATTTAGGTGCAAATTTTGCTGCAAAATTATTAATTTTAGACGACAATACAAAATTCTTTTTCCATAATTTATCACCTACATGATATTCGATATCTCTTTTTCTCAAATTGTAATATTTAGCGTTTCTAACGTACGCATCTTTAAGTTTCTTACGAATATCTACATAAATTTTAGGTAGCGTTTGTATATCTTGTAATCGTTGTAGTTTTTCTCCTAATCTCTGTTTTCAAATCATTAATCGTTGTTTGTATTTCTTTTAAATCAGTATCAAAAGAATAACTATTCGTAGGCTCTGTAAAAGATCTATCACCTTGTTTTTGTGCATTTAAACCTCTAAAAACTTTACGTAATTCATCAACTGTTCTAGGAACTACTACTCCATGTAGACTAACTTCATAAACTAGTTCATATTGTTTCAAATGATTCGCCTGCATTTTGTAAAAATATTTAAATTTGAGAATATTCGAAATTATTTTCTTAAAAAAATAAACAAATAAGGGACAACCTAAATTCAACTTAAGATAATCGCAAAATATGTATTAGCTATTTTCACGATAAAAATGTTTAAAGTATTTCTAATATCCAAAAACTATAAATGTAGATAAAATGTTCACAGACAATCAAGTCCAAACAATTAAAATTTAATTGATCAAAAAACGATAAACGAAAAAATTATTTCCTGCTAATCAATAATGACCTTCAATTACGATTAATTAATTATCTACAATTTACTGTAAGGTATACACGACAAATATTTAATTTCTTAATTAAAACAAAAACTATACAAGGTGAAGCTACTATAAATAATGCCGATAAAATTCAGTAATAAGTTCCAGAAATGTAAGATATTTTAATTATTATTTCAAAATGAAATCTATATGTTACTTTCGTCGATAAAAATCAGTCAATAAACCGTATTAATTTCTCACAAAAAAATTGTCTCTCAAAGTCATGTTGTCGAAATAAGAAATAAAATTTCAATATCGATAAGAAAGTTCGAAAAAAATTCACGTATTGAATACCAGAATCAAATAAATTTAAAAGTCACTTTATAGGTATATATATATATAGATAATATTTCACTTTATGACAAAAAAATTCTAGAAAAATATACCCAAAAAAAATGTCTATAGAAACCGCGTTGTGGCGCCAATTTGCAATATACCCTTGACCCGTTAGGCTACAATTTGCATTATTATTTGTTACCTTTTTGATAAATGTTAATTTTAAAACACTTATAGAGATTTTTACTAGCTCAGTGAAATTTATTATCAAACGTTACTTACCTTTAAAAATTAAACAAAAATAAATGAGCACTTCTTTTTCTCTGTCGTGAATTCGGCTTTTCAAATAGACAATTTTAAGGGTAGTAATCTTTCTAGGAAATGTTGGGCACCAATAATTCTCTTTTTTATTTTTAAAAGCTAGTGAGAATTATAAATTCTAGATTTATCAATTAAAAGAAGTTAATAAAAATTATACAGAATTTAGTGGATGAAAGAGAATTTTTGTGACCTTTAAAAAATAAGATTCAACATATATACTTATAAAAATCAGTGATTTTATTAAAAAAAGAAATCTTTTCGAAAACAATTATTTACAGTAAACCAGTATCAAATTGTGATTCGTACATAAATAACTAGTCACTAGTATTTACCACTTTTTACATTGTTAGCTAACCATCCTTAATTAGCCATTGTTACGGTATTAAAATTCGTTAGAATGGTTTTCTATAATAATTAAACTGTCGTAATTTCATAGTCAAAATAGTAAGTAATTAAAGTCATTTAAAATTATAATAATTATTTGGTTAACTATCTATAGTCAACACAACACACTTTGTTGTATTAGATGTTGCCTATTCAACTAGATATATTAATTTTAGCGAACAGTCAGTGGTCTTAAACCAGGTCCGTACTTAATTTTTGGGTAGTTAATAAATTGTTTGTAAAGGGTTTTAAATAAGGGTAATTGGTAATTTGGGATGTTAAACAAGGGTAATTAGGTAGATATATAGTGTAGTGTATATTTCATGCTGTCAACACATATTTACAAGGGTTTCTGTAAAAATTTTAAGTAGGGCTTTGAGTGAGTACGTCTCTGTTGTATATTTTATATTGGAAACTTTAAATTGTTGATGTTGGTACCATATGGGTTCCGGAATATTTTTTTTTGGTAATGTCCGTCTTCTCGAATTTTCTTCGTGGCTCGTGGCGATGTTTTCGGGGAGAATGATTTTATTCTGGAAGAACGTGTCTGAGTTAAAGGTTCCGCAAGGGACCATTGTGCCTAATAAGTGGCTAGAGGAGCCGCTGAAGGTGACCGCGCAGCGGGATTTGTATTTTAACGACACAGTAGGAGTATTAGTTGTATCCAGCCTTGTAAAAAGGGATTTTGTTCTTCACAAGTTCAACCACCATTTTCTTTTGGAACCATCTCGTTTCGAGGAAGTTGGTGTTAAGCCACCTATGCACCATCAGTATTCGACCATTGCTGCTGAAAGTGACCACTGGGTGAGACTGTTCTTATTTATTATTTCTATGCATTGTTTCTGCTGTGTGTGGGCTGATTCTCATTCTCTAAATGACACCAATGTTTGTAACCAGATTATGAGTAAAATATACCAGTAACTTGGTCAAAGATAACGATTTAATTTAACAAGATTTAACCGTTTAACTTAAACAATTTAATAAAAGTCCAAGGAAGATAGTGTAGGTTAGAAAGAATATTTTTGTTCATTCGCTACGGCCCTTGGAGCGTAGCAGTGTTACGGTATTAAAATTCGTTAGAATGGTTTTCTATAATAATTAAACTGTCGTAATTTCATAGTCAAAATAGTAAGTAATTAAAGTCATTTAAAATTATAATAATTATTTGGTTAACTTAATGAATCAATGGTCGCGCGGTAGCCTTCAGAGTCCTGGTGCACTCATTACGGCCCGGTCGGTCGTAAGACACAACCCGTTCGCTCCAAGATTTTCCGAGAATGGCAATACTAGTCTGGGGCTTTAGACTGGCCACATCGATAGTGAATGCTAACTCGTCATCTTCAGTGAGGGATGAAATGAAATCAATAAAGATATCTTCTTCAGAATCTATCTGCTCACCGATTGGGATCAAAATATCAGTGGAATCATCACTTACACTGGGACGAATCTGGTGTCTAGTAGCTTTCAAATAGGCTACGACTTCATCTGTCTGCGATATGTCGTAACTGCCAAACTCAATACCATACTCTTCTGCTAACTGAAGAAATCTGTTGAACAATGTATCTTGTCGATCATAGCTGGGTCGTTGAAATGGTGTTGTACTCCATCTTCTTAGATCCAATTCTAACTCATCAAGACCAACATCATCTAAATCATACAGATCACAGGTTGAAAACCAAACATTCAGTAGATAAGCATCTGTGTAGGTACAGGTGGAGGGGACGACTTAAGTGGGTCCACTTGGGGCTGATCGGAAACTTTGAGCCTCTTCAGAATATCAGCCTGGAGGGCTGCATCAAAAGCAATATTTGCGCGTCGTTGTTGTGCATCTTTTACACGTGTTCGGTATTCTTGAACTTTCTTAATGTAATGTGGAAGATTTAACCTCTTCCATTTTCTGCGTTGACGCCGCTGTTCTTGTAAAGCTTTTCTTTCTAAAAACTCCATAGTTATCCATCAAGTATGAAAATTTAAAGGCCGTGAGGCCATTTAAAAATCGCCCCTGCTCGGGCGCCACAAAATATGCTACGCTCCAAGGGCCGTAGCGAATGAACAAAAATATTCTTTCTAACCTACACTATCTTCCTTGGACTTTTATTAAATTGTTTAAGTTAAACGGTTAAATATTGTTAAATTAAATCGTTATCTTTGACCAAGTTACTGGTATATTTTACTCATAATCTGGTTACAAACATTGGTGTCATTTAGTGAATGAGAATCAGCCCACACACAGCAGAAACAATGCATAGAAATAATAAATAAGAACAGTCTCACCCAGTGGTCACTTTCAGCAGCAATGGTCGAATACTGATGGTGCATAGGTGGCTTAACACCAACTTCCTCGAGTGATCCTCTGGACTCAAAGCGACCGGTCAATTCTGTTCGACAGTCGACTCTAATAGACTTACTTTCTTACAGTATCGTAATACCTATGTGGAAAGATTTTATGATTAATTTTAAGGAAATGAAACAATAGATTCCAGGGGGGGGGTTGGATGTATTTCCTCTTTTCAATTTTTAGCTATAACCATAACTTACACTTTGAAATCTTGAATTGAGCACAAAAATATGTTAAGATTTACTATTAAATTATATGCTATAATTATTTCATTGAACAAGTCTTTGTTACCTTAAGCAATTGCTTGAAGCTCACATATACTTTACCTAGTTATTAAATTAACAGAAAACAATCAGTAGTAACCAACCCTTACATGGGCGGGGATATAATTTATGATAAAATTATTTTAATACATAGAGTTCCAATGCTAGGTGGTTCAACCTCTAAAATAACCCAATGGCATTAAATCCATGAAGTGAAAGAAACTTTGAAAATAAACTTAATAACTGTGTACTTAGCTTAATTAACACCAAATGGTGTCGAGCAGAATACACCGGTGATGCCTCGTCATCCAACAATCGACTTAAACACCACTCCTCCGAAGACGGAAAATGTGGAAACACATCGAAGCCAAAATAAAGGAATCATCTAACTTCGGTAACATCTAACATCCGTAACATCTAACTGGGACTGGAATACTGGAATGGAAGTTTCCACGCCGGTTGCCGGTCATCAAAAAAAAAAAAACACAACACAAAGAAAGCTCCCAAAATTGCATGGAAAAGAGCACACCTTTTCGGCCTTGAGCTCCCTGCCCAAAAATCTATGGGAGAACAAAAATGGTAATCGAGAGTCTACAAAAATTAATTACTTTAACTTACCCCGTCGAAACGAGATGGTTCCAAAAGAAAATGGTGGTTGAACTTGTGAAGAACAAAATCCCTTTTTACAAGGCTGGATACAACTAATACTCCTACTGTGTCGTTAAAATACAAATCCCGCTGCGCGGTCACCTTCAGCGGCTCCTCTAGCCACTTATTAGGCACAATGGTCCCTTGCGGAACCTTTAACTCAGACACGTTCTTCCAGAATAAAATCATTCTCCCCGAAAACATCGCCACGAGCCACGAAGAAAATTCGAGAAGACGGACATTACCAAAAAAAAATATTCCGGAACCCATATGGTACCAACATCAACAATTTAAAGTTTCCAATATAAAATATACAACAACAGAGACGTACTCACTCAAAGCCCTACTTAAAATTTTTACAGAAACCCTTGTAAATATGTGTTGACAGCATGAAAGATACACTACACTATCTATCTACCTAATTACCCTTGTTTAACATCCCAAATTACCAATTACCCTTATTTAAAACCCTTTACAAACAATTTATTAACTACCCAAAAATTAAGTACGGACCTGGTTTAAGACCACTGACTGTTCGCTAAAATTAATATATCTAGTTGAATAGGCAACATCTAATACAACAAAGTGTGTTGTGTTGACTATAGATAGTTAACCAAATAATTATTATAATTTTAAATGACTTTAATTACTTACTATTTTGACTATGAAATTACGACAGTTTAATTATTATAGAAAACCATTCTAACGAATTTTAATACCGTAACACTACCCCCTGCCCAAAAGAAAAATTTCGAAGAAATTTTTAACAAGAAGTTTACCATTTTTACCAAAATTTGTGTATCAAGTTTACCCTATCCTGATGTCAACCCCTAGCTATTTCTGATTTCATGAGGTGACAAACAAGCTGTAAATGGACAAATTTAAATAAATGAATTTTTAAATCCATTGCAATCCTAAACTAAAATACAAGTATGAGTGAGCTAGTCCTATCATCTCCCCTTAATCCTAGTAACATGTTTTAGGCTAATACAAAACCATTTAACTTACTACAATCAAGCCAATGGCTTCAGTATAAAATAAATGAAATGATTGAAATTATTTAAATTACATTATATATACATTTTTTAGAACAATCGTTCCGAGATTCTAAAACCTCAGTGAAATATAGTTTTACACCACACTAAAACTATGAACTTTTTGGCGAAGCCCACAGGATAAACAAAATTGTACAAAAAGACTTTAGCACGTCAGTCGGACTTATTGACGAAGCCGACCTAGGTAAAGCTATGGCCTCGGGTCACCATAGACGTAAGATTCGTGGATCAATCACACGACTATCAAAGTAATTTTAGCTTATACTGTCGGACTTGGATCATGTGCTTTATCAAAACAAACCAAGGAAAAATAAAAATAAACTCTCTCCGCTGATGGAGTACGAGGGATTACAATATTGGCAAAAAAAAAACGAATCAAGATAAAAAAGCATCACCGTGAACACAGACACCCCATCATCAAATATATTAACCATACAAGTCAGAAACTCGCAAGTTCCAAATACACAAAAGAAATACACACAACTAAACAAACTAGGTAGAATCTGCGTGTCACCACGACAAGCCCCGAAGAAACATATCGACAACCGTAAGTTGGAAACTAGAGAGCCCTGCATAAGCACTATATGAGAGAACTCCAGTCTCAAATGACACGAAAGATTCACCAAAAAAAAAAAAAAATACAAGGTACATAACTTAATAATATTCCAACTTTGTAAGACACACCAAGATACCGCCAAAATATACAGAGTGTGTACAAAAACAAAGTTCTGTGCCAAAAATCAGTAACCATCTTTCAACAGTGTTAGGGCGAAAACGAATCGTAACATATTGACAATCGAACCTATATAATTATTTATTTTCTACGCTGCCTCTTTCTGTGTTCAGGCTGTTCCTCACTTTGGGTCATATCAATTTTTAAATCTTTTACATTCCATTTCCCTAAAGATTTCCCTTTTTCATCTATTAATTCATATGTACTAACCCCTAATTTCTTTTTAATTTTATATGGTCCTGAAAATTTTTTGTCCAATTTGGCTGAATAATTTTTACTTTTATCCGATAAATTATATTCCCTTTTCCAAACTAATTGCCCTTCTTGAAATTGTACAGGTCTATGCCTTAAATTATAATTATGAGTTGAAGTTAAATGAGCTTTCTCTAAACGCTTTTTTACAAATAAATGAATTTCTTTTAATTTATCAGATTTAATTTTTATGTGCTTTTCGGTGTCCCCTTGATTATTATTTAAATTTTCGTTCGAATCATTAACGTTAGGTTCTAAAATCAATTTTTTCCTTTGCTGTTTGAAATCACTACCTGACAAATTCATTTCATATCCAAAATTAACAAAATAAGGTGTATTTTGTGTGATTTCTGATTTTGCTGATCTAATCGCACAGGCTAATTTTTGTAAATATTTATCCCAATATTTTTGATTATCATCAATAAAAGAACGTATCATGGTTTTAATAACCCTATTATATCTTTCTGTAAAATTAGGAGATGGATCATACAAAGGATTAGTTATAAAAACTGTATCATAATCTTTAAGCAAATTTTCAAATTCTTTTGATTTATATTGACCCCCATTATCTGAACGAAGAAATTCCGGTACCCCAAACATTAAAAATACATTATCTTCGATTAATTTAGCAACATTTTTAGCTGTAGCTGTTCTTAGTGGAAATAACAGAGTGAATTTACTAAAATAATCAACTACAACTAAAACAAAACGATGACCTAAAGTACTTCTCGGAAAAGGACCTATTAAATCAGTTGATATATATTGCCAACACCTGTTAATATCAGGTTTAACTCCCATTTGACCTGCAACTTTTTTCTGTTCAGGTTTTTGCTCTGCGCAAATTCTACATTTTCTAATATAATTTACTACGTCTGATTTCATTTTAGGCCAAAAATATTTTGAAAGAATTTTAATATAAGTTTTATAAATCCCTAAATGTCCTGATTTTGGATCGTTATGAGCATTATATAAAATTTGAGACCGTTGAGGTTTAGATACTACAATTTTCCACTTATCATAAGGTTCATAGAAATTATTATCATTTACGTATTTATAAAGCATACCTTCATCACTTACTCTCCATACAGGATATTTTAATGGATGTTCTCTAACCCTTTCCCACATATCTACATACCATGCACACTTATCTGACTCATCCTCCTTAAAATCTATACTATCTATACAGTCTGTACCTATAGGAAATCTAGAAAGACAATCTGGCACTACGTTATCTTTACCTGGTCTATGTACAACCTTAAAATTATATTGTTGCAAACGCAAAGTCCACCGTCCTAGGCGACCCTGCGGATTTTTTAAATTATTAATCCAACTCAGACTACTATGGTCTGTTACAATTACAAATTCTGATAATTCTAAATAACATCTACACTTTTCAATAGCCCAAATAACACAAAGTAATTCTTTTTCAGTTACTGAATATTTAACTTCACATTTATTTAATGTACGAGAAATATAACAAATTACATGAATTTTACCCCCATATTCCTGTGTAAGCACCGCACCAATGCCATAAGAACTTGCATCACAATGTAGAACAAAAGATTCTTTAAAATTTGGACAAGATAAAATTGGTGCACTAACTAAGGCATTTTTTATTTTTTCGAAATCTATTTGACATTCTGGTGTCCATTTAAATTTTACATTTTTCTTAGTTAGGCTAGTTAATGGAACTAACGTTTCTGACAAACATGGTATAAAACGTCGATAATAAGATACCATGCCCACAAAAGAACGAACCTGTTTGGGTGTTTTAGGTGGTATCATATCCACTACAGCACTTACTTTCTCAGGATCTACTGAAAGTCCTGCTCTGTTTACAATATAACCCACATACTTTAATTCATTTCTACAAAAATTACATTTATCTCTATTTAAAGTTAAATTCGCTAATTTTAATCTCTTAATCACTTCTTTTAAAATTCTCATATGGGTTTCAAAATCTGGAGTAACAATAACTAAATCATCTAGGTATTTAAATACAAAAGGTTCTAATTCTGGGCCAAATAATTTGTCGACTAATGCTTGAAACGTTGACGGTGCATTTGTCAAACCGAAAGCTAATCTTTTAAACTGAAAATGTCCTCTACCTGGTATTGCAAAAGCTGTATATTTTTTTGAATTCTCTGTCATTTTAACTTGCCAGTAAGCTGATTTGATGTCTAACGTTGACAGATATTTGGCATTTCCTAGTCTATCCAATATTGAATTGATAAAAGGTAAGGGATAAGCCCATTTTTCAGTAACCGCATTTAATTTCCTGAAATCTACACAAAATCTGTAAGATTTACCATCTGATTTTGGAATCATTAAAATAGGTGAACTCCAAGGACTTTCACTCTTCTCAATCACACCAAGGTCTAACATATTTGTTACTTCCTCATCAATTTTTTGTTGCATAAGAGGACTTACAGGATAATATTTTCATCTTATTGGTGGACTATCTGTCTTTATTTCATGTTCTGTTAAATCAGTACAACCTAATTTAATATCTTTTATTGACTCAAAATAATCATCTACAATTGAATTTAAATTTCCCTTTTGTTCTAAAGTTAAATCATCTGCCGTATGAATTGAATTTACTTGACAATTTTCATCTTTACTCCCAAAAAACCATTCTCCCTTTCGTAAATCTGGAATAATACCCATTTTTATCCAAAAAACTGTGCCAAGAACTATTGTATGTCTTAATTGAGGCATTACATGGCAATCAAAAACATGAACTTTATCTTGTAACTGAATAGGAATTGTCATATAACCTATACAATCTATAATTTCACCATTAGCAACTTTACACCCACTATTACTTTTTTGCAATTTTACTCCCTTACTTAATAAAATGTTATACCCTTTTTCCCCTAAAAATATTTTATTAGCTCCTGAATCTAATAATCCATTTATTTTTGTACCATATATTGATACCGATATATAAGGACATTCGGTATCATTCGCTTGAGCAAACAAATATGACAAAACTGGTTTACTATAGTTATTATAAAAATTTAATTCTGCCTCTGAACAATTACTATCAATCTGAAATATATTAGAGACCGATTTACTATCCCTAGGAACGCAATCACGGTCTAGGATTGGTTCTGCTGGAAGTTTCCCGCTCTTGATGTGCAATTTCTAGCTATGTGATTTCTACCTTGACATTTAAAACAAATAATTTCATTATTAAAACCCCTTTGTGTATTAAAACTTGAATTTGGTCTATTAATTGGTCTATTATTCCCATAAAAATTCCCATTATTCTTATTACCAAAATTTGCAGAAGTACTTGGAACTGGATTATTCCCGGAAGAAAATCTATTTCTATTAAAGTTATTACTGGTTGTAGGCCTATTATTATTAATGTGAAATCTGTCTCTCGAGAAATCCCTATTCCTATCTACATATCTATCTCTAGAAAAATCTCTATCCCTATTTACATACCTATCTCTAGAAAAATCCCTATTTCTATCTACATATCTGTCACCTGAAAAATTTCTATTCCTATCCCCTGAAAAATTCCTATACCTATCTTGTGAAAAATTCCTATCTCTAACTGGAGAAAAATCTCTATTTCTGTCCTGAGAAAAATTTCTGTTTTCATAATTTTTATTTACACTATTTCTATCATTATCACCCCTACTAAATCTAACTTGATTTCTTCTATTTTCATCCTTATTTTCAATACTTTCTACGCTGCTTACTCTATATCTATTTACATTTCTTCCTCGACTCCTATTAGATTTTTTCTGTTTCCTGTTTCCCTCATAACTATTTTTAGAATCTACACTGCTATCTCTATCCTTATTTCTATTATTCCTATTAACTGGAAATTCCCCCTTAATGCTTTCATTACTCTTATCCCACCAGTTTTTTAACCTGATATTGTGTTCGCTTTCTGTCTCGCTAGACCTGTCACTATCCCTGTTTAAAATTCCTTTTTGTTTATTATCAAATGTTACCGATTTCCTAAGTTCCATATTATCAAGTTTCTTTTTACTACTTTTATCATCTTTGTATGCTAAATCGAGTTCTACAGAATGTTTACTTGATGTTGGAGGGGTAAAGTCTAAAATATTTTTCCTATTTTCCTCAATTTTTCTACAAAGCTGTACTAAATGATCTAGAGAATTTACTTCTACCAACAAAAGTTGACTTTGATAAAATGGCAGAATATTTTTCCTAATAATCTTCAATTTGACTGCATCATCTACTGTTATACTTAATCTGCTAAACAAATTATCCATATAAGCTATATAAGTCCTTGATTTAATTTGTTCCCAAATTTTATCGTTAAAATCCCTTGGTAAAAATTCATCTCTAAAAATATTACATAATGTGTCCCAATCACTAATTTTGTCTTTAAGAGACCTATAGTAAATTAAAGCTTTACCTTCAAATAATTCTACAGCACTTCTAAAAAGTTGTTGTGTAGACACACCCCTAGATTCCCTTAATTCATTTACTCTAAGTAGAAAAGCATTAAGTCCCAAAGCATCTGATTCCCCACTAAATTTTAAACCCCAATCAGAAATATTTATTTTTGTATATAATGACATGTTATTCATACTATGTATTGCCTGTGAAGCAGACGCTGTTGAAACGTTAGCAGAATTTTGATCTTGTGGTTGATTATGAGGTATCGGAGTAGAAGTACCTGTAGCCGGAGTAGATTGAATCAAGCTTGCTTGAAAAAGAAGATCTACAGGATTAGTCTGTGCTGAACCCTTAACAAATATGCTATACTTTGTCTCAAACTCATCCATACACTCAAGAGTAACTGATAATAATTTCGAACGTTCGTCGGTTTGTGCTGGATCGGCTGGAGCGATACATTCAACCCTATTAAGTAAATGAGCTAACTTAGTTTTTAATTTTGAAACAAGAGATGTAGTAAAATCTTCTTGTAAAGCTTGTTTAACTTCATTAATTTTTGTTGCACAAATAACTAATTCATCAGTAGATTTGAAACTTACAATTGAAAAACTATGACCTTCTCCTTCTAAACGCATCAGTTGTCTTAACTTTGCTACTAGTTCTTTAGTAGAACCTTGAGGAATAGCTCCTCTTAATTTAATTTCATATTCAAGCTCTTCTTTATTAAGCCTATCAGGATATATCTTAAAAAGAGACATTTTGTTTTATATTATTCTTTTTTTTTTTTATTTGCAACAAGACTTTTTATACTTAAAAGTTTTTACTTAGGAACAAAAAAAAAATATTAAATTACACTATTGATTACTTCCTGTACTGATAACTAGTGGAATTGCTGTAAATGTGGAAAATACGAAAATTCAAAATTAAATATTTGCTCTGCGGTCCAAATATTAATAATTACTTTACTTATATGAATTTGTATATGTTCAGGGTTGCCAAAAAGTATATTATAATTAATATAATTATACTACAAATAATGTGTGTTCCTGTAGAGTTTAAATTTATGCCAAAATACAGTGTCAAAAATTTATTATTAATGCCTTATGCTCAATTATTATTAAAATTACTAAAATATGGCTTCAAAATATGACTAAATATGTGGAAGAATATACCCCAAAAATATTGGTCAATTAAATTATTTGCTCGGGCGCCAAAATATGCTACGCTCCAAGGGCCGTAGCGAATGAACAAAAATATTCTTTCTAACCTACACTATCTTCCTTGGACTTTTATTAAATTGTTTAAGTTAAACGGTTAAATATTGTTAAATTAAATCGTTATCTTTGACCAAGTTACTGGTATATTTTACTCATAATCTGGTTACAAACATTGGTGTCATTTAGTGAATGAGAATCAGCCCACACACAGCAGAAACAATGCATAGAAATAATAAATAAGAACAGTCTCACCCAGTGGTCACTTTCAGCAGCAATGGTCGAATACTGATGGTGCATAGGTGGCTTAACACCAACTTCCTCGAGTGATCCTCTGGACTCAAAGCGACCGGTCAATTCTGTTCGACAGTCGACTCTAATAGACTTACTTTCTTACAGTATCGTAATACCTATGTGGAAAGATTTTATGATTAATTTTAAGGAAATGAAACAATAGATTCCAGGGGGGGGGGGGTGGATGTATTTCCTCTTTTCAATTTTTAGCTATAACCATAACTTACACTTTGAAATGTTGAATTGAGCACAAAAATATGTTAAGATTTACTATTAAATTATATGCTATAATTATTTCATTGAACAAGTCTTTGTTACCTTAAGCAATTGCTTGAAGCTCACATATACCTTACCTAGTTATTAAATTAACAGAAAACAATCAGTAGTAACCAACCCTTACATGGGCGGGGATATAATTTATGATAAAATTATTTTAATACATAGAGTTCCAATGCTAGGTGGTTCAACCTCTAAAATAACCCAATGGCATTAAATCCATGAAGTGAAAGAAACTTTGAAAATAAACTTAATAACTGTGTACTTAGCTTAATTAACACCAAATGGTGTCGAGCAGAATACACCGGTGATGCCTCGTCATCCAACAATCGACTTAAACACCACTCCTCCGAAGACGGAAAATGGGGAAACACATCGAAGCCAAAATAAAGGAATCATCTAACTTCGGTAACATCTAACATCCGTAACATCTAACTGGGACTGGAATACTGGAATGGAAGTTTCCACGCCGGTTGCCGGTCATCAAAAAAAAAAAAACACAACACAAAGAAAGCTCCCAAAATTGCATGGAAAAGAGCACACCTTTTCGGCCTTGAGCTCCCTGCCCAAAAATCTATGGGAGAACAAAAATGGTAAGCGAGAGTCTACAAAAATTAATTACTTTAACTTACCCCATCGAAACGAGATGGTTCCAAAAGAAAATGGTGGTTGAACTTGTGAAGAACAAAATCCCTTTTTACAAGGCTGGATACAACTAATACTCCTACTGTGTCGTTAAAATACAAATCCCGCTGCGCGGTCACCTTCAGCGGCTCCTCTAGCCACTTATTAGGCACAATGGTCCCTTGCGGAACCTTTAACTCAGACACGTTCTTCCAGAATAAAATCATTCTCCCCGAAAACATCGCCACGAGCCACGAAGAAAATTCGAGAAGACGGACATTACCAAAAAAAAATATTCCGGAACCCATATGGTACCAACATCAACAATTTAAAGTTTCCAATATAAAATATACAACAACAGAGACGTACTCACTCAAAGCCCTACTTAAAATTTTTACAGAAACCCTTGTAAATATGTGTTGACAGCATGAAAGATACACTACACTATCTATCTACCTAATTACCCTTGTTTAACATCCCAAATTACCAATTACCCATATTTAAAACCCTTTACAAACAATTTATTAACTACCCAAAAATTAAGTACGGACCTGGTTTAAGACCACTGACTGTTCGCTAAAATTAATATATCTAGTTGAATAGGCAACATCTAATACAACAAAGTGTGTTGTGTTGACTATAGATAGTTAACCAAATAACTATTATAATTTTAAATGACTTTAATTACTTACTATTTTGACTATGAAATTACGACAGTTTAATTATTATAGAAAACCATTCTAACGAATTTTAATACCGTAACACTGCGGTGCTTACACAGGAATATGGGGGTAAAATTCATGTAATTTGTTATATTTCTCGTACATTAAATAAATGTGAAGTTAAATATTCAGTAACTGAAAAAGAATTACTTTGCGTTATTTGGGCTATTGAAAAGTGTAGATGTTATTTAGAATTATCAGAATTTGTAATTGTAACAGACCATAGTAGACTGAGTTGGATTAATAATTTAAAAAATCCGCAGGGTCGCCTAGGACGGTGGACTTTGCGTTTACAACAATATAATTTTAAGGTTGTACATAGACCAGGTAAAGATAACGTAGTGCCAGATTGTCTTTCTAGATTTCCTATAGGTACAGACTGTATAGATAGTATAGATTTTAAGGAGGATGAGTCAGATAAGTGTGCATGGTATGTAGATATGTGGGAAAGGGTTAGAGAACATCCATTAAAATATCCTGTATGGAGAGTAAGTGATGAAGGTATGCTTTATAAATACGTAAATGATAATAATTTCTATGAACCTTATGATAAGTGGAAAATTGTAGTATCTAAACCTCAACGGTCTCAAATTTTATATAATGCTCATAACGATCCAAAATCAGGACATTTAGGGATTTATAAAACTTATAATAAAATTCTTTCAAAATATTTTTGGCCTAAAATGAAATCAGACGTAGTAAATTATATTAGAAAATGTAGAATTTGCGCAGAGCAAAAACCTGAACAGAAAAAAGTTGCAGGTCAAATGGGAGTTAAACCTGATATTAACAGGTGTTGGCAATATATATCAACTGATTTAATAGGTCCTTTTCCGAGAAGTACTTTAGGTCATCGTTTTGTTTTAGTTGTAGTTGATTATTTTAGTAAATTCACTCTGTTATTTCCACTAAGAACAGCTACAGCTAAAAATGTTGCTAAATTAATCGAAGATAATGTATTTTTAATGTTTGGGGTACCGGAATTTCTTCGTTCAGATAATGGGGGTCAATATAAATCAAAAGAATTTGAAAATTTGCTTAAAGATTATGATACAGTTTTTATAACTAATCCTTTGTATGATCCATCTCCTAATTTTACAGAAAGATATAATAGGGTTATTAAAACCATGATACGTTCTTTTATTGATGATAATCAAAAATATTGGGATAAATATTTACAAAAATTAGCCTGTGCGATTAGATCAGCAAAATCAGAAATCACACAAAATACACCTTATTTTGTTAATTTTGGATATGAAATGAATTTGTCAGGTAGTGATTTCAAACAGCAAAGGAAAAAATTGATTTTAGAACCTAACGTTAATGATTCGAACGAAAATTTAAATAATAATCAAGGGGACACCGAAAAGCACATAAAAATTAAATCTGATAAATTAAAAGAAATTCATTTATTTGTAAAAAAGCGTTTAGAGAAAGCTCATTTAACTTCAACTCATAATTATAATTTAAGGCATAGACCTGTACAATTTCAAGAAGGGCAATTAGTTTGGAAAAGGGAATATAATTTATCGGATAAAAGTAAAAATTATTCAGCCAAATTGGACAAAAAATTTTCAGGACCATATAAAATTAAAAAGAAATTAGGGGTTAGTACATATGAATTAATAGATGAAAAAGGGAAATCTTTAGGGAAATGGAATGTAAAAGATTTAAAAATTGATATGACCCAAAGTGAGGAACAGCCTGAACACAGAAAGAGGCAGCGTAGAAAATAAATAATTATATAGGTTCGATTGTCAATATTATGTTACGATTCGTTTTCGCCCTAACACTGTTGTTGAAAGATGGTTACTGATTTTTGGCACAGAACTTTGTTTTTGTACACACTCTGTATATTTTGGCGGTATCTTGGTGTGTCTTACAAAGTTGGAATATTATTAAGTTATGTACCTTGTATTTTTTTTTTTTTGGTGAATCTTTCGTGTCATTTGAGACTGGAGTTCTCTCATATAGTGCTTATGCAGGGCTCTCTAGTTTCCAACTTACGGTTGTCGATATGTTTCTTCGGGGCTTGTCGTGGTGACACGCAGATTCTACCTAGTTTGTTTAGTTGTGTGTATTTCTTTTGTGTATTTGGAACTTGCGAGTTTCTGACTTGTATGGTTAATATATTTGATGATGGGGTGTCTGTGTTCACGGTGATGCTTTTTTATCTTGATTCGTTTTTTTTTTGCCAATATTGTAATCCCTCGTACTCCATCAGCGGAGAGAGTTTATTTTTATTTTTCCTTGGTTTGTTTTGATAAAGCACATGATCCAAGTCCGACAGTATAAGCTAAAATTACTTACTTTGATAGTCGTGTGATTGATCCACGAATCTTACGTCTATGGTGACCCGAGGCCATAGCTTTACCTAGGTCGGCTTCGTCAATAAGTCCGACTGACGTGCTAAAGTCTTTTTGTACAATTTTGTTTATCCTGTGGGCTTCGCCAAAAAGTTCATAGTTTTAGTGTGGTGTAAAACTATATTTCACTGAGGTTTTAGAATCTCGGAACGATTGTTCTAAAAAATGTATATATAATGTAATTTAAATAATTTCAATCATTTCATTTATTTTATACTGAAGCCATTGGCTTGATTGTAGTAGGTTAAATGGTTTTGTATTAGCCTAAAACATGTTACTAGGATTAAGGGGAGATGATAGGACTAGCTCACTCATACTTGTATTTTAGTTTAGGATGGCAATGGATTTAAAAATTCATTTATTTAAATTTGTCCATTTACAGCTTGTTTGTCACCTCATGAAATCAGAAATAGCTAGGGGTTGACATCAGGATAGGTTAAACTTGATACACAAATTTTGGTAAAAATGGTAAACTTCTTGTTAAAAATTTCTTCGAAATTTTTCTTTTGGGAAGGGGGTAGTGTTACGGTATTAAAATTCGTTAGAATGGTTTTCTATAATAATTAAACTGTCGTAATTTCATAGTCAAAATAGTAAGTAATTAAAGTCATTTAAAATTATAATAATTATTTGGTTAACTATCTATAGTCAACACAACACACTTTGTTGTATTAGATGTTGCCTATTCAACTAGATATATTAATTTTAGCGAACAGTCAGTGGTCTTAAACCAGGTCCGTACTTAATTTTTGGGTAGTTAATAAATTGTTTGTAAAGGGTTTTAAATAAGGGTAATTGGTAATTTGGGATGTTAAACAAGGGTAATTAGGTAGATAGATAGTGTAGTGTATCTTTCATGCTGTCAACACATATTTACAAGGGTTTCTGTAAAAATTTTAAGTAGGGCTTTGAGTGAGTACGTCTCTGTTGTTGTATATTTTATATTGGAAACTTTAAATTGTTGATGTTGGTACCATATGGGTTCCGGAATATTTTTTTTTTGGTAATGTCCGTCTTCTCGAATTTTCTTCGTGGCTCGTGGCGATGTTTTCGGGGAGAATGATTTTATTCTGGAAGAACGTGTCTGAGTTAAAGGTTCCGCAAGGGACCATTGTGCCTAATAAGTGGCTAGAGGAGCCGCTGAAGGTGACCGCGCAGCGGGATTTGTATTTTAACGACACAGTAGGAGTATTAGTTGTATCCAGCCTTGTAAAAAGGGATTTTGTTCTTCACAAGTTCAACCACCATTTTCTTTTGGAACCATCTCGTTTCGACGGGGTAAGTTAAAGTAATTAATTTTTGTAGACTCTCGCTTACCATTTTTGTTCTCCCATAGATTTTTGGGCAGGGAGCTCAAGGCCGAAAAGGTGTGCTCTTTTCCATGCAATTTTGGGAGCTTTCTTTGTGTTGTGTTTTTTTTTGATGACCGGCAACCGGCGTGGAAACTTCCATTCCAGTATTCCAGTCCCAGTTAGATGTTACGGATGTTAGATGTTACCGAAGTTAGATGATTCCTTTATTTTGGCTTCGATGTGTTTCCCCATTTTCCGTCTTCGGAGGAGTGGTGTTTAAGTCGATTGTTGGATGACGAGGCATCACCGGTGTATTCTGCTCGACACCATTTGGTGTTAATTAAGCTAAGTACACAGTTATTGAGTTTATTTTCAAAGTTTCTTTCACTTCATGGATTTAATGCCATTGGGTTATTTTAGAGGTTGAACCACCTAGCAGTGGAACTCTATGTATTAAAATAATTTTATCATAAATTATATCCCCGCCCATGTAAGGGTTGGTTACTACTGATTGTTTTCTGTTAATTTAATAACTAGGTAAGGTATATGTGAGCTTCAAGCAATTGCTTAAGGTAACAAAGACTTGTTCAATGAAATAATTATAGCATATAATTTAATAGTAAATCTTAACATATTTTTGTGTTCAATTCAACATTTCAAAGTGTAAGTTATGGTTATAGCTAAAAATTGAAAAGAGGAAATACATCCAACCCCCCCCTGGAATCTATTGTTTCATTTCCTTAAAATTAATCATAATATCTTTCCACATAGGTATTACGATACTGTAAGAAAGTAAGTCTATTAGAGTCGACTGTCGAACAGAATTGACCGGTCGCTTTGAGTCCAGAGGATCACTCGAGGAAGTTGGTGTTAAGCCACCTATGCACCATCAGTATTCGACCATTGCTGCTGAAAGTGACCACTGGGTGAGACTGTTCTTATTTATTATTTCTATGCATTGTTTCTGCTGTGTGTGGGCTGATTCTCATTCACTAAATGACACCAATGTTTGTAACCAGATTATGAGTAAAATATACCAGTAACTTGGTCAAAGATAATGATTTAATTTAACAATATTTAACCGTTTAACTTAAACAATTTAATAAAAGTCCAAGGAAGATAGTGTAGGTTAGAAAGAATATTTTTGTTCATTCGCTACGGCCCTTGGAGCGTAGCACCATAGGTAGTCGAGATTTCTTCCTTCGGAAACCAACGCCTTCGAAATACAGCTGTCGCTTGTCCAAATCAACGAGTTTTTATAAGATCCTCGAAAACCAACGTTCTGATTACAGCTGTTGTGTAGATTTACGGCTTGTGACGATATGGCTGGTTTTTTATGGCTTATGTCATATGGCTTACGGCTTACGGCTTATGGCTTACAGCTTATGGCTTACAGCTTATGGCTTACAGCTGATTCTATTCGTTTGCTAGACAAAAATAGATTTTGTTTTTCACGTGGTTCTGTACGATATATAAATTTGAAACATCTACTTTTTAAAAAAAATGAACCAATCAGATAATAAAAACTAGTGACTATACATACTGTGCCGTTCTAGCAACCAGAATGAATCATAAAAATATATTTAACTTTACTATTTAAAAAGACTAATAATTAACAAAAGGTTTGAATAATATTTCTACTGAGATGTTTAATAAAGACATTATATACTTTTTTTTTACTTACCACTTGAACAGCCGATATACCACCAAAACAATTGAAAGGTAACGATAAAATGAAATTTACGAATCTAATTTGAGATAGTTTGGTTAGTGGCACTCCCACTTCAAGAAATTTCCCTTTCTTCAGAATATTGTGTGTTGGCGATAATTAAATTATACCGGATGGCACACATTTAAAATAACATTTTATAATTAGACTTTTAAAATGTTACATCTTTTAGGTTAAAGACTACGGGGGATACGACTTTTACGACGGTATATGGTCCAGAATATTTCGGTGCCAATTTAGCGGCGACATGATCAATGGCGGATGACAAGGTGTGTTCTTTTTTCATAACTAGGTCTCCTAAAGTACATTTCCAATCTCGACGTCGAAGGTTATAATAGTGACTCTGTGAAGTGAAAGCTCGGGAAAGATTAAGACGGGCCAGGTCAAAACACTCTTTTGAGTTTGCCTAATCTTTGAAAAAAGTTTTCGGGGATCGTATCTTCGTTCTCTTTAGTTTCGGCTGTTTGATTTTTCCCTTCCGCTTCTTTCCGTAGAGATTTGGGGACAACTAACTCCCTTCCAAAGTTCAAGAAAGCTGGAGAATAACCAATTGATTCATGCCGGGAGGTATTGATGGCAAATTTTAAATCGGATAAATGTAAATCCCATTCTTGGTGGTTGTTGAGTGTAGTGGAGTGTATGCTGGCGTACAACGGTGGCGGATGCCAAGTCCTTTTACAATGGATTCAAAAAGTTTACTCGTATATTGGGTACCATTATCGGTGATAACCTCTTTTGGGCATCCCAAGGTAGTGACTACATCATCGTAAAAAACGGTGCTAACACTCTTAGCTGTAGGTGAATCGGTCCATGAACATGACAATGTAAGCATTTCCTTTTTTACTTCGGGGTAGAGGTCCTACAAGATCGGTACTGACAACCTCCCAGGGTTGCCGATTCGGTGAGGGTTGCATTTTCCCTGGTATCTGTTGTTGAGAAGGTTTATATAGGTTGACAGGTCAGGCAACTGCGCACGTATTTAGTGATATCTCGAAACATTCCTGGCCAATAATATTGTCGTGCTATACGAGTTATAGTTTTCGCCACCCCAGTGTGACCTGCATTCGGTGCGTCATGGTTTTCTTTTAATACTCGGTCTCTCTGTGGTTTAGGAACGCACAACTTTAAGGATCGGACAATTCCGGTTCTTTATAGTCATTTATGTCCCAAAAATGTCGGTACAGATGATTTTAAGGAAAATGCAATAGTCTGGATATTCGAGTGGGTTTCTTTCAACCTCGTTTTTCTTGGTCGAATACCATTTACAGTTCGTATCTTCGTCTAAGGTGCACATGTCGGGTGTGCTTGATGGGCTTTCGGTCGTGGGTAGGGGATTTCTGGACAAGGCATCGGCGATACGGTTTAAAGCTCCTCTGCGGTATTTAATATCAAAATCATATTGTTGCAAGAATATACTCCATCTTGCTAGTCGGCCGGACGGACTCACGATGGAATGTAACCATCTAAGAGATTGATGATCGGTGAGGACGGTGAAGTGGTACCCTTCTAGGTAGGCTCTCATCTTTTCAATTCCCCAGACTATGGCGAGGCACTCTTTTTCGGTAACAGAGTAATTCCTCTCGGCCGGACTTAGAGTTCTGCTGGCATATGCGATGACAAAATCAATGCCATCATTATTCTGTGTCAGCGCCACTCCTAGGCCATGATCGGAAGCATCGGTTTGTAACGTAAATGGGAGATTAAAATCGGGACAACTGAGTATCGGAGCTTCCGTTAAAATTGTTTTCAAATTACGAAAAGCAGTCTCTTGCTCTTCTAGCCATCGCCAACAATAGGATTTCCTCAGTAATTTTGTAAGTGGAGATACTACTTGAGATAAGGACAATACAAACCTGCGGTACCAGGATGCTATTCCCAGAAATCTCCTGTGTTCTCGGATATTTTTCGGTGCTTCAAATTTCACAATTGATTCAATCTTCTCGGGGTCTGTGCTAATCCCATCCCCAGTTACTATGTACCCTAGGTATTTCATACTGGGTAAACAGAAATGGCATTTCTCAAAATTTATTTTTAGTTTAGCTTCTCTTAGACGTCGGAAAACTTCTTTCAAATTTTCCAGATGAGCTTCGAAGGTT
Source organism: Psylliodes chrysocephalus (assembly GCA_927349885.1). NCBI lineage: Eukaryota > Metazoa > Arthropoda > Insecta > Coleoptera > Chrysomelidae > Psylliodes > Psylliodes chrysocephalus. The sequence goes on from OV651814.1 coordinate 89,102,343, forward strand.
TCTCCCAAGATAATTATGTCATCTAAGTATGCGAAAGCATGCGGATCCATATCGGGGCCAATAATTTGATCTATCAGTCTTTGAAAGGTCGCGGGAGCGGAGTGCAAGCCAAATGGCATAACTCGAAACTGGAAAAGTCCTCGGCCTGGTACGGTAAAGGCAGTTATCGGTTTGCTGTGGGCCGAAAGTGGTACTTGCCAATATCCACTTTCTAAGTCTAAGCTTGTAATAAACAGCGAATCTCAGTTTATCCAAAAAGGCATTCATGTATGGTAAGGGGTATGCATGTTCATTTACCTTTCGAAAGTCGATGCAAAATCGGTATTTCCCATCTTTCTTTTTTACAATTACCACAGGTGAACTCCACGGACTTTTTGAAGGCTCTATTACCGCTTCGTCCAACATTTTGTCCACCTCTTTATTTATAACTTCTTGCATTCTGGGGTCGATATCTTTGTTTAATCGGTTCAGATTTTGTTAGTCGGATTTCATGTTGAACTAAGTCAGTAGGTCCTTGAATAGTATGAAAAGCGGGCAATTCGGTTTCTAAAAATTCGTCTAGTTTTTGGGACTGTTCGGGAGTTAACCTTCTCTCAGAAAGTGGTGCTATAGCCTGTAACGGACAGCCTATAATACTAGTTTCCTCCTCATTATCTTCAGCACAGCTTTCACTGAGTTTAGAGTATCTGCTTTTGTTCTTTGATGTCTTCGGCAACCCTGACTTGAAATCCGTTGACTTCTTGCTTGTCGTTGGGGTTGCTGGACAGGTAGGAGCAGCACGGATGAAGGAATTCAGAGAGATGGACTCTTTGTCCTGTTTAATTTTCACCTCCTTTTTAGCAGAATCCACAACAGTATGAGATTCACGATCGGCATGGACCGTGGCTTTGACAACTACGGGTTTACTGGCAACAGTCGGGGTCGGTTTAATGTGTGGTTCATCAACTATTCCGATTGGGTAACAGAAAACGGCTTTGTCTATAGGTGACATCGGCATCTCATCTATTGAAATTTTTCCTGTTTCCAATTCTAGTCTGAAATCGTGTTTTCTTAGGATGTCCATTCCTAGAACTAGGTCGGCACTTAAGTTTGGAAAGTGTACTATTTCTTCTAAAGTTTTCTGATTGCCGAGGAGCGTCATCTTTACCTGGTAGGTATCTTGGATGCGGATTATATTTCCATTGGCTAACCGCGCAGAGGTCAATACTGCTTTTCTGGGTTGTTTGTTATGGGAAAGATGTTCCGCTAGTCGGTTCCCAAGGTAAGATTTGGAAGCTCCGGTGTCTATTAGTGCCAAGAAATTTTCACTTTCTATTTCCAAGAATAAGTGCGGTCGTGACTCTGGGTGGGATATGGTAATAGTTTCCTGAGAGGCTAGTGTCGACTGGAACTGTTCGGACCTCCCTCCCGGACAGCTCCTGTTTCGTTTCCCGGTCGGTTACAGGTACAATTCCTAGTCATTATACCTTCTTTTAGGCATCTGGAACAAAACAACTTACTAGGGTTGGTGCAGTTCATGCGTACATGTCCCGGGACGTGGATGGTCGTGGTTCAAATCTTTGCGACCTTTCCGGGGTAACAGGAACTGGAACAGGTACCGGAACAGTTATTTTCCGCTCTTCGTGGCTGTTCGGTATGAAAATAACGACGTGGTTTGTTCTGAGGGTAACGTGGACCTGTATATTTCGGAGCGGAGGTCGTGGTTGGAACATTCTGAAGTTCCTTCCTTAACAATTCAAACTCCCTGGTTACTTGACAGAACGTCGATATATTGGGACAGTCCATCTTTCGGATTTGTTGTCGAAACTCGGGTAATAAATTTCGGTATAGCCAGGCTAATTGTTGTTCGGCCGATAAGTTCCCATGCCTTCTCATTAAGGTTTGTAGGTCGGTTATGTAGCTTGTTACGGTTTTGTTTCTTCGTTGAAGTCGTCGGCCTATTTCGGCTTCTAGGTCGACTTGATAGTTCACAGGGAAATAATAAATTCAAAAGTCTTTTTTGAAATCATCCCATGTATTCCAAAAGTGCCGGTTATTGCGGAACCACAGAGCGGGTTCTCCAGTAAGGAGTTCGGGGATGTAGGGTAGTAAACGGCGTCTGTCAATACCTTTAGAGATGCAGATTTCTTCTAGTCTTTCTAGAAAAGCGGCCGGGTCATCCCGGTTACCAAACGTGATTTTCCAGTTATGGGTATCTACGTTTTCAGTTCTTCTAGGTCTTCTCTCGACTTCTACGTTAGTGGGATCATTAACGGAATATAAGAAACGGCAAAAATCAGTTTCAAAATCATTCCAAGTGTTCCAAGAGGGTTGGTTATTCCGGAACCACAAAGCTGGTTCCCCAGCAAGAAGGTTTAACATGCTAGGTAAGACTCGATTCTTTTCTACTCCTCTAGCTATACAGATTTCCTCCAGTCTTTCCAAGAAAACTACAGGATCGTCGTGGGTTCCAAAAGAAATATTCCAATCATCGGTTTTAACTGGTTCAGGGGTGTCGATTTTGTCCGGCATTTCCAGGCTAGTATTCTCGGTTATTAGGGGTGGAAGTAACTCGGAATTCGAGGAAGCTTTTCGAAGAAAAGAAGCTAGTCGCTTTGGCTTCTCCTGCACGGTCCCTTCTGCGGGAAGATGGTGTTTAACTAATTCAGTGGTTAGTTCGGGGTTTCGTAAGTTATATATCCTACCCACTCGGGGTACTGATATATCCTGATCCTGTTTTGGCTCCTCTTGTACGATGTCGTGTTTTTTTTTGTAACCTCTTTTGGTCCTTCTACGAAGATGTCTGGTGTTTCAGCAAATTCTGATACCCAACCGGGGGGTATGTCGTTTCCCTCCATACTTTTAAAAGATGCTTCGTTGTCTGTAGATGTGGACATGAAGTACCGAAGATCCGAGCGCGAGCGGTTTTTTTTTTCAGGTAGGAAAGAGATCTGGGATCGCTGAGGTGGGAAGTAGAAAGCAGGAGAAGGGAATAATAAAAAAACTGGACCAAGGATGGTTTTGGAATGTAGTAGGTTTTAATAAACTCAAATATTATTGTTACGGCTGGCTTATAAAAATTAAAAATCAAGAAATTTTTTATAAAATAATATCGGGTATACTAGGGGTTACGGAAATAACTAACAGAAATCAACAGGGTCCCTGCTCGGGCGCCATTTTGTAAGATTTTTTTCTTTCTTCTGAGAAAATATAATCCTTACAAGTGACACCCTGAGACTCGGAAGTACTCGAGCGCCAGTTTTTTTAATGTGGTTTGCTCCACAGTTCGGGCAGCTTCTAGTGGAAGTGACGGAATAACTGTATTGGAATATCTAAACCTTGTAAATTTAAAACTTAAGTATAATGCGGATATGAAGATAAATGTTCACTGTGATAATTTGTTGGATACAACGCGCTAATAATGCTCCAATAAAAACATGCCTCATCATTATTATTTATGTATAATTTGGTTAGGTAATCTAATGAAAGATGAACCGTTTCCTATTTCATATTTATTGATATTTATTTCCAGTGATATAATTCTACTTAGTGCCCATGATAAATCACGTTCTTGAAATTCAGATAATTTATTTAAAATAATATCCTTTATGTGTTCATCAAACCAGTTTTTTAGGTCTGTTGATAAATCAATAGAAGAACTTTTAGTATGAAAATATTTAAAATCTGTTATCTCCTCATCATCACTAGTTTTCTTTATGAATTCCCCACAAAAAGTTGAATTAACTTTAACTATATTAAAATTAAATAAGCGTACTTTATTTTGAAACAGAATACTTGCATCATTTAAAAAATGAAATATATCTTTATGTTTTAAATTTATTATTAATGCACTTTTAATTCTATTTTAAAATATTGTTTCAACATCTTTCCACCTAACTCTATTAGATAATTGGTTACTGAAACCTGCTCCACTTATAGTTAATTTGCTATAAATAACTTTTAAATGACTTAATTTTGTTTGCCACATTCTAGCATTACCTACAGAAAAAGTATTTGTTCTAATGGATTCACAACATAAATTAATAGAAATTTTCACATGTTTATTCCCAACTCTTTTTCTTGCAGAGTAAAATTTGGAAATTTTTGATAAAACTTTACAATTAATATACTAGTATAATTATGTAGTTTTTCTGACATTTTAATTAAAATTTAGAACTTACCTTAACAATTTATAATTTTAAATAAAACTGCAGGATTTCCTTTGCCAGTATCTTTTTCTCCAGTAAAAATTATAAAACATTTGCCGTTTCCTAGTTCAGTAATATGCTGTTTTAAAACTTGGATTGACCTTTGAGGTAAAAATACAGTTTTATCTCCTATCACCAATCGAATTGTATCTCCAAACCTTGTAGAAACTATTTCCGCTGAATTAATTTTGTAAGCAACGTCCTTGGTTAACTCTTTTAATTTTATTATAGGTTTAGGTTCTCCTTCTATAAGAAGACATTGATTTATTCTCGACATATCCATTTTTTCTAAAATAAATGTATTTAAAATATATATTATTAAAAATACAAAAATTGTTATTTTATTTTTATTTAAATAATCTGAAGAAATATATACTTCGGTAAAACTATGTATAAATATATGTATAATATTTTCGAGACTTGTTTATAAACAGCAATCTGTTCACTATTTATATGTTTAAATCGCCCACACAAAAAAAACATGATATTCATATCAACATTTAGATACACCTTGACCTTGGCACGTGGGATCCTTATCTCTCTTATCTTCCTTATCTCTCTTATCAGTGGGGTAATAATGGCATAGATTATCTACTCAGAGGGTAAATCATCAAAATTATAAATAGGGTCTATTTGGTCTATTAAATTTGAGGGCAATTTAGCCAGCTTCCCAAAAATTAATTCATAAGGCGTGTACTTGGTTTCGGTATGTACCGTCGTGTTATAAGCAAAACACCAGTAAGGTATCCATGTGCTCCATGCATTGCTGTATTTAGAAACTTGAATTCGCAAATATGCTCCTAGATTTTTATGAGAATTCTCAAGAGCACCTAATGTCTCATGGTGGTATGCTGTTGAATTAAGCTTTTTAATTTGTAAATACTGACAAATTTCTTTTAAGATACATGCCAGAAATACTGTACCTTGATCTGAAACAATTTCATTTGTAATACCATACCTTAAAATAAAGTTATTTATCAAAACCTGAGCCACGGTGTGTGCTTCTTTATTTTTTAATGGATATGCTTCCACAAATTTTGTTAATTCGCACTATAAAGTTAAAATATATTTGTGGTTTTCTGAATCTTGTGGGAGTGGACCAACTAAATCTAAGTAAATTTTTTGAAAACCCGAGGAAGCTGTAGTAGTGATAGTCATTGGCTCTTTATTTGATATGGAATGTTTATAACGTTGACAATCGTCACATTTTTTCACAAAAGTTTCGATATCTTTACGCAAACCTCCCCAAAAATATCTCTTTTTGATATTGTTATACATTCTATTTATCCCTGCATGTCCTCCTGTAGGGAGAATGTGAAAATCATTTTATATAATTTGTCGCATTTCAAGATCTATGACATTTTCTAAATCATTTATTATTGACAATTTGATACCGGTATCCTTTATAAGATTTGAGAACTTTAAAATATGTTCAATAAACTGTGCACTTTTCTTATTTTTTAAAATAACTAATTCCGGAATTTCATATTTATCATAAATATGCTTCAGGTCTCTCAACATAGTACCTAGGTCTGATGTTGATCGAGGATCCTGATTAAAATATATTATTCGCGAATCTTTATTATACATTAAGTTCCCAATGATATAATTCCATTTATTACTCTTTTTAATATTTTTAAATTCTGTCATATATATTGGATTTAGACAAAAATAATTTTTAGGGCGTTTCAATAATTCTATAACTCCAGGGTGATCAATCCTTTTGTCAGAATTTTTACTGAAACTACCTAAGCATTCATTTTCGAGATTTTTTGTTTGAGCTCTTGTTGTAATATAAACTGTATTACATATTTCATTATTCATATTTTTCAATTCTTCTGAAGATATATCTATACGAGAGAGAGCATCCGCTACAACATTTTCTGTACCTTTAACATATCTTACAATACAATCATATTCTTCTAGAATTTGTAAGGGGTTTTCTCGCCACAGAGAAAACGATTCCTTACGAATGACGCTGAGGTTCTCGGCGGTTCTCGAGCGCCAGATTGTTGGTGATGGTTTACTCCACGAACTTTCGAAACGGCGTCGAAAGTACTCGGGTAGCTACAGATGGAGATGAAAAATTCCAGGGGTCAAAGGTCACTTAGACACAGGTAATAGTAGGCCACAAGTAACGGGCTTTAATCGTTGCTTGGACTGGTACAGAATTAATCACTAGCTGAAATATAAGGGGGAAATAAATTTAGGAATTAACAACCAGTAATACGGCCAGTTAACATTGACACATATATTATTTTAAAGTATTTACAAAAGAAAAGGAATAAATTCATGTATTTCAACGCCCACCCTCACGGTAATATGTACAAACCCTGAACAAAAATAAACAAACAAAACGGACGGAAATGACTTTCGAGTAGTCTCAATCAGACGTAAAGAAAAAAATGAAATCAATACTTGTAATTATCACGGTCGCAGTAAAAGTTTATTATTGAATTGTCTATTCGGTTGTTGAGTTAAAAATGTAACTTGCTATTTCGTTCGGAAGTATTATTTCGGTCGTAGCAAAAATTAACTGGTAAATTGTCTAATCGGTATTTACAATCAAATGTAATTGAATGCTTCGGTAAAGCAAAATATCATATGCGGTTGCAGAGAATGCGAGGAGACAGGTTCGGGACAATACTAATTCCAGTGCTATAACCGGGACTCTATAAGAGGTTTACTCACTAGTGGTTGGAAAGTAAAACCAACTAACAACCGGGATAATACATTATCTCTGAGTGAAGTGATCGTAATCACGAGCCGCTTCAAACTGGGGAATGATACTATTTAATGTCAATTAAATAACGGAGTTTTAAAATAAATTTAATAACCGGGATAGCACATTATCTCTGAATGAGGTGATCGTAATCACGAGCCGCTTCAGACAGGGGAATGATACTATTTTAGTTCTGTTGAAATAACGGAGACTTACGCGAATGAATTTTTAGATATAAAATAAACTAATAACCGGGATAACACCTTATCTCTGGATGAAGTAATCGTAATCACGAGCCACTTCAGACAGGGAATGATGCTATTTAAATTCTCTTAAAATTTGCAGTTCGGAGGATAAAACAAAAGAAAATGTCTCGTCGCAATTCTACAAATATAACCAATCAAAACATTAGACAATTCCTAAACAGTTTCAATCAATTATTTATTGGATAATGTTTTTAATAAACTGTATTATTTGTTCACGGAAATTTCCCGCAGTAGGAAAAATTAACTATAAGACTATATTTACGATTAAATGAAAAATAAATTATTTAACGGTTAAGACTTTAAATAAACTAAAATGATATTTATAATTTATTTGCGGAAATTTCCAGTAGTAGGAAAAATTAACTATACGACTATATCTACGATCGAATGAAAAATAAATTGTTTAACGGTTAAGACTTTAAATAAACTAAAATGAAATTTATTATTTATTCGCGGAAATTTCCAGTAGTAGGAAAAATTAACTATACGACTACAACTACGATCGAATGAAAAATAAATTGTTTAACGGTTAAGACTTTAAATAAACTAAAATGAAATTTATAAAGAACGGTGTATTCTAACAAGAATAAATTAAAATATTTCTCAATCAAAACAAATTCCAATTCCTAACTCAACACGGAATATTGTTATTTAAAAATAAATCAAATTAAATCGGTTTCAAATAGCACAGCTTAAAGTCTCGGGCAAGATAAAAATTAAAAAAAAAATGACAACAAACTTTACCTATCGGTAAAATCGCGGCTTGAAATAAATTTCGGAAATGTATCTATCGTATTAATTACTCGACTATTCGATTTGACGGTGTAAAAGCAAGTGAAATTTTTAATTCAATCTCGAACCTGGTTCAATCGTCGCATGCCCTTCCACATCAGAAAATCCCACCATGGTCGCGCGCGCAGGTAGAGTATCTCGATGCTTTCGAACAGTGGTAATACGGATGATATACAGGGCCTACCCAAGTTGAAATTAATTGAAAATCGAAATTAATACCCGGAATTAATAATAATAATAATAAAAATAATAATAATGAAAATTGACTTCATTACATCCCCCCTCACTTCGGAAAGAAAAATAAAGGTGAACATCGTTTGCCTTTATTTTTCCTTTATCCGCCTACCTAATCATTACAAAACTAATAAAATTTACAAACTCAAAATATAATCTTCTTTCTTCTGTTCCGGAGTCAAAACCATACCATCTCCATACCATACCATATCGTCGGACTCGGAACTACCATTGTCGGAAACATTGAATGCCGACAGTACGGCGTCGGGGATGTAGGTCTACCTGTACTCCAATTGATCGGTACCTTCCAGACGGTACAGGGGTGGCGATAGTGGGTATTGGTATGCAGGTACAATATCGGGACATGGTACCCACCAGTCCACAACGGGAGCAAAACAAGAGTCGCTTTCGGTCACAAATTCGTCTATGGTGACCTGGGTAACCACATCTCCAACACAGATCTTGGTTCACTGGTAAGTGAATCTCAACAGCATGGGGTCGCTTCTTCTTAGCAACGGGTTCTCCGCAAGTCAGAACTACTGCAGGGTCGGTTGATGGAGAAACTGAGAGTGAGACTATAGAAGACTGCTCGGGGCGATGACCAGTAATCTCGGGGGGAGGAATAGTGAAATCTGCAAGGATGACTGGGGGCGACACCCCTCGGTGTTCGGCAATGGGGACGAGATCCTCCTCGGACAGAGGGGTCTCCTAAGAAAGGACAGAACCAGAGAGGCTTGTGACGTCAAAGGAGCTATCCGAATCCATAATACTGCAACATAATGGTAAAATTGAAAACAATATAACCCTGACGGACGTTAGTCGGGCTACCCCAATTAATTGGGGCAATTGCGGTGGGCGAAATCTATGGTGGGGAGGAGCGGACGGGAGTTAGGTCGACGGAAAAACTACCGGCGACTGGGTTGGCAGGTACATAGTCGCGACAGCGTCCCGACTCGCCCGCAGAGAGAACAGAAAAGAATGGAAGCCTAGATGCAGGTCTCGTCGGTGCCCGGTGCCTCCACATCAGCTATCAGGACGCACGACAATGTACGTCGAGACATGTGGAGGGGTAGCGGAAATCGGTTTTGATTTAGGCGTGGATGAAGTCTGATCGGAGACGGCGGTTGTTCCTTCCTTCTTCATCTCTGGAACTGGCACTGTGTTCGGCCAGAACAGAATATGTCGAGGAGCTCCGGCGCTATCTTGGTAGTCCGTGATATGTTCACCCTCCTCCAGCACTAGGGGCGGACGGCTCAGGATACTCATGCTGAAAACAACACCATCGGTTAACAGTTTGGTTGATACCCGTGGCTTACTAGATGTGGCGGAAAAACCCATGTCTTTAACAGTAGGACAACTGGGCCAGGGCAGTAGCCCTAAAAGAAAACGCGGTGCCTGGAACCCTAAGGATCCTCCACGGGGTTGGAAAAAAAATGATCGTACAGACCCAAGGCTTGGTTGGGTATTAATCACGGGGTAGAGCGGGAAGATATATTCGGACCCACCCGGACTCATGTCGAATTGCTAGACGGTAACATTTGTGTGGGTTATGCGAGGGTGGTCGGAGCATTTGGGCTCGTCGGAGCAACGTAGGGGAGATGGGTTGATGGGCGGCGGTAGCCGCCACCAATTCGCGCCGTAGTGAGTCAGCAAGGAAACTGTGGGGACGACGAGGGACTTCAAATAGGGATAAATCAGTCGAGGGTTCATAACCCTGGAGGACGACTCCGGCGTCGGACCATAGATGGTCGATAACGGAATCCGCCAAGGGGCATTGTTCGGGCAGTAGTATAGTTGAAATGGGAATGGATACGGGCACAGATGAACTGGGGAATTGGGTTGGGGAAAACCTTGGCTCGCCTGATGGCAGGACTATGTCCTGCAAAATAATAATTTTGGGCGGTTCGGAATGGGCGGTATATGATGGGGTCTGGTCCCAGGTAAGTGTAGGCAAGTCGAGCGGAAGAGACGATGAAGAGGGGTGAGAGTGGTATGGGTCCCTTGGGTCGGGCCCTAGGCGACTCAACGAGACTAGCTGGCAGCGGTCAATCATTCGCCTCCTCGTGGATACTTGGACGGGTATTATTCTGTCGTCTACCTCGGTTTGACGGGAATTCATAGCTGTAACAGAAACAACTAAGCTGACTCAACGGCCGGTTTCAGGTCCTTTATGTGTAACTGATTGAGATTTTTTCCTGACGTATCTTTAGGGTTGTAGACGACGGGAGACACGACTTTGACAACGGTGCACGGACCGGAGTATTTCGGAGCTAGTTTCGCAGCCACATGATCTACGGCTGATGACAACGTATGTTCTCGCTTCATCACTAGGTCACCAATAGTGCATCTCCAGTCTCGTCGACGCAGATTGTAGTAATGAGCCTGCGAGGTAAAAGCTCGGGACAGGTTGAGACGGGCTAGGTCAAAACACTCTGAGTTTTCCTCTCTTGACAAAATTTTCGGGACTTTCCGCATCAAGTGGCTCGGTTTCGGCGGATTGGTTACTGGTCTCAACTTCTTGTCGTAGGGATTTGGGGACGACTAACTCCCTTCCAAAGTTTAAGAATGCAGGAGAAAAACCAATTGATTCGTGACGGGATGTGTTGATTGCAAATTTTAAATCGGATAAATGGAGATCCCAATCTTGATGATTGTCCTCGCAAAACTATGCTATCATAGTTTTTATGGTTCGGTTTGCTCGCTCTACGGGTTTAGCTTGCGGTGTGTAAGCCGGTGTACATCGATGGCGGATTCCCAATTCTTTTAGGACGGATTCAAAAAGCTTACTGGTGTACTGTGTGCCATTATCGGTTATTACCTCTTTCGGGCATCCAAAAGTTGTGACGATGTCGTCATAAAAAAACTTTGCTCACGCTCTTTGCTGTAGCAGTGCGGATGGCTTTGCATTGTACCCACTTGGTAAATATATCCATAAACATTACGATGTATGCATTACCACGTTTACTACGGGGTAGCGGTCCAACAAGGTCTGTGCTAACAACCTCCCAAGGTTGACGGTTCGGTGAGGGATTCATATTCCCCGGCGTCTGCTGTTGGGACGGTTTATATTTCTGGCATTGCAAACAACTTCGAACATACTTAGTAGTGTCTCGGAACATTCCAGGCTAATATTCTCTAGCTATGCGGATAATAGTTTTGGCGATTCCGGCATGGCCTGCGGTCGGCGCATCATGGCTCTCTTTCAAAACTCGGTCTCTTTGCGGCTTTGGTTCACACAATTTCCATGGATCTGATAGTTCTGGTTCTTTGCAATCATTGATGTCCCAAAAATGACGGTATAGTCGGTTTTCTTTAATGCAAAAATCTGGATATTCAATTATGTTTCTTTCAACCTCGGCTTTCTTAGTGGAATACCATTTGCATTTGGTTTCTTCATCCACGGCACACACATCTAGTGTGTCTGACATCGTCTGAATTTCTGGCAACGGATTTCTGGACAAGGTATCAGCTATTCGGTTTAGCGCCCCTTTTCGGTATTTGATTTCAAAATCGTACTGTTGCAAGAAGATGCTCCATCTTGCAAGACGGCCGGACGGACTCACAATTGAATGCAACCATTTCAATGATTGGTTGTCGGTGAGTACGGTAAAGTGGTATCCTTCTAGTTAAGCTCGCATCTTTTCAATATCCCAGACTAAAATGAAATTTCCAGTAGTAGGAAAAATTAACTATACGACTATAACTACGATCGAATGAAAATTAAATTGTTTAACGGTTAAGACTTTAAATAAACTAAAATGAAATTTATTATTTATTCGCGGAAATTTCCAGTAGCAGGAAAAATTAACTATACGACTATATCTACGATCGAATGAAAAATAAATTGTTTAACGGTTAAGACTTTAAATAAACTAAAATGACATTTATAAAGAACGGTGTATTCTAACAAGAATAAATTAAAGTATTTCTCAATCAAAACAAATTCCAATTCCTAACTCAACACGGAATATTGTTATTTAAAAATAAATCAAATTAAATTGGTTTCAAATAGCACAGCTTAAAGTCTCGGGCAAGTAAAAATTATAAAAAAATGACAACAAACTTTACCTATCGATAAAATCGCAGCTTGAAATAAATTTCGGAAATGTATCTATCGTATTAATTACTCGACTATTCGATTTGACGGTGTAAAAGCAAGTGAAATTTTTAATTCAATCTCGAACCTGGTTTAGTCGTCTCATGCCCTTTCACATCAGAAAATCCCACCATGGTCGCGCGCGCAGGTAGAGTATCTCGATGCTTTCGAACAGTGGTAATACGGATGATATACAGGGCCTATCCATGAATAATAATGAAAATTGACTTCATTACAAATTAATCTAAATTTTATTAATCTACTGCTTGGATTTGTCATTCCAAATAAATATACTAGTGGTCGATGATCTGTCAAAATCAAAAATTTCCTAGCAAACAAATATGGTCTAAAATGTTTTACTGAGAAAACTATTGCTAACATTTCTTTTTCTATTACGCTATAATTTTTCTCTGCTTTATTGAGAGAACGACTAGCAAACGCAACCGGTTTATCATCGGAGTTGGACAATACAGCTCCTAACGCATAATTCGAGGCGTCGGTTCTTACTATGAATTGATTTTCTGGAGAAAAATCTGGGTATTGAAGGACTGGTGAATTAGTTAATAATTGTTTTAAATTCAAATGATTTTTGGCACTCTGCACTTTTTTTCTTGTAAGATTATATAGTGGTGCAGCAATATCTGCGAAATTGTTTACATATTTTCTATAGTAATTAGCGAAAGCAACAAATCTTTTAACTTCCTGAGAATCTTTTGGAACTGGAAAATTTTGAATAGCTTCTATTTTAGAAGGATCAGGTGAAACACCTTCTGCAGAAATTATGTGACCTAAATAAAAAATATCTTTCTTTAAAAAATCACATTTATTTGGATTTAACTTTAAATTTACTTGCCTTAATCTTTGGAAAACTTTGACTAAATTTTTATTATGATTTATTAGATTATTTGCAAAAACAATTAAATCGTCAAGATAAACAAAACAACATTTATAGTTAAGCCCTGACATTGCAAGTGTCATTGCCCGAGAAAATGCACTATGGCTTGTTTTCAAACCCATAGGAAGTCGAGTCATTTGAAACTGACCTCGATCTGTACAAAAAGCTGTGTATTTTCTACTTGATTTCTGGAGTTCAATTTGATAATAGCCTTGAGATAAATCAAGATGAGAAAAATACATTGCACCTGATAATGCATCTAAAATTTCTGTAATACTAGGTAATGGAAATTTATCATTTTCTATTTGCGAATTTAACTGTCTATAATCTATAACCATTCTTACTAGGCTTTCGCCTCTTTCATTTAAACCATTTTTTGGAACAATTAATAAAGGAGATTGCCACTCTGATTTAGTTTCTTCAATAATACCATTTTCAAAAATTTTGTGAATTTGTGTTTTTTGAGCATGAGGTAAACGATAAGGTTTTCTAAAAACTGGCTTTGCTGAATCTTTTAGTTGAATTTTTTCTTTACAAATATTAGAAACAGTTAACGGATCATTTTCTAGATGAAACACATCGGAATATTTTACAATTTTTTCCAATGAGTTTTTCTCTTCCGTATTTAAATGTTCTAATTTTGTTAAATTTAATAACTTATCTGCTCTGGTAACTGAAAAGGTAGGCTTTGTTTTAAATTCGCACAAATCATAGTTATCTAGTTTTTCTAATTTTGGTGTAAAACTTCTTAGCGTAACTTCCTGGTCTCTCGCGTTTAAAATTTTTACAGGAATTAAATTTTGTTTTGCCCTAACAAGAGTTCCAGCTATAAAAACACCTTTACATAATTCGTGAGGTAGAACAACACAATCTTCGTTTATATTTACTTTACAATATTTAATTACTTCACATCTAGCGGGAATTGACATATAATTAATTTGATGTGTTGTTTGAATAGGAATCACATGTCGGTTATTATGATATGAAAACGAGAATAAAAATTTTTCATAGTCTATTTTTGCAAAATAATCGTAAAAGTAATTTGAGCCTAAGGAGCATTGGTAGATGCAAGTAGTTATAAGTTTCGTAAATTATTTTTGTTTTTGTACTTATACTCGTATATATTTTTTATTTCTTTCCTCTTTTATATTAACTTTATTGGGAGCATTGGTAAATGCATTTAGTTGTAGTTTCATTTTTCTTAGGAGAACATGTAATGAGGTTATAAAACCTGTTTGTTTTCTGTTAAATAAATAAAATAAATAAAGATACCGTGCATTTGAAGGTCTAAAAGTTGAAATTCAAGACAAATATTTACTTTATCTATTTGTAATGTAATATCCACTGTGCCAGATGATACTACTGACCCAGATATACCATTTATGCGTAATTTCTTTGTACCATCAACTATTTCATTATTAAATATCCTATTTTTAAAAATAACACTTACGCTAGCCCCTGTTTCTAATAGAAATATTAATTTATGATTTTTAAAGAAAAATTCTACAAAATTTAAGCCATTTAAGGAAAATATGTTATAGTAATTATATACCATATTTTTAGGCACGAAAAAACGTGTCACTCTTTGAAGGGATTTCTGAGCTATTTGATTCATCCGAGTTATTTACATGAAATATTCTCCTATCTTTGCCTCTAAAATTATTTCCTCTCATATGACTGTTAAATCTACCCCGGTATATATGTCCTCTATTGTTAAAACTAACATTATTTCTAGAATAATTTTTATTAGTTATTTTGATTATTAAACCCTCTAGAAATTTTGTTATTGCCTCTATAATTAGATTTAAAATGTTGACGACCTCATATGATATGCATTGTCATTATTAAAATTGTTTAAATTGATTTCTTTATCTTTAGCCCTTTGGATTGCTTCATTCAGTTTTGCATAATTTAGAGCTTTAATACTAGTTTGCAAATTCCTATGTCGCAATCCATTTGCAAAAGTGTTGAGAGCAATTTTTCATTTACTTCACTTAAAATCTGAAGATTATTTTCATTATCGTTGGCTTGGGTAAGCGTTAAGTCGGTTAACAATTCTTCTAACGTTTTCCCAAACTGTTCGATAGTTTTTGAACCTTGCTTAGCATTATGTAGTTGTGTAGCTAATGATGTTGAAGATTTTTTAGAAATGAAAAACTTTTTAAGATCACTAACTAGATTTTGATTATTATAAATTTTATTTAGTCTAATTTTTGCATTTTGACTTAGACTTTTCTTTAGAATATAAGTTGTTAATAATTTCTTTCCTTCAGCATCAAGCATAGCGTCATACAACTCAATAGCATCAATTAATTGATTAGTAACAGTTTCGGTACCATTCATAACTGGTAGCAGACTAGCCGCGGTTTTTAAATCAAACTTTTCAGCCATTTTAACTTTATTTGAGCAATCTGAAAGAGAAGAGTCTGATTCTAAATTGTTTTCCCGTTCAGTTTTCTTTATGTTGTGCGAAAACTGTAACCTTTCAACTAAATTAACTGTAATTGCCTCAATAAGTTTATCGACAACATTTGCAAGTTGTTTAATGTAAGCCTTTGAGCGAAAATCTACGTCTGATTTATTAAATAATATTTTTACCTCTTTAAAACTATCTTTAAACTTATCTAATTTCTTAAACTTATCTAATTTCTTAAACTTACGGTTAGTTACATTTATGTCACTTCTTCTTTCGTTACTGTCTTTTAATAGATTTCTATGAAACACCTTTAGTTCTTCTATTAGATTTTCAAATTCCCTTTGCAAACTCATTCCATTATAATGATTATTTTATTTAGTCATACCTAAAAAGCTGAAAAAAAAATATTCTGATAATTCCTTCTCTAAACTAATTCTTGGCTAGCTCTAATTTGTTTAGCCACATGTCTCTCTAACATTTTCTTGCATTTCTTGAAAACTAGCATCAACAAAAATATGAATGCCAATACCACGAACAATGCTTCTATATTTTTGGGTGTGAAAAATTCTGTTGTATTTGTTTGACCTCCACTGTTTCCACTTTGAGCGATTATTACTTCTTTTTTTACCTCTTTAGAATTTGTATTACCAACCATCTTCTTAAGAATCCTTTATTAAATTTTCTTTAATATTTTCTTAATTTATTTCCATAATTATTCTTCTTGCCATATATATTTATATTTCTTCATAATATTCTGGACTGGCAGGATTGCCATATGATGGTACTAGTCCTTTGGATATTTTACTTCACCATGTATTATTATTAGCAAATAAAAATCAACTAGATTATAAGAAAGTTATTTATTGAATCCTTTATTCTTCGATTACTTATTTCAACGAACCTACGCAATTGTTACGTCGTCGAAATAAGTGTCGAATCAACACATTACAAAATATAATATTAAATAATAAAATACATTCCTTAACCTAATTATATCCAAGTTCAAAGAACTATAACCAAAAAATTATATATAGTATAATAATATATATAAGTACTTATATTATTACAGTATAGTACACGTATTATACATATTGAGAGATATTATCAACTTTTATAATTTACCAGTTTTAGTATTGATAATGGATAAAGTATATTGCTAGGAGTTGATACACTAACATTATTATTTATTGGAAGACTTCTTGTACTAGAGCATGTGACTCTTGCATTGATTTCTGGCCGATTGAAAAGAACTTCATCTATAATATCATAAATTGCCAGTTCTTTCGGTCACTTCCTGATTCCTCATTATGTTTCTTTATTTGTTTATACATATTTCTGAGCCCCTTCCACTTCGTATCGCATTGCTGCCTAGTATATGAGTAATTAAAGGTAGTTGACAGGATTTAGGCAATTTTGTCCAGACATAAATATTTTTCACTCCATCTTCGAATTCGTGCTCATGGCTTTTGCATTGAGTTATCGGCATTTTCGTAGCAGCAACTGACCAAATCTAAATTATATGTATAACGTCGGTAAGAAAAAAATCCTTGTTCATCTGAAGTTTACTTTCATTACCATTAAAAAAAAAAAATAGTAAGTAGTAGTAAATTTATTAAAAAAAAAATATCAACAAATACCTAGATTTTCCAAAATGTCTTGTGCTCCATAAGCATTTTCAACCAACGATTCATTTTGAAAATATAGAGTTAGGGCATTCCACTGTTCCAATATTTGTCTGACAACCGCCTTCAAAGAAAGCCACCTTGTCTGCGCCGGTATTCATATTTTCTGCGGCGGTTTAGCTTCAACAATTTGATGAAATTAAGTCGTAGGGCCTTTTCTCCCGAAATCTTTTACTCCTGATTTGTCGGCTCAACCGTGACTGTATCCTCTGGGCGCTTTTCGTGTAGCTTTTGTACAATGAGATTGCATATCTTATTGTGCCTCTTGATACGTGCCGGCTTTGTAGCTTTGCAATGACCTAGTATATGGCCGAGTGTCTCAAGCTGTGCATGACAATGCCGACATTTAAGATCTTATTGATAAGAGGCCCGGTACATGCTTACCCTATCTTCGCATGTGTTCGCTCTCATCTTTAGTGCTGTAATCATCTGACCCAGCCGCAGCAGCGATTGGGGAGTCGACAAACGCCCCGACCGATTTTCCTTGGGATCCGAGCCCCTTCCATCTCGCAAGCTCTGCCTTTCTTCTTTGTTTCACAAAGGAATTTAGCTCGTGCTCAGCTGGCAGCCAGTGTAGTCGGGCCGCTGGAGTCACTCTGGCAAGACAGTTGTCCGGACCTGTCTCTATGACAAGAGCTTGCATTGCAGGGTGAGGATGGTTTGCAAATCTCACACCTGCTTTCAGGGCAGCACTTGTAACTTGCAATTCAAGGCATGGCACTGCTAGTCCCCCGTCTCTGTTACCACAGTATAAAAGCCCATTTGTCACGGACTTCGGTAAGTGTAAGATGCTCCTTATCACTACTCGTAGCTCTTGGTCGAGTCGCCGTACAGTGTTCAAACTGGGCGAAGGTATACTGAGCTGGTACAAGTAATGCGGGACTAAGTAAGTGGTGATTGAGTCTACCTTTTGATGTGGCTTCAATTTTAGGCGCGCAACTCTATTCAAGCTTTAACTGAATTCTGAAAGAATATGATCAACCGTCAAGCCGGCCCAAGGAGATATTTTCATCCCAAGGTAGACAAGGTGGTCACCGGCTCCTGCAACGGGCACCGCCTCACCACTATCGAGTGTCAACCCGTGGTCAGAAAGGTACCAAGAATCTTTTGTCTTGTTTACATGGAACGCTTTGCACTTCGGTGTTAAAAGATTCATACCTAGTCCTGATAGGTATCGTTTCACATCTACTAACTAACGTTTTGCCTGCGGTACATCTTGCGCGACGTGCGCCATATCGTCTGCAAAGGCGATACAAGCGACGCTGCAATCGTTGTTAATGCGAAACTCAGGCTGACTTTCCAACGCTTCAAATAGCGGTTCAAGAATTAAGTTGAAAAGAAGCGGACTGAGGCTACACCACCTAAACTAGAAGGCCACACAACTATCCTATGACGTCATCATAAAGAGGCGAGTGCTGTGAAAGATATTCGCGTTCGATTTTGAATAGAATCAATAATTTTAAATGTATTTATATCACTAAATGATTTATTGTTTTATTATATTACACTTACCTTTGTACTTAATGGAAAAAATAAATAGAGGATAATTAAGTAAATAAAACTATTTGAAATTTTTATATTTATATATATTTACAACCACAACCTTGCTACATTTATAACTGTTAAGTATTATTTTATTAGTATATATCGTTTAAAATTTACGTACTACATACTTATTTATATTTTTCTAATTGCTCACAGAAAATATTTTTGCTTTTCTATTGTTTTTATTTGATGTTTTTGGAATATTATTTTTAATTTTACAATAATTGTTTATTAAAATGTTTATACAACTATAAATTAATTTTTTCCATAAATATGTAGACTCATGTTTCTCGCAAGTATTGTATACGTTGCACTCATCTACGTTTTCCAAAATGGCCATTGTTATTAGAGTTATACTTTGTCTCTGACTATACTTTTGAAGATTTAAAAATATTTGCTTATTATTTTCTGCTAAATACAATATATTGTGATGATATTTATTTAACTTCACAATTTATAATATACAATAACCTGAACTTACCTCGGTAAGCTTTCTTTTTAATATATTTTATCACTTTTTTTTTTAATAGAACAGATTCTCTTACTCTCAGTGGTGTCGGTTCATGAATTATATATTTTTTAATTTATTAAAATTTAGTTTATTTAATCTATTTAGTTTATTTATTTTAATTTTATTTTAATTTTATTTGTCAATAATCACAAAAGAAAAAAAATAAAAAAAATATGACTTGACCTGTTTTATCCAAATAAAGAAATTTTCAAAACCAATTCACAAAATTTAATTTCAAACACATTAATAATTCTCAAATTAACAAGATACCCCGGTATTTATGTTCCTCGGTATTATAACATCCTATATTACTTAAACTACACTAACTTCATTCATTCTTCATTTACTCTTCATTCACACTAACTATCCTATATACTAATATTTACGACTACAAAAAATATAACTACTACCAGTGTCCTCTCTCATACAATTTATTTTCTGATTTAAATTGAACTTAGTTCCTAAACGCTCTCACTATTACTATTAGATTGTCTATTTCCACCAGTATTTTCAGTGTCTTCGCTTTGTTCCTCCTTTTGAATATGTCAATACAAATGTCTCTCTTCGGATAACAATTACGAACAATTTTTTTGTACCATTCATATATTTACCTATTTGGTTATTTCAAATTTGTTTATTTTACGAATAACTTATAGATATATAGAGATATTCCTTTTTTTTATGTTTTTAAAGATAAATCTCTTTCAATAATTTCTGACATTTCTATTTTTTTATAAATTTCAAAATTGACAAATTCCTAATTCTCTACAAACTAGAAACCCCATGTTTTTTTTTTTTACCGACTTCCCAAAGTCTTCACTTATGACTTCATATATAATTTTTTACTATACAGGGTTGTAACCTTTTTCTTATTATTAATATTATTATTATTACTACTATTATTATTATAATAGCTGAGACATATATTCTTTCCATTGCAATATGTATAAAAAACAGGTATGTCCTTTGGATATTTTAAACCTCCTCTATCTAAATTTAAAATAGGGGTATGCTGAGGAGATATACAAGTTATTCCATCAATTATCAAAACGTCTTGACACCTATTTTTTTTAACAATGAATAACAATAGCCAGTTAATACACAAATATCAGTCTCATTTGATCTAACAGAATCTACATAATTCTGTTCCACAGTCAAACTGTTCAGAAAACTAGTTGGAGTAATAAAATAATCATGATCTTGGTTAATTTCATCATTAAATTTATTTATAACAAGTTTCTTATTATCTGCAATATTTATATCAAGAGAGGACATTAATCTATTTTTTTTTTAATTTCAATTACTTGGATGCAATTTTTTAAATAGAATAATCGTCAAAATCAGGATAAACAAAATTTAATCCATCATGTTTTTGATTTATCCAATTATTCCTTATACACTTGAAAATGTGAACTGAATCAATCAGATAAAACAGTATTTTTTCTTGTGAACTAGGGTGTGGATAAGTCAACATTACTTGTGGCGGTGATACAAAATAAGACATAGCCTTACGGTTAATAGCGTTATTATCACTAATCACTGCTAACACATTAAAAGAAATATTTTCCAAACCAACAATTATTTTATTAATATAAGTGCTCAAAATGCTACCAGTTATTACTTTAACAGATATAATATGTACCACTTCTTTTTTGGTGATAGAACACTTTGAATCATAAAGACATATGCTGAATTAGCAATTGAAGAATCAATGGATGACGTACCTACAACATTGCCCCCCTTATAATCAATGTAAGGTTTTATGTGAATTTCATCAATCATTAAAGATATTGTTCGTTCTTTTTTCTCAAATGAAATATGTTTATCTCTAATGTATTTTAAAAAATATCTACTGTTTTGTTCAATTAAAGGATCACAGTTTAGTGAAGAACATAGTGATTTTACAGTATTTGGGCGTGGTAAAATTAACAAACCTCGACTTCTCAAAAAATTGTATGCATGAGATGATATTGAGTAAAATATTGCACATATTATAAGAAATTCACTACTGTATGATCTCTTATTTTTATGTACAGTATGCAAGCATATCTGCGCCTTTAAGAAATCAGAAGCAGCATTTATGCCCACATTTGAAATTGCATCTAGTAACTGCAAAATAATTATTTGTTTTTTTTGACACATCACCTTCTGAATTTGTTTTAATAAAACATTCTGTATGATTTGTTAAATTTTCTCTGTCAGTTATGCTTGTGAATTTTAAGAAATGTTTTAAATCATGTCCTAATTCGTTAGCCGGTTCGTCAACATGATCGTCCAATCTACGTACTGCCTGGCGACGACGACCGTATGTCAGGTCGACCGAGGCGTTTCCTTGGTCATTTGGAGGTATGGATAAGACAGGCCGGCTACCTAGATCGACCTGAATATGTTTATCCCCAGCGTGATCTATTAGCCGAACACGACTCTCACGTGGAGACGATCGAAATAATGCCTCCGGACGTTGATCACATATTCTTCAGTTCTTCGGCTTCCCTGGTTTTAAAGTGGGCAAAAGAGAGCATGTGGAACACACTTAGAAAGTATGTGGAAAATACTCTTTTGACAAAAAAGAAGGAGGGGCATCTTATGCCCGCTGGTGTAGTACCAAAAATAAGAAGAGCCTCAGAACGTTCGAATTTAACCAGTTAAGAGAGTCAGAAAAATTTAACAATTACCGTTAAACATTTAAATATACTTATATCTGTGGTTTCATCTATAATCAAAGAAAAATGTGTTTTTTTGTAAATCTAATATAACTTGCCAAAATCTAAAAGAACCAGTTTATTTCAAACATATATTGTGGTTCTTTTTGTTCTCCCACATTGCCATTGCTTGTCAATTTCAGAATCTGGACACACTGATGGGATTAATTTCATTAAATGATCCAAGGTTTTTGGAGGCAAGTTATGTTCTGCAATAATCAATGAGTTTAAGTTCTCCAATTTTTACATTTTTCTTTTTATCCACAATTTTTCTGGTTTTCCTAGCAGCATTCATATTGCGAATATGGATTTTTGTGGCATTATGTCTATTAATATGTGTAATTATGCCAAATAATTCCTTATTACATATCTGACACATCATTTGTTTCTTTGAGTTTAACTAGCCATTCTTTTCTGGATGGATCACTATCTGCCCATTTTCCTGTATATTTCTGTTTGAGTCCATTATTTGCAAAAATAAACAAATAAAAACTAACGTTAGTACACTGCTTTTTTCACATTAAAAAAAATATAATATTGTTGCTTAAGGTTTATAGGAGTGGAAAGTAGAAGTTTCAATCCTAAAAGTTACATATTTTTAGAAAAAAATTAATTTGTATTGCATATAGCCATTTTTAAAAATAAATCTAATTTAAAACAGTTTAATAACGAAGGCAAGGGATTTATTAAGGAAAAAAAAACATATTTTTATTAATACAAAATAATATGTAAGTACTTATAAACATTAAAAAAGAAATCGAAACTCTTGGGAACTTAAACAACAGAGAAGTCATCCTCAGCATTTTGGCAGCTTTCAAACCATCAACGGTTCTACTGAAGAAGAGGAAAAACCTTTCTTTGTAAAAATCTAGTTCTGGAAGACTGGTTCAATTTTCTCCATAATGTTTTGCAAGGAGACCATTAATTGTCCTTTTGTCCCTTTTCAGTGTTTTCCCAAGTGGTAATTTTCTAGGAGCCATTAAAGAGACAAAATTTCTTACAAAAACTTTAAGCTTTTTTGACATCAACGTGGTAATTTGGTTCACCTTGGATTAAAACATTATGTTCTTTTTTGTAAAAGATAAATCGCTTTGCCTTATTAAATTCAAAGTGCCATGAACCAGGCAATTTAATGATTTGTTTTCTTTGTGTTCTCCAATAATACACATCCCAATCAATACCGATTTTTCGTAGAGTGGAATGCTTCCTAATTAAATCGTCATAGCATCTTATTTCCGCAAGCATTTTTTTGCCTTTAAAATTACTCATAAATCCCGAATATAAGAGCGCACGATACTGCTGTAATTCTCCAATCAAGGAATCGATCACATGAACGATCGCTATTGCTAAAAGAGCTTGCGCTAAACCGATTTCGTCACAGCTGTTCCGCACGTGATCTTGTTCGACGACAATCATTTAAATCTGCTTTTTACTTTCCTATCTGTATACAGATAAGGAAAGTATAGGAATCATGATTTTTTCGACCTCAAGTTTTCGACGGATTTTTACGTTTTGGGGTCCCCTGAATCCGTTTCGACTATTTTCGCGATGATGTCTGTCAGTGTGTGTCTGTATCCACCATAACTCATGAACCGATACAAAGAAAAACACCAAATTTTAAACTTAAGCTTTATTCCGGCCTGCGATAAACTGATTAGATTTTGAGCAGAGTCGGAACATTTGGGGGGGGGGTACTTTATTGGTGGTCATTTTTATATTTTATGGAATATATCCGTTATTTACGTTTGGAGAAGAAAATTCTTCAAATAAAAGTTACTTACAATATTATTATCTATAATTTTTGTTCTACACAAAATTTTCCTAAAATGGTCCGTATTTGAGAATTTTGACAAAATGTAAAAAAAAATAATTTTTTATAAAAATTGTTCAAATAAAAGTTGTTTGTAATATAATTCTCTATAATTTTTATCCCATACATAATTTCTCTAAAATGGACCGTATTCGAGATATTTAAGAAAATGTGTAAATTTAGAATTTTGAAGAAACTCAAAAACGGATAAAGGAAAAAACATTAATTTTTAAACTTAAGTTTTATTTTAGCCTGAGGTGAAATGATTAGATTTTGGACGAAGGCGGAACACCTGGGGGTACTTTATGGGAGGCCGTTTTTATATTTTATGGAACATATCTGTTATTTACGTTTAGAGAAAAACATTTTTTAAATAAAAGTTACTTTTAATATTATTTTCTATAATTTTTGTTTTATGTAAAATTTTCCTAAAATGGTCCGTATTCGAAAAATTTTACAAAATGTAAAAAATTATGATTTTTAAGAAAATTGTTGAATTAAAAGATGTTTGCCATATCGATCTTCTAAAATGCACCATAATGGAAAAATTGGAGGAAAATTATAAAATTTAAATTTTTCAGAATTTTTGAGTTAGATGTATGTGGAAAATGTATATATTAAGTTAACCTCTAAATATTTACAGATGTGCTCTAATAGGTTGTACAAAATAACCGAAAAAAGCCCGTAATAACTATATAGGAAAGTCATGTGTTGGACACATCAGATTTTTCGTTTTTAGATACTTCTGATACGAGAGTTGCAACCGAACTATTTTTCTGAATTGCAATATTTGAATCTTCATTATTTGAATTTCGAACGATATGTAATAAAGTATTATGGTTTTTGTTACATTTTTTGCATTTTGAAGTAGATGTGCAATCGTTTGGAACATGACTCATACCTAAACAATTGAGACACGCTTTTGCCTTTTTCAGTTCGTTTAAATGATTTGAAAATTTTTAATTTTTAAAATGCTTGACATTTATAAATGCGATGCTCCTTTTTACAATGAGGCCTTTTTTTGGCTCTCTAGCAATATTCTCTAGAGGTTTTTTAATTTCTGACTTTTCAAGATATTTACATCGGTTTTATAAAAACAACTTTAAATCAGCAAGTTTAATTTTTTCGCTCATTTTAGCACACATACAATCCAACTTACGTTGTGTATACGAGTCAAATTTATTCGTTATAATTGGAATTAAGAGTATGTCCCAGCATTTTGTGGGCTCTACAAGTAAATTAAGAGACCTTAAATTATTGTTTACGTCATTAGGAATATTTTTTTAAGTCTTTTAAAGACGACTTTGTTAATTTTGGAATATCTAAAATTTTTGGGACATGACAATTTGTAATATTAATTGAATGATCATATTTTTGTTTGAGGTGCATTATTTAAATGAGTTTGAGATTGTGACTGTTGCACAAAAACTATTGTTGTGGATATAATTTAGGGATTGATGGTTGTATGAAAGATTGAGCTTGTGATTGTAAATTTGGTTGCGTACAAGATAGATAGATAGATTGTTTGTTGAATATTTTGAGAATGCGCCTGCTGCTTGTGTTTGTTTACGATTATGTGAATTTGAAACTAAATTGTCGTACTGCTATGATTGTTTAGTAGACGTTCCTTATATTTTATTTTTATTTTTCAAACAATAATTTTTAATTTCAAAAAGTTTAAAAAAATGATGAGATGCCTTCTACATCTACAGCTGTAATGTTATTATCGAGGGTGATTCCACTGATTCTAAATATTCTTCGTCAAGCGAACAAAAAGGAAGAGAAAGGAAGAAAAAAGGTATTAAAAAAAATGGATTTCGCATGGTGCAATATTATAAATAATGTCTTCTTCATCAGCTGTATGCGAGGATTCATCATTTCGATTTGTTGACAAGTTCTTATAGTAATCGTGTTTAACAGGAGGAATGAATTTTAGCAGGTCCATCATGTCTCTCCATTTTTCCTTTGTCACAGTTCTACCTTTAGGATATAATAAAGGCTGATCTATATTTTTCAAACTTTGCGGTCTACCCACTAAAGATTTTCTTATATTAATGGCTTGAAATTCTGTATCTTCATTATAGTCACATTTGAATTGTATGAGATAGGGTTTGGACCTTTCTAACTTTATCCAGCGTATTTTAAGCCAATTTACTGGAAGCCCTGTGACGGTTACTTTTCTGTTAATGATAGACTGTTCTAAAGGTTTTGTTGACAAAAAATCTTGGTGAGTCATTTGGATTAGATGAAATGGCGCTTTCTTTTTACATGTTTTGATTATATGGTACCAATCATCTGGTGAAAAAATGTTTTGATTTTTTTTCGCACATGACTCAATAATGGCAAAATCTGAGTCATTGAGCAAATAGCTGTGTCCACTTACCAAAAATTTCATGTCAATTGATTGAGTTTTTATTTCCGTGCTTTGAACAAGTTTCAATAAACTTAAGACGGTTTTAATATTTTTGTTTTGCCCGGTACACGAATCCGAATATGTTATTATTTTTTCGAAGTTTGCAGCGTAAGTCTTTATGTACTTTATTAGACAAGATGAAATTTCTTGAGACCCACGAGATCCTTCAGTTTCTGGCCAAACAAACATGTGGCTTATATTTTTATTGAATTCATGACATCCCAAATTATAAACATATAAATTTCGCTTATAATAAGCTACGGATGTGGTCAACTTGGTAAAGGCTAAAGCTTTTTCCAAGTCAAAAGAAAATACGAACAATTTTTCCGATGTTGCCATTCGATCGGCAGCCATTTGACTGCGAGCCCGTTCAGCCCTAAGCGAGTTTCCTTTTCAATTTTTGCCATCTTAATTCCCTCATTGTGTGAAGATTGAATTTTTATTTGAAAAGCATCACAAGTTTAACACGTATCCTTTGATGGTTGTTTAAAATGTAAATTAAATTTTGTAGAGAACACATTATAGTAATATTTTTCTTTCACTGATGCTACGTTTTCCTTTTCACATTCTGTGACGTATAGTTCATACATCTTTTTAATATTTAAGTCAGGATTTAAATATTGTCGTCTTGGATTATGAGCTCTGGTGTAGTGACTACTGTAGGCTGGAAATGACTTTATATGCTTTATAACATTTGTATCATCTAACGCGGCCTTTGCGCTTATCAACTAAATATGTAACTTGTTCTTTAGAACAACAATCGTATATCCGCCCGTCACTCACCTGATAAGTGTCTCTAAAATATTTTTTACAAATGGGAATATCAAGTCTCTCTTTTCGAAAGTAATATGTAAACGAATATGATCTTCGTTCTTTAGTTTCATTCGTAGGGCGCCTTCTTTTTATTTCGTTAACTTTGATACAACCTCTTAAGAAAATATTTTGGTCAAGTTGACTATGTAAACTATAAAATTCTTTCATGGCAGCCTCTCTCTCGTCCGAAATAATTTTTTGATTGCAATTTTGACGGCATCTGCATTGTATATCGACAAATGTTTTTGCACTACAACAAGTGGTATATATTATTATAAAATTTAGTTATAACCAGGATGTCGTTCCTGCTGCTGGTTTGGAATGAGAGGTTTTTTAAAAAGAATATATATTTTTTTTATACAGGGTGCTGCTGTTGTAGCTGCTGGAACAAAAACAATATGTTTTTGCGACAAGCTTCCAGTATGTTTAGATTCAAAACCGATGCTGCTGGTTTGTTTTTAGGCGTTTTCTGAATTAGGTTCTCTATATAAAGCAACCTCGTTAACATTTCTTTCGCAGTATGCCTCCGCGCTTCGTGTTACCATATCATCGATATTTGGGTCCGGGAAACGAATTGGAGAGTGGGGAGCCCGTTGACAGTGACGATTACATAGCCGAAAAACACGACTACGCCTACGCTAACGCCATATCGGCAGAAGACGTATTAAGAGCTGACGAAGAGGCCGTAAAAGAATTTTGGAGTGACTTTTCAACAACCGGTAACTGGCATTCATTGATCGGTAAGTTTGGTTATATTAAATTTTTCTGTATAATACCAATAGAATTGTAGGTGCCGCTGGTTTAAAGCTCAAGAGTATTCTGGAAAAAAACACAGGTGTATTATATCCAGACATGTCCAATAAGCACGAAGAAAAATATAAAAAATTGCCAGTACGACTTGGCCTAACGAGAAGGAGAGGAGATAATGAAAATCGACAAAATGAAGCTTGTAATAAGGAACTATTGTCAAGACGAGATCCTACACAAGATCCTGCTCAACCTTCATCCTCTCGTGACGTTTCGGATATTGGACAAGACGAAGGATATGGTACCCAAATGAGTCAAGGGAATGCTCCCATGAATACCGACGAAGTAGATGCCGGAGAGGAAATGGGAAATCCGTCCAATACGGAAGGGGTTACAAATCCTACAAATGGATCGGGTGTACTCTATATGATGAAGTCACTGGCAAGTCCTACATTTACATTTTTTAAGAAATCTCGCATCATGCATACATGGGGATTTGCATCACACCGATTTAATTTAGGACCAAAGGGTAAAGAAAGCAACTATATGGGTTTAAGTACAAGCCTAGCATACGTACCTGTCGACTGGATACCATTTTATCTATCTCCAGCAGAATATTCCATGTTGCCACTGGGATCCTTTATTAAAGAGGTTTACGTAGAAATAATACCAAAAGGAGTGAGATGCTCATTCGACACGGGTACGACATTAACCGGAAGTGCCAATTCTATGCACGTAATATTTGGAAAACATTGTGTGGGTTTGAACCATAAAGTCGAACACGTCAACTATATTTTGAAAAATGATGAGAAAAAACCGATGACCATAAATTCGCTCACAAATATTACGTCGTCGGAATTTACCTATAGATTATACGGGGAAACTGCAAATTATCATTCCAACAAAGATCCTGTTTTTCCTTCTTCCTGGGGTGCAAACAGAGCGCTACCCGCCTATGCCGTGCTCATGTGTACGGGCAATGGATCGACCAACAGTTATTACATCAAAACTGGATGGCCTTGTTTGGATAAAATTGTCGAAAGGTATAATCTCAATGAACATATCAATACTCCGTGCGTAAGATATACGTATAAACCCAGAAATGGCATTTTAAAGCATCTTTACAACTCGTCCGTGGTACCGAATAAATTGAAATTACTTTCCGGAAGGCTCGACATTGGAGTAAAAGAAACTCAGTTTTTGGTAGATAACAATTTCCAAAATACTCACATGAGCTTCGCGCCTTGTAGAGAAAAAGACAAGCAAAAATTTGGTTACGAAAATATAATCGAAAAGAATTTTATGACTGGACACCCGAACAACAAATCACACACGATATCTCAACCTCAAGTTCATATTGGCATTGAACCGGTACAATCTAATGCACCAGCCGATGCCAATCAAAATTGGGTGAATGCTTCCGCGGAATATGAAATTCGCGCATCATGTGTCATCGGTATTCGTACCGACTTAATGTATGCCGATGGAATGTACGCAAATAAAATGGGATTCCCATCAGCGACAAAACAAGCTAATCATAATTATTTTATTTCTCAGAATCATGTCGGTGGACATTATTGTGAAAATTGGCAAGGTCATTATAATAACAGTGATTGAGTATATGTATATTTATTGAAATAAAGTGTTACAATGTAATAAATTTATTCATTAACAACAATAGTTTTAATTATTCCATACAATTTCCATAATTTATACAATGCTAATGGATGCAAGTGTTTAGTAAAATTAGATAATAAAGTACAATTATCCCAATTAAATCTATACATGCGATTATTAAAAATATCGTTATTTGGAAAGACCTCCGCATTTGTCGTTACAATCACCGGAGTTTTATCTATTTGAACATGTGATTGATATTTTATATTCGCCATACAGGGGTCTCCCGCAAATAACATTTTACAGGTATCATAAGCTGACGGTTCGCAATTCGGTTCGTCCCATATTAAAATTCGTTTATCAACACAATCCTGTATAGGAAATTGTGAATACTTATTAAAATTCGCGATTTGTCCTTTAACTAAACACAAGGACGCGCATATTTTGGCGAAAAGAGTTTTTCCCGCGTTGCTAGGTCCTCTTATTTGAATGCAATTTTTTTTCTCCTCCTTGCGATCTAAAATGTTGTAAACAACACTTAAAAATTCTTTTATGTAATCCTCGTCGTAATTACATTGATATGAAATTAATTCCGATAATTTAGAAGTTGATTCTTCGACGGAATAATAATAATCGTACACGTGACCGGATGTGCAATCGAAAAGAGGCTGCGAATTTAGATAAAATTCAATGAGTTCGTTTATTGTTTTATTACAAATTGACCTTTGAAATATATCAATAGCGGTTATATAATCGGAGTCTGTTCTGCCAATTCTTTTTAATTCCGAGTTATCTATCCACTGCGCGGTTTTACACGAACTTAATAAGGGACAAACCGGGAATTTTTCGAAAAATTGTAAAATTTGCGTAATTTTCGAACCTTTTTGACGTTTTGATGAGTTGCAATTTTTTCCCTTACGTCCTTTAGTAGATGTTGTAGATTCCGATTTCTCTCCACCATCAACGGCGTCACTACGAATTGCACAGATTTCGTCATCTTGGTCCAAATTTGTTCCTTGACCACCTTCTTGGCTTCCTTCAATGGAATCAATTTCATTTGGACCAGGTACTTCCCGTCGGGCGCCGGCGAAGAAATAGTAGAGACAGATTCGGGGTTGTAGAAACATATAAATTCCGAGATTTCGGAAATATTCTGTAAATAAAATAAATTCTTTTACCAAACCTAGAATGAACAACATGCCAAATTTAAATAAATAGAAATTAATTTTATTTACCTCCTCGCAACTCTCCGCTCCACTGAGCTCGTCGTTTTCTTCTAAGAAATCTGACTCCCTGGAATATAGAGCATCTGCAGGTTCCTGCTGTCCACCCGCAATCGTGGACGATGTGGAGATGGTTCCATTCGGCGCTTTCATGATAACTGATGATGAGGAGTTGTCCGTAGTATCGCTGGTTTGCCAATTGGCTAACCATATCAAAGCCTTGTTGGTAATCTCCGACGGGAATGACGTCGTGGCAAAATCTTCTTCTGAGACGAGCTCCAGTAAGGTCTTCCACGAATTTACTTCTTCTTGGTTCCCAGATTCCAAATTCTCCAGGATCCTCCTCAAAATCCTCATTAATGGTAATATCGGGTGTCCAAATTGTAGAAGCCATTTCTTCGAACAGTTCTTCAACAGAGTCCACAATTCCATGGGAGTCTGCCATATTTCTTGAATTAAATTTAAAGTATCTTTAACGTTACAACAATCTATTTCGTCTTTAGTTATTTCCGCCATTAGTAAGAAATTCCGCTGCTAGTACCTCGTTTGTATATTTTGAGAGGCAAGAAGTGCAATCTTCTATCTTTAGGTACTGTATGCACCGTTGCTCGCAATGTGCACAGTATACCTGTTCCACGTACGCTTCGTTTAAAACCTCTTCCGGTTTAACCAAGGATGGATGGTAACAAATAATTGAATGATGTTCAATTAGTTCCAACCAATCTATTGGATTTATTTGGATACTACAACTACGACAAACTTCAACAATAGCCTCTTCAAAAATTTCTTCTTGAGGAAGTCCTTCGTCTATATTTCGAAATTCCCCGAAATTATTTTTATAAGTGCGAACGAATATTTTCACAAAATTGGATTTCTTACAATACCATATATTTAAACTCATCACTTACTTGTAACACTTTATATAGCTTAATCATACATATACTGATTTTAAAATTCGATTTTTCCTTTTTATATTCTAAATTTTTAATTAGTTATAAACAGCATGTGGCTGGAAAATGACTTTTCTTTAATTTTTCCTGCGTTGGACTTGACCTCGAGTGATGTTTTTGAACGACACGTGTGTGTATTTAACTACATTGTAACATAATTATACAATATACGAGGAAATTTTTATCAGCAGCATCGGTTTTGAGTCTAAACATACTGGAAGCTTGTCGCAAAAACATATTGTTTTTGTTCCAGCAGCTACAACAGCAGCACCTTGTATAAAAAAAATTATATTCTTTTTAAAAAACCTCTCATTCCAAACCAGCAGCAGGAACGACATCCTGGTTATAACTAAATTTTATAATAATATATACCACTTGTTGTAGTCGCTGGTTAAGGAATGAGAGGTTTTTTAAAAAGAATATAATTTCCTCCCCTATTCCTGTATGCCAAACCTTTTATCCTGTTATGCTTTTGTAAATTTCGTATCCATTTAACAGTATTACGACTTCTTTTCCTCCCAATCAATGTGTTTGTTGGGTCTGTACTGTTGCAATCCGATGAATCCGAGGAAAACGATAAACGTCTTCTTGGACCAGACTTTCTTTTGATAAATCGTATTGAAGAATCATCACTGCTTTCCTCACTCACATTATTAGTCTCACTTATCTTGATTATAACGGTATAATATTTATTTCTTTAAAAACAATCTGGGAGTAATGTTGAAAAGACTAAGAAGTACACAGTAACATTCAGCATGCGAGATCACTGCTATGCTAACTACCGTTTGCATTGTGCTT
The DNA here is from genome assembly GCA_927349885.1 of Psylliodes chrysocephalus. Lineage (NCBI taxonomy): Eukaryota > Metazoa > Arthropoda > Insecta > Coleoptera > Chrysomelidae > Psylliodes > Psylliodes chrysocephalus. The sequence goes on from OV651814.1 coordinate 89,134,762, forward strand.
CTTTTTATCTGTTTACCGATGCGATTTTGTTACGAATATTATTGAGAGGGAGAGAGCATCTTCGGCTGTTTAAAAACAAATAAGCGTCGATGCACGGCCAGAACAGATACAGCGTTTTTGAAACGATTTACAATAGAGTATGGAGTTAATCGAAATGGCTTCTGAAATAAATTACTTATTATTCAATGGCCAAAAAAATTTGCCATTTAACGGCGCTAATTTTTATTATTCAAAAAGTTATTATAAATATAAAAAGTTATGACTATACCAAGGGCTTTGACACTTAAATTTTAGATTTTTCTGTATATGTGCAATATATTCTTTCCACATTGCGTCGAAATCTAGAATGATTCAACTTTCCAGTGTTGCAAAAATTTTGAAAAAATTTTGAATAACAGCGTTACAATCGCGAGTTAATCACAAAAAATTGTTTTTTTACGATAAATCAAAATAATGGAAAAATATTTTTATATTCGTTTTTGCAATTGCTAATTTAATGGAGCCCTCCGGATTGCATCCGTTAACTCATTCCCAACACAGTACATATTTTTTAAAAAGTATATCTTCGAGTGCACAGTAAGTACATGATCGAATTTCGGGGTGCCGATTTCTAACTGGTAGACTCATATTTTCAAAGAAATGGATTGTTCGTTCGTCAATATTTAGTTTTAGGCCTAACTCCTTTCTAGAATTTAGAGCCACTACAGATGCATAACAACGTGTTTGATATGATCTTTTTATGATATAATTGACTCCTTTTCTACCAGAATGTCTGGCAATATCGTTATTAAATTGTTCTGCACAATTATTTTCTACGTTATGAATTAGGCTATCTAAAGCTGAAAGAAATTAAAAAATTATATATCACAAATCCTTAATGTAGAGTATATTTTTTTTTTATAATATGTGGATAAGATAAGATTTATAATATTTATTATGAACTTACGAGCCAATCTCATGTCTGCCACAATTGTTGTATCTACAGTTTCCTTTTTACAGAAATATTTTGAACAATTTCTAAGATCCCTCAAATTTTAATAAAAATAATAATTATAGTAAAATTTTATTTTTATCTTATTTTCTTTTCTGAGTTTTATGGGACCAGCAATTTTTTGTTAATTTTCTAATTTCCTTTATATAATTTCTTAGTAAGTGATTTCGGCACTCTAATTTCTTTACAGTAATATTATGAGGTCTGCATGGATTTCTTTCCAATATTGCATCATAGCAACTGATATCGCTATCCGCAACAATTTTATTATAAATTATGCCATACATGGCCTTACTTTTTTGAAATTCTGCTAAAATATTTGCTTCCATTGCACTTGAAGAACTATGCAAATTTTTGTAGCATTTGTGTTGGGGGGGGTATTCTCTGGATGTATTTGGTAAGTTAAGCAAAATTTATTTCTAACAGATAAATACAAAACTTTTTTTGTTTTAAAACCTACAATTGCAGCAGCTTCACTCATTGAATTATAATTGGATCTATAAGATCTTTTAACCCGTACACCGTCACATACAACTAATGGTGTACCATCCGCAGTTACATCTCCAAATTCTATTGCAACTGTTTTTCTTCTTCAGCTGCCTTGGCCATTTTTTCCATAGACAAAGAAAACAAATATTTTTACATGATCAGGCTAAAGTGGTGGGATAATATAATTTTACATCGAAATTTTATGTTGTTAAAAGTGTCCAAGTATGTTTAAAACTATTGTTTCAATTTTAATATTATTGGAAAAATATGTATAATAATGTATAATATATAAGTAATATATATAATATAATATGTAGATATATAATATTAAATTAGAAGTTAAACGTAAGTAATATAAATTTGTTTTATATTATATTTATATATAAAAATAAACATTCAAAAATAATATGAGTTTTACTTGGAAAAATATGTAATTTTTTCTGAGGAACCTGATTCACTATTGGAATGTTTTCGTTTTCTTTTTAGGGCTTTTCAGAAATAAAACTGATAAAAGTATCACGCTGTTGTTCTTGTTTTTTATTATTATTATTTTAAATACTGTGAGCATATTACTTTGAAAAATTTTCTGATCTTCTCTTATTTTTTCAATCAACTGAATCATTTCTGTTATTGTTGTGTTTGCCCTTTTTATTTTTTGTGGAGTTGCTGTGGAATTTGATACATTTAAATCCTCAGGAGGTTGGGAAGAACGTTTAAAGACAGACGATGAACAAGATTATGAATCACTGATTGGTGTAGGTTCAGTCAATAAAGACTTCTCTGTGCGAGAAAGATGCTTGGTTTTCAGTTTCAAAAGTTATTGTTGATAGGGATGAATGAGGTAATACTTTTAGTTGACAGGGTTGCACTTTATCTTTGTCTCTTAAAATTTTATCTATTTCTATGTAATATGGTTTAGATTTAAATGAAGATCCTGCGGAATTTACATTTGTTTCATGTAGCTTCAGTGGGGTAGTGATACAGTTGGGGGCCTAGCCGAGGAGCCTATATATATATTTGGGGAATTTGGCAAACATATTTCTTCTAATTATTAAAAAAGGTTAAAGAAATGTAAATATTTATATCGCTTATCTCTGTCTGAATGTACACACAAATGTCTTAACTTTGATCCAATCTTTATGATCATTTTATCTTCATATTCGGCGAGAAATTGATCGCATTCGTACTTTTTCGGTGTTATTTTATTTTTAATATATTTTCTAAAATAATTTTCAACAAGTTTCTTTTCTGTTGACGTCCATCGAGAACGCCCGGCAATTGGCTTCAGACGTGAAGTACCTTCATTTTTTTTTGTAAATATTAGTAGTTTTTTTCTTAAAACCTGTATATCAGTATTTATATGGTGATATCTGTTTCACCATTAAATCTTATTTTGCTTCTTTTTGTAGTATCTGCTTCATGTTTCTCTTTCTCGTCACTTACGTCATAATTTTCTTTATCCAAATTAATTTCTTCTAAATTTCTTCCACGAAATTTCTTTCCAGTAGTAGCAGAACCTTGAACACTTTTGTCGTTTGGTAAATATCCTGTGGAAGCCTAAAAAAAATAAAATGCCATTATATACCAGGTAAACAAAAACACTATGTACTGTTGAGAAGCAATGAAACGCGTAAATAAGTAAACGGGTAAGAATTATTGCGATGAAACGTAGGACAAAGCAAATGGCCTTTGTTCAATTATTGAATGATTTTACGACAATGAACTCTTGTTCTAAACATTACTAACAATCCATTTAACCTTTTCATTTATTCAGTACACATTTAGTCTACTTCATAGTGTCTCACAAGTAATGGGATATGCAGAAACTGTAAATACACTACGCAAAATCATCACGATTTAGCCAATTATACATTAGTCTAAAATTCAATACTAAACAAGATACAAGTTGTCAGAGGTACAATTTTTGTATTGATATTTTTAAATGTGTCTTCTAAATAAAATATAACTTGAGATTTAGTGATCTGAAATTTCTTAAGGTGCGAAAATTAAATCTAATGCTTTGTAGAGCGCTGACAATTTAAATTTTTTTAAATAACATGGTTTGTGCCACCCTGTATCTAATTTTTTAAATAAAATTTCGATTACCGCAACAATTTGACACAAAAATATATCTTTTAATAGTGCACCCAATATTAATACTTCGACAAATGCTCTATATTTTTGTCGCCTTAGACAAGAGGTATCCAAAATAGAATAGGAATAACGAATAATTAAATAAAATATGAAGTTTCAGTAAAAAAAAACTAGCAAAAAAATATTTATAAATAAACATTTTAGTTTTGTTTGGTAACGATTCATGAAAGTCTATTTCAATATTAAACATCAACATTTACAATGAAGCCCATGAAGCTGCATCATTAATTTTTATTCCAGAAGCCTTCAGATGTCTTCTTAGCCTCTTAATTTCAGGTAACATTTCTTCTTTCTCTAAATCATCAAAAGAATTTGTGAACTGATGTATCAAAGTTACCAAGTCTTCATTACTTGCATTCACGAGATTTTCTGAGTGTACAACAGCAAATTGTTGATATACATTGTTCATTGATATTAGTCTCTTCTCTAGCTCTACATGAAATTTGTCAATGCATTCTTAACATAGCATGCTTCACTTATTGCTGTGGAGTCAAACCTGCATCTTTAGCTTTTTCCTCTGACATCATCTTTTCAACTCGTGTGCGATTTCTGCTTTCGATGTCAATGTCCACTTTAGCACAAGTTGTGGTTGCATGTTCTAAAGCTATTTGAATCAGTTCTTACCGACTCTCTTCTAAAAACATTTGTAAGCTTCTCAACTTCAATACACATTTTTTAAAACTAATACCTTCGATTTCGAGGTATTTTTGTACATGGTTCACTTCAGATAATATGTGGTAGCATAAGTGCTAGAAACAAAGAAAATTAAAATTACAAATGTTTGTTTTCAATACCTCCGATGCCCCCTCGTATCTAGAGTCTCTTTACAGTCACGCCAACGATTTATTTTAGAACATCCCATCTAAGGGTTGAATACGAAAACAACTTGTACATACTTTCCAAAGTCCCAACAATGGTGTAACGTACAAAGTTTCGTTGACTAACCAGGGTAGTGCCGCTAGCTACTGCAGAGGAAGGGGTAGTCCGCTAAAATTTTATTCTTATAAGGGCGCCAGGTAAGTTTGCCAGCACACCCAGAATACATCCAGTAACCTACCAACTATGAGTATCCTAAGGCCCAAGATGTTACGTAGGTACCATTTAAAAAAAAGAAAATTACACACTTATTCACCAAGTTTATTTGAATAGCCCGTAAATCTGACAAGAAAATAAGATCAATATTCAAAAGTGTGATGAGAATTTTTGTAATAAAAAAAAAAAAATAGAAAATAATAAATTTAGCCTATAAGCAATAAGTATAAAATTATGTAGCTATCAGCTAAGCTATAGTTATATAAAGTAGAAGCATTAAGATTAAGGCCAAATATTAAATATTTCGTCAAGCATGTAATTAACTCAAGTACTATGATGAGACGTAGCAAAAAAACATAGGCAATTGAGTAGAAATTAACTACAGGTTTCTAGACATTGATCAGATACCTAAATCTTAAAGTAATATTCCTTAAATCAAGAAGCACCGCTAGAGCTCTGGCGCACGTTTATAATGTTGGCGTAATTACGCAAATATATTTATAAAACAAAACACTATAGAATTTTGCTTACAATAAACAGATCCAAAGACAACCTTAGTTATTTACGTAATAGTAAGAGTTATACACAAAAAAATTAAAAAATATAAAAAAAGCAATAATTAAAAAGCATGCAAATTAAATAACGATGATAACTTAAGTTTAACTTGTGCAATTCCAGCGATGGAAGTTCTACTCCAGGAACAGCGATGCAACTCAACACCAGTTCTTTGGCACTCCAAATAAACTCCATACATAAAAAGAATCCTCCTGAGCAAGAGAAATAATGCCCAACTCTCTTTTACACTCAAATACTGGCGGTAAAAAAAAAGGAATGGAAACATCTACTTAAATTGAAAGCGGCAAACCAAACCAGAAAAGAAAAACCCTAAAATATTTCAAAATACAATTAGCAATTTGTTTAAATACCAAAAGTAAAATTGTATTAATAAATATAATAATGAAAATAAAATACTATCTTCTTTTTGTAATTGAAATATAAAATATAAATAAGCGAATAAAGTATATCGCATAAAGTTAGTTATTTATTATTTATATACTGTTTAGCTAGACAATTTGGGAACAATAATTAAAAGGCTGGTATATAGATGTGGGGGCATTCCAATTAAAATAATTAAAAATAACAGTCGAAAAAAATGAATTATCAGCATATTATTAAATAAATTATTTACTTACCTTGGTTTTGTCGTTATAAAACGATTAAAGGCCTCGGAATGGCGAAATCCTACAAAATACGAAAAAAAGACAATCAGTACTGGTAACGATAACAAAAAAAAAGAATCATAGAATATTTTATAATGCAAAGAAACTACTCGAATGAACCTCGCAAAAAAACTTTACCAAATAAAATCCAAATACATACCTAAATTTCAATGGTACAAAAGTTAAATTGTACACAAACTCGAATTAAATCCTCACTTGGAGACCGTGTTTTAACAATAAATATCCAAAGTATCACTTAGATACAAACCAACCAGCTGTTAGAACACTAGGATGGTCTTATGAAAAATCCCCTAAAACACAAATTCTTCAAAAATATCACTTGACCACTACTGTAGGTGTGTACTTTTTTGCAGTATTACTAAATTTTATATTATATTTGTGGATGGTTTTGGACTACGGTGTGGAATAGCCAAATGGAATAAATTCGGTAATAAATAAATAGAGGCGTGTTCCGAAAAACGCTCGGACACGTCGATTGGTATTTTTAGTTGCGCATTTTTTTACAAAAACTTTTTATGCCAATACTAACTTTCTTATTTTAAACACCCTGTATATTTTTAAATTTTTGACTTCTTTAGAAAATTCTAGACATACTTGATGTACTATGTCCTATACCTAACTGTTTCGGAAATGTTAAAACCTAGCTTACTTTAGAAGACGAATAACGCTTGCGATTAGATTGGTTACTCCTGAGATGTTGTGTAACATTAGAAGACATTTTAATTTCTGATTAGGATATTGCCAAGAGGTTCGCGGCGAGCATTTCTCCTACATTGAGGTGTGTTTTTTTTTGTTACATTATCAAGAAATAAACAGCATTACTTATTAGTTTTCGTAACGAATTTTTGCAATAAATTGGAAAACATTTTATATTTCCGAAACAGGTATAGGACATAGTACATAAAAAATGTCAAGAATTTTCTGAAGAATCCAAAAATTTAAAATAGGAAAGTTGGTATTGGTCACTTTTACATGACACACCTTGTATAAAAAATTTTTGTTAAAAAAATGCGCAACTAAAAATACCAATCGATGTTTCAGAGTGTTTTTCGGAACAGGCTCCCGTTTATTTATTACCGAATTTATTCCATTTGGCTGTTTCACACTGTATATCTTCTATTTTCATTCTCTCGTCATTTTCTAGTAAATATTCTTCCATCTCAACCATTATTTCTTCTAAAGATTTTCCTATAAAATTTGCAATGCAAAACACAACGACGCGCGACGTCTCCACTTTAACACAAAATCTAAACTGAACTAAGAATTTATTTACCATTCCACCACTTTCGTAAATAAAATAGTAGGTTGTTAAAATGTAAGTAATAATTTTACTGTTGTTTCTTTATACTTTATAATACAATGTATTTTATAACATTTTAACGTCATATTATTTTAGGTAATATAGAAATAAAAAAGATGCCAAATTGTCTATTAAGCTTTTTAGATGTCAAATGTTAGTAAATTCCAATGGTATATTATACAGGGTGTTAAAAAAAAGTGTCACAAAATAAAACGGGGGGGTAGTATGGGCAAAATATGCAGAAAAGTCTTAATAAACATATGTCCGCAAATGAATGGTTTCAGAGATACGGAGTGTTTTGTGTTTTGTATCATTTTTTGATTATCTTTTTTCATTCTCAAAAACTTGCTTTTCTTATCGGAGTCTACCGATGTTTTTTCATAGATACTATTTGCAGTTATTATTTTGTTGTGGGTGAATAATTTTATAAATTTTCGTTATGCCTGTTTACACTAATATTGAATTAGCTGACATGCATTTTATGTACGGTCGTGCAAATGGCAATGCATTGAAATGGAGGAAGGGCTCTTTGAACATTTCATTTAACTCTATGTTGTTATTGATTGTTTATAAATATCATTGTTTATTTATAATAATAAAAAATTGTTATAAACACAAAATGGTCTGTATCTCCGAAACCGTTAATTTGCGGTCATATATTTATTAAGACTTTTCTGCTTATTTTGGGTCATACTATTCACCATTTCATTTTGTGACACTTTTTTTTAACACCCTGTATACATACTTATAAATGATGACGTCCAAATGATAGTAAATATCCTTCAAAAATCATTACTTATATATATTTTTGTGCTATTATCTTTAAATAATTTCTTCAACCTTTCATTAAAATTATTATGTATATTGAATTCAAACTGATTGTACATTTGGCATGTGTATATATGCAAGACGTGTCGCCAGAATGATAGTACTTATAATTTCTGAAAATCGGCAACGTTGCATGTTGCCAATATGTTTCCACATTAAACGATTTTTCGTATAGTTGCCAAAATTCACCTCAGAGTGAAATATACAAATATACGCAAAGTATGTGATAGAAAAATTTAAATAACAGCTCCGGGCTCCAAAAAAAAATGCTGAATTTATATACATGGTTAATTTTTTGAAAAACCTACTCCATTAGGTGACGCCAGATTACTGTTTTATGAAAAGACGCCGAAATGTATGCTTCCTATTTTGTATTTAATATAAATAAAAATGTCCTTGGTTTATTCGGTTATATTGTTTTTATTTTTTATAATTTCTATAAGTACGAGCACTATATATGTTTCGGAACAGTTTTTCATTTTCTAGTACAATCAAAATTTAGTAAAACATAGGGGATCATTAAACAGTAAAATTTTTTAAAATAACAAACCTCATCTTTTTCCTTTGTATTTAGTTTCAAAAATTAATTATTATAATCCCTTAAAGTATATTAGCCTTATTTTTTAGATACAAGAACTATCTATTTATGTAAAAACAAAAAAATATTAGTATTGTTCCTGTGTCTGGTTGAAGATGGTGGTAATTGCTGAGCTACTTTAAGTAAAAAAAGAATGTTGACATAAATTTTTTATTACATGTACAATTTTATCTAAATAATTATGTTTTACAGTAGATAACATCTCGAATTAAAATTCGTAATCATGTTACCGGCGTTCTCTGTTTAACAAAAACTATAAAAATTAATAATTAATCAATATACACAAAAAAGTTATCTACCACCCTAGTACGCCTTGGGAACACACCTGCTAGCTCAGGAGCTGGGGTTCTGAATTTATATCGCGCCAGTGATTTAATGGGCTGATCCAAATCACTAGATCCCTCGTTGTTGAGAGGATAGACAACTATTCATAAGAAGCAATAATGTACGAGTATTAATTTTTGAAGGATAAATACCTTCCTTATTTTTTTTATTATTATTTTTATTATTCGACAAAACTCCTGGTCTATAATAAATAAGTGATTTATTTCAAGAATGTAAGAAACTCACCTTAAAAGGTCCAGCTTGCTGATGCCAGACGATACTGCTTTCTAATCTCCAGGAAATGAAAACTCTACGTTATTGTTAATGGGAAGTTTATTAAGAAAGACCTGTATATAGATTTCTACAGATGCATCATGGCTCCATTTGTTCGAACAAAGGGACCGTTTAACAATTCAGATCTATCTGCAAAAATAAAATATTAATATCTACAAGATACAATTCATATAACTTAACTAAGTACACTCGGTATTTAGTTTTTTAAAAAGATTTATTTAATTTAAAGTACAATCATATCAAGAACAGATTCTAAACTGAATATCAAGAAAGGAAATATAATATAACAGGTTGATTACACCTAAGATGGAATGACACAAACTAATCTAATGCAATAGTCAGCAGTTCTAAGGTTCATCCACGAGGTTGCCGATTCAGGGTTATTGACTCTATAACTCTCCCCTTGTTAAAATGAGGCTTCTTGCGGAAATCGAATATGCCCTTCTTCAGGGGTTGGTTCTGGTGGGGATTTTTCTTTCTTCTTCTTCTTAGGCATCTTCTTGTGCATAATAAAAATAATTGTTACTGCTACTCCAACGTAAAGAATAATTAATTGTCCATGCACTAGGAATATGATACTTAAAATTTTCGTTTATTATAGGTATTGGTCCATTTGAACTGATTTCTTTTAGTTTTAAACTTTAAATTTAATTTCATTGGCAACAGATTTATTTTTTCAAAATACAATTTTGGTTTATTTATTATAATTGGTTGTCCAAATGATTTTTCTTGAAAGATTAATTCGTGATTTTTAAATATTATTTTACATGGTGAATTATCAATTAAAAATATTCCAGATAGGATTTTAATTTCGGTTCCTTGCAAGCATTGTATTGATAATTTTTCTTCTTGAGGAAATATTGCCAAAAATTGATTTGTTTCTGGTATAATTTCTATATGATTTTTAGAAATATCTACCTTAACATATTGACATTGGCTAGAATTTCCTTTTAGTAAAATTTCTTTTTCGCATAATTGTTCATTATTATTTTGTAAATGGCTAGGACATTGGAATTTTTTACCGCGTGTGCAAATATCGTTTAGAGGCTTTATTTGATTTCCGGATTTTAATATCGCACACCTAGATCTAAAGGGAGCTAACTCAAAAATCTCAATTTTTGAGTTATGCACACCATCGAATTCCTCATTTCAATAACAACCGACCAATAAAAGAGGTTCAAAAATACCTCCGCTACTCGACGCTAGATGGCGCCAGATGCCCCTTTTGTTGATCGAGCGAGTCTCGTACCCCTCCCACCAAAACAGCTACATCCTTAGTTGTTTGGAGTTATTTTAAGTTGTACCCGTATTGTTGAAATTTGAAGCAACATTATTTTGAGTTGTCACCATTTTGATAGTTAGTGCTGAGTAAATTTATATAACATTTTGAATTGAACCAGTATTGCTGGAAGGGTGAGTAAAGTTTTTATTTTTATTTAGAGTTGTTACCGTATTGTTAAAACATTTTTGAATTTGTAGTTGAGTCTGTTTTGTTGAGTCATTTTTTAAACTCTTTTATTTCTTTAAAAAACAAATGAAATTAATCTTTTTTTGCTATTGGCGATTCAAGTCTTTTCATCTTAATATAATTTTATTTTCATCCTAGTAACTATAGAGTTTTTAGTGATCAATTTTTGAGTTAGACCTCTTTAGGTGGGCTCCGCCAAAAATATTATTTTGCAACATCGCTATAATGGGACAGTGGCGGATCCAAGGGGGCGGCACGAAGGGCGCCCCCTCACCGTTTAATAATTGCTTTATGCCGCCGATTTTAGAAACAATAGAACAATAATAAACTGTAAAAATTTACGATAGTGTGGACCTGTGTGCTGTACAAAAATAGCTATTTTATCATTAAAATAATACAAGTTTTTTATGTTACTGTGAAATAAAAAAAAATTGCTTGCGCCTCCTCTGGCGAAAATCCTGGATCCGCCACTGTATGAGATCGAAAACGTTATATTAGTGGCTTTTTAAATCGTACATAACTCTATAAGTAAGTGAAATAAATTATTTCTATTTCAGGCAAACAATGAAACGTGGACGGTTTTTAGTAAATATGGTAATAGAAAGGGACAAAGAAAACATTCCTCCTACTAGTCCTACTCAACATACAACTCTGGAAAATGACTTAAAGATGTCATCAAGTGATGAAGTCACATCAAAGGAAACTCATGCCGCCTTAACCATGGTTGATAATTCTATTCCTAGCACGTCTAGACAACAAAAGACTGGTCCACCAAACTATTACATTTTTTCACCAATACGAAGCAATGAAAGTGATATTGACGACTCCGATGAGGATCCCAATTTCCGATTGGTTCAGAACAGTAAGACCCCATCTATTGTCGTACCTCGAATTGCATCGTTGACCCGGAGCAGCACCAGCAGTAGCAGTAGCAGCTCGAGTTCATCGACATCTAATAGTTCGTCAGACACAGAAGATGATAGTGAGCAAGCAGACCCTCAAAATGGTATGGTTGCTGAAAATAATTCCCAAAATCCCGAGGTAGCAAAAAAGAGTAGAAAGAGAGTACGCAAACCAGCGAAATGGAAATCGAAAGTCGCAAAAGTGCTACGAAATTCTGGCAAAGCCTACCAGTCTCTGTCGAAATTGAAGAAACAAGTACCAGAGAGAAAAGTTGGACCGCCCTGTGGAGAAAAATGTCGACTAAAATGCAAAGATAAGATCGATGAAATATCAAGGCAACAGCTTTTTGATGCATTTTGGGGACTCGGAAACCTTGAAAGGCAGAGAGAATTTGTAGTACGACACTCGCAACCAATAAAGTCTAAATATCTATACTCAAGCACACAAGACTTTAGAGCTCTTAATACCGCTTTTTATTTTGAGGTTAATGGATGCAAAATTAGAGTATGCAAGCCATTTTTTAAATCCACTTTGGACTTGAGCTATAAGGCAATAAAAACGGCACTTAAAAAAAAACAGAATCTGGAGTTATTCAAGCGGATCTCAGGGGAAAACACGCCAACCATCCAACTATTGACCCACAGATTAAAAAGAGTGTAATAGATTTTATAAATTGTATCCCAAGAATAGAATCCCACTACTTAAGAGCACAAACAAGTAGAGAATTTATTTCATGTGATAAATCTTTGGCAGATATCTACAGAGATTATAAACAATTTCGTGAAAGGGATGAATTACCTGTTGCCACGTCTTCCACACTCAACAGGATATTCAACACCGAATTCAACATTTCTTTTTTTGTACCGAAAAAAGATCAATGTGATTTGTGCGAAAGGTACAAAAACTCAGATGAAGAAGAAAAGCGCAAGTTAAGCCAAGAATATGAAGAACATCTAAAAGAAAAAACTTTGTCAAGAACTGAAAAAGAAAATGACAAGAATAGGACAGATGGTACCATCATAGCAGTTTATGACTTGCAAGCAGTATTGCAGGTTCCGAAGGGACAAATATTCCTATTTTTTTATAAATCCAGGATCAATTGCCTCAATTTTACTGTCAGCGATTTAAAGGCAACAGATGTCGTGTGCTACTTTTGGGATGAAACCGAAGGAAAGAGAGGAGCTGTTGAAATTGGTAGTTGTATACTCGACTACATTAAATCTCAGGTAGACCACACTCCCAATAAAGAAATTGACGTAATATTCTACTCAGGCAATTGTGGCGGTCAACAAAAAAATAAGTTTCTGTTGTCTGTCTATGCTTACGCTGTCAACAAGTTGAGAGTTAAGTCTATTACTCACAAGTTTTTAATCCGCGGTCATTCACAAAATGAAGGGGATAACGTTCATAGTGTGATTGAAAAACAAATTAAAAGATATTTGCAGTCGGATCCATTATACATACCAGAGCAATATAAAACTTTGATTGGTACAGCCAAAAAGACGGGAAAACCTTACAGTCATAGAAATGACTCATAATAAGTTTTATGACGTCAAAGCATTGCAAGAATCGTGGGGCACCAATTTCAATATAGACGAGGAGAAAAATCAGATCAAGTGGCATGACATTAAGGTTCTCAGAGTTGAAAAAGAACACCCTGAAGCGTTTTTCTACAAAACATCATTTACTGAGGAAACTTATAAAAAAGCTTGTGTGCGAAAGAGCAGGGTTCTCCGCGCAAGAGGAACTGGTTCAACCATAGATCAATCGTTATTTTCAATTGGCTTAACACAGGCATACACTGACAAAATTGCATTGTCGGAAGCTAAAAAAAAAGACATACAAGAATTGATTGATAAAAACGTTATTCCAAAATCGTACTATGATGTTTATTATAAAGGCGTTTTGGGCGATAATGCATGATAATTAACTGCTTTATTGTTATTAAAATATTTAGGTCTTTAACTATCCATTAGATCAAAAAGAATATTTTACCAAAAAATGATACTGATAAAAAAGTGAAATACCAAAGTTGTGCAGTTATTTATAAGTAATTGTAGATTCAATAACGGTGATCTCAAAGTGCCATTATTAGCATTTAAGTTTAAAGTTTATTATTTCTCAGCTTAGCTACTCAGATTTTTGTTTTATTTAATCTTGTAATAGGTATTTAAAAAATATCTACTAAAAGTTTTTCGGTTGTGTTAGTATACTTTTATACTTTTTTGAAGTTTTATTAATTAAAAATATTGTTTGATTTCGTACTTCTAGTGTTTTCTTAAAATCATTCTCCAATATACCCCTAGTGATGGTCACAGACCGCTCTATGAATTGGATTAATTATAAATAAGACAAAATGTTATTACATTTTAAATTTATGTTGCTTCTTCAAAAGAGGGCCAACTAAAAACTAAATTCATCAACACAGGCTCAACTCAAAATAATAAAACAAATACCCATACATTGTTAAGCAATAGGGAAATAACTACAAAAATCCAATTTTCAGCCTCAAAACATGATTAAAACACAAAATTCCTACAATATCATTCTTTTAGCAGCATAATATAAAACCATAAATCTATACAAAAAACTGCAATGCACAGGGACACAGTAATTAGTTTTTCGCCTTTTCTGAAAAAAGTGCTTTTTTGAGTTAATACCTCTTTAGATCTAGGTGTGCGATATATATTTTGTGTTTGGCATTATTATAACAAATTCTGATTCAAATTTGGTGGGGATTGGCAGTAAATAATATAGTTCGAATTCTGTTTCAAAATCAATAGGAATTGATAGAAAATTTTGTATTTGATTTTTTTCTAATTTACAGTTAACCTCAAAGATTGATTCAAAATTTAAAATATTTTCATATTTTACTTCTAATGGTAGCTGAAATAATTGATAATGTGAAGAAATCTTTTTTAATTCTAAAAATAGGTCATGTGATTTTATGATACTAGGGTGAATGGTTTTCAGTTTACAAAATGATATGGAATTTTCTACATTTTCCATTATGTCCAGGATTAAATTATAAATGATCAATACTTCGTTAAATAAGTCTTTTAGGTAAATTACATTTTCAAATTTTGCTTGAAAATCTACAATGTCTTTAATTTCTAGTATTTTAGATTTAATATTAATTTCATTTTTTTGGATATCTTGAATTATTTTCTGAGAATATTATGTACGGTAATTCACTTTCACTGTTAGTTAAGTTTAGTAATTCGACTTGTTTTATTTGTTTTCCGAGGCATTTTATCCTAAAAAATCATCATTAATATTTTCATTGGGACATTCTGTATTATCTAAGTTGTGTAGTTCTTCAGAAATAAAATTTTTCTTTTGATTTGCAAAAGAAATTTGGTTTTTTGGTTTTGAGAATAGTTGCGATTTTGGAAATTTCTTGTAGGTCTAAAGGAATTTGAAGTATTTATACTCATGGGGGTTGGATTTTGGAATTTTTGATTAGGATTAGATCTGAAAACATTCGTATGTGGACCTCTACTTATACTAGGTTGATTTCGAGGCACTAAACCTATATTTCTATTTAATTGTTGATAATTTTGAGATGAACTTGGCATTTCTGGTTGCCAGTTTATTGATTGATTATTTTGAAAATTTTGTCTATTTCTAAGTAAATGATTATTTTGGTAATTATGATTAATATTTTTATATCTTGGACTATAATTACTATTATTATTAGGTCCCATTTCAATTTGAAAATAATTCGTTAATGTATTCAAAGCAGAATTTAAATCTAAAGGGTTTTTTGTTCGCATTAATGTATCTAATGGTTCCTTTAGTCCGCGTAACAATATTCTGAGAGCCTGATTTCTAAAATAATTTCCTAAAACATTTTGTTCATTTTCGTTAGAACAAGTCATTAATAAGGTTATTTGGAGATTTAAAAGTTGCTGTATTTTATTGAAGAATCGTTACCCTGTTGTAATGCTGAAATTTCTAAGCTTGAGGCATAAATATCTCTTTTATCTGCATATGTATTCAATAAAGCAGCTTTTAAATTTTCCCAATTTCTTATCGTACAAGACGATATATTTTTGGCAGCTTCGCCTTTTACTTTCGCTAAAATACTAGACATTAAATACTCTTTTTGAAAATCATTTATATCTACAGTATTATAAAATTTTTCGCTTACTTCTATAAATCTAGGAAGCAAGGAGGGATCACCATAGAAATCTGGGATCATATCTAAATATTTATCTTTTAATTCTGGAATTTTTGGAGCCATTTTAAATTTATTATTTGAAGTTAAAATATTTGAAATGTCTAAATTTGTTTTGTTTAAATTTGAGTCAGAATCTGTATCTGAATCAGAATTGTCTGAACTTTCAGAATTGATAATTAAAGGTTGCTCTCTAAACGACATATAAAACACTTACAGTAAAAGTAGTTTCCACTCCATCTATTCGAATTCCGCCGTCAACCAAGGACTGGACCGGGTAGACTCTTCAATGTTCACTTGAATGTCTTTCTTAACTCGAATAGCGTTCTTCACGTTACGCTACTCAATTCACCCAACTGGAAAACTTCTTAAACACGTTTTAAAGTTCAAAATGGTAAAAAAATCGTAGAAACGAACCAGGAATTATGTGCACTAAACCCGTTTGACCATCCTACTGACTGCGCCACTTAACTAAGTACACTCGGTATTTAGTTTTTTAAAAAGATTTATTTAATTTAAAGTACAACTTATCATATCAAGAACATATTCTAAACTGAATATCAAGAAAGGAAATATAATATAACAGTTTGATTACACCTAATGTGGAATGACACAAACTAATCTAATGCAATAGTCAGCAGTTCCAAGGTTCATCCACGAGGTTGCCGACTCAAGGTTATTGACTCTATAACTTATATGTAGCAGTACCACAAGTACTATCGCTACCAAGTGTCACATTGACTAATAATAATAAAAGAATCAAAAATACTAGGGCCTAAATAGAGATACTGGGGTACTATATGGTCCCGTATTTAAGGACATGTAATACAATAATCCCTGAAATGAAATATGTCAAAGAAAGTTACTGAAGGTTAAATTTAATCGCTTATTAAGCTTTTAATATTAAAAACCAGTAATATTCCTATTTTAACCCTAGTTTAAACAAGAAAATCGATAACTTAACAACTAAAACCCAAATTATTAGTTCCCCATTAACAATAATTTTTATAAATATAACTTCACAGAAATAATGTCCAACATAAAAAAAGGTGAACGTGATTGAATGGAGATGACTCCCTTAACATTAAAATAAAAACTCGGGGGATTCCATCCCTTTTACTAGTTGGGTTCCAGCCAACATAGCAGGAAGCACTAGGCTTGAATTAAAGGTAAAATTACTTAACTTATAGAGCGCTGGAGCACGATAATCACAACAGGTAGAGATCTGCAGCACAAGTACACTCGGTGAGGTGAAGTGGCAAAAATAAGCCATAACCTTGAAGAGCTGACTCCCAGAAAAAGGTAAATACCTCTCCCAGAAATTAGCCTGGAGGTGGTTAGGGCTCCAACAAAATTCGCCCAGTGTGGATAGGAGAGTCGCAACAATCAGGGTCCATAGTATGCGAATAATTCCCGAACCACTGTCGACTTTTAAAGATGGCGGGCGCATCCCCGCGTTGAACACGTTTATTATGAAGATCAATTAATCCTTCTTTAACGAAGTTGTTCCCCAATTCACTAATACAAAATCAAAACTTTTACTCACTCGAAAGAATTGAATTGGGAAACCAAAATGAGTATTAAAACCTAAATCCGAAACTTTTGACGATACGCAAATGGCACTAAACGGTTTTTAATTTCTCTGATCCTCCCAGCTCGACAGGTGCAACGGAAGAGAGCGAACCACGACACCGTTCAAACCAAAACTCTTCTTTTGGCCTCTTAACGTAGACCTATTCAGCCCGTCGTCAGGTGCACGGGTGTTAATAACACCTCCCATTGGCTCAAACAATTTCTAATAACCCCTTCATATAATATTTACATTTTAATATTTCTATTTACAAGAATAACCCTTAATCAATAAAAAAAAACCCCAACAAAATTTGGCTGCATGTGCTACTCGGACTATTACGGCTTGAGCATAATAGTGCCTAGCGACTAAGTATTGGGAGCAGCTAACCGAGCGATTCCGAACAACCGAGGATGAGCGGATTGCACAAGACAGTGCCTAGAGCCAATTAATCTGACAAGTGGCAATAATTTAAACATATGATCACAAAAATAAACAATTTAATTGATTATGGGATATATACTAAATTATATTTATAATATTAATGTAATTTTGAGTGTGTATTACATAAAATGAAAAGGTATGAATAAAAAGATGCACCAATTATAACCAAAACAAGAATGATATCATATACGAGGTATGTTTCAAAACTATTACCTACATTTAATGGTAAATAATACTTAAAAATAAAAACGGAGTGTAACAATCAATACTTCTTTAATTAATAAGCTGTCATCAAATGATGCATAAATAACAAAATGAGCTTTTTGTAAATTAAATACCATATTGTATTTGACCATAATATTTATGATTTTTTTAAAGTTTATACTGGTCATTTTGACTAACAACATATTTTACATCATAGTCTTTGTTTTACCTAAAAACATAAATAGCTTCTACTCATAAAAAAAATTAAGTACATACCTACCAGGTATTTAAAAAAATATATTATATCGTCGGCTAAATGCAAAAGCTAGGTAGCTTTTTTATTAAAGTTTCGAGAAAGTCAATAAAGTATTATTGGTGACATATTATGTCTGGAGAAAGCCCATTTAAAAAAAAAAACTTAATTTTATTGTAGAGCTTTATTTTTAATAAAAGAATGCATTTAGTGTAAAATATAGAAAAAATATATAAAAAACAAAAGTTACCTACTTTTTGCACTAACATTTTTATTCAAGACGTATTCCAGATATACAAATATTACATAAGACAACTAGAAAATGTATGTCTTTAAACTTAAATCAAACAATAAAATGGTTCTCTTAGACTAATTTAATTTATTTTTGGGCAATGGAGCAAACAAAAAGAATAATCGGTTTTAATTGTCGTCTTCCTCTTCTCTTTTACCGTGTGGTAGATTAAGGTAAAAATCCAAATCATCACAACTTATTGCCGATGGGTTTATAGAAAACACGGACATTAAATCTTAATATTTTGGATCAGCTATAGGATGACCTTGAGGGTAACAAGGCAGTAAACTGATTGCCTGCGTAATGATTTTTTCTTACAATCTACCTGTTTAAAACTAGCTGCAACAAAAGTGACTTTGCACACATTATTGGTATTTTCTTTTGAAAAGTGAAACCAGCAGAGCTTCGTTGTTAATATCAGTTTTTCTCACAGTTAACTGACTATTGGCAAATGCCTTCCAATCAAAGAAATCATTGATGAATATCATGCACAGTATAGGACCGATCTCTTCTTTTCCTTGCACTTCTGGCAATAGTTTTCCAATCGCCTGGCCACAGTGCTTTACTAACCCTTTTAAATTGACAAGGGGGTAGCCATGTGTGAGTTGAGGTAATTTTAAGGTGAAGGGGGGAGAAAAAGTCCTTTATATCTCACAAGGAAAGTCAATGTTTAATTATTCAACAAAACATTGAGTGCGACCGGTTTCGAAGTATCATCACTTCATCTTCAGGCTCGCCATACTCTCCATACTCTCCACATTGACTTTCCTTGTGAGATATAAAGGACTTTTTCTCCCCCCTTCACCTTAAAAAAAAAAACCTTTTAAATTCAGTGCATAGAATCGCACTCCATTTCGCTATGACCAGGCTTTAAAAATTTGAAATGGATGGTTTTTGAATTCTCAATTACTTGTACTGCATACGTGCACTTTAAAACAACATACTTGATAAGGTTTTGTCCACCGCATCTATCACTAAAATAAAGCATTATTAGTGGGGTCGCTAGGACTAAGTAAAACTTGTTGCAGGTTAAAATTGCAAAATTGCAACTGAATAATGTATCGTTGGTAAAGGCAATTTCTTTGTCGAGACGTTTCTGCTCGCGAGCGGATTCTTTGTGATATGCAAGTATCACCCTGTATGTATATTCTATTTAAGTAGGTTAAGTAATTCATTGTTTGCTTTTTAGACAAATTATATTTAGGTTTAGTTATTATATTTAATTAATATATCAACAATATTATGTAGGTGCATTCCTTTTGGTCTTTTGAAATATAACAATAAAATGATACTTACAATTGAACGGTTGGTTTTTATTTATTGATTATCTTTATAAAAAACCCAACTATTAATTTAACTACGAGAATATCACATGGCGATCCTGCCACTCAAGAACTAGTTGATAATGGACATATAATTATTAATTAAGAAGATAATGGCTGGAGCTAATCAGTCAAAAGAAGAGGTGATTATTACACAAGCTGGAAATAGCGGTGGCGTTTCTGGTTCAACAGGCAAGGGTAATGTTTCGGCCTTTGAAATTATGGGAGCTGTAGCGTTGGCATTAGTTACAATTATTATTGGAGTAGTTTTGTACAAGCGATGCAGAAAAGCCATAGAAATAAAAATTAGACGAGAGATATCTAGGTCCCAGGAAATAGTCTAAAGGAAGAGAGAAGAAATATTATTTTTTTTAGGCATTTTAGGTGAAGGAAGAATGGGAAAATTAATATTTAATATAAGGACAGTTGCTGTATGGAATGATTGAAAAAAAAAAAATGTATAAAATGGAACAAATTTTTCTTTTGATTTTATAATATATAATAATGTATGTAAGTAATATTTATTTTACCATATTTTTGTGTACTTATTGCATATAAATGTCACTAGAATCATTTAAAGAAATTTATGAAGACCTTAGCGTGTTTTCAAGGAATCTTAGCAAAGATCCTATAGATAGACGTAATAATTTAGAAAAAACTAATAAATATTTAGTTAAGTTAAATAGTATAGAGACTGAATTTACTTTGGTTAGAAATACATTTAATGAAGGTAATTATGATATAGACATTAAAGCTAAAGCGAAACCTATTGTAGATGGTACAGTTAAATTAATTAGTCGTATTAAGGAAATTTTAGAAAATAGAATTTTTCAAATTCAAAGTAGTGATTCGTTAATAGGAGAAATGGCTGAAGCATTTAATTTAAAAACGGCCTCTGGCTTAATTCCCCTTATGGATGATACTGAGTCATCCATAAAAATACTTATCGATGCAATTGAGTTATACGACAGTTTTTTAGACGCTAATGGTAAAAATGCTTTAACTAAATATGTATTAAAAGCACGATTGTCTCAAGGTGCAAAGCTTAGACTTAATCAAAATTATGCTTCTAATGAAGAGCTTATTAGAGATATTAGGGATAAATTAATTACTAAAAAGTCAGTAGCGGCACTATCTGTAGAGTTACATAGTTTAAGGCAAAACAATAAATCTATAGAAACATTTGGAAAGAAAGTTGAAGACTTAATGATAAATTTATCAATAGCTCAAGCAGAAGGTAACAGTGCTTTGGAAAGGTCTCTAACAGTTGTAAATGAAAAAATAGCTATTAATGTGTTTACTAATGGGCTTAAGGATGAGCAAATTAAAACAATTATTAAGGCTAGGAATTACAATAGTTTAGCAAATGCTATAGTAGGGGCTAGAGATGAAGAAACAATTAGAAAAACAGGTCCTTCACAAATTTTCCATATGCGAGGTAATTCAAATATTAGACGAGGT
This sequence comes from Psylliodes chrysocephalus, assembly GCA_927349885.1. Lineage (NCBI taxonomy): Eukaryota > Metazoa > Arthropoda > Insecta > Coleoptera > Chrysomelidae > Psylliodes > Psylliodes chrysocephalus. The sequence goes on from OV651814.1 coordinate 89,156,110, forward strand.
AATACTTTTAACCATCGAGGCAGAAATAATTTTAGAAATAACAATAGATATAACTTTGATTCTAGAAATAATGACTATAGAACTAATAATTTCACCCATTACAATAATAGAGGTAGAAATAATAATAATTATAATAATTCAGGTAGAGGAAACAGAGGAGCACAAGTCTTTAGGGCTGGCAGACATAATTTCCCTCGGCATAATGGCTACTTTATGACAAATAGCGTACAAACTGAGAATCAACAATTAGAAAATCGGGAAAATATGCAGTTTTTTCGGGAACACTAATTTTGAATTTTTATTTAATATGAATGGATTAAATTTTATTAAAGTAGGTTATTGCAATAAGGAATTAAGATTTTTAATTGACACGGGAGCGTCACTGAGTGTCATTTTTAGTAGATGTGTAAGAGATGAAAGTGATATAAATAAAAATAGAACAGTTAAAATACAAGGCATTGCAGGATCAGCATATACAGCGGGAACTTGCAATGTTAATCTTGACCTACACAATGGGTATAAGCTGAATCATGAATTTTCGGTATTACATGAATTCTCAAGTGAAATTGACGGTGTAATCGGAAGAGATATTTTTATTAAATATAAAGCTAATATAAATTATGAACATTTTTTCTTATCACTTGTAATAAAAGATGCAAAAATAGAAATACCGTTGTACGCTAATTATGACGAATATACTATTATTCCTGCTAGGTGCGAAATTCTTAAGTATTTTAATGTTAATCATTCAGAAGAATATATTGCAATTTCAGAGGAAATTTGTGACGGAGTAATGACCGCTAGTACAGTAGTCAAGCCAATTGGAAATAAAATTCCGATACGTATTTTAAATACGAATGATAGGGAAATTAAATTAAAGAATTTTAAACCGAAAATAGAACAATTATTTTCTTATAATATACATTCTTTTAGTAGGGTACCTATAACGGTAGATAGAGTAGACAGATTATTAAATACAATAAATACTAAATCTCTTAATAAAGAGGAGAAATTGTCAATAGATAAAATTTGTGCAAAATATGCAGATACATTTTATATCGAAAACGATCCCTTTACCGTTTCTAACATTTCTCAACAAAAAATTCATTTGAAAAACGGGACAACCCCTTCATATGTAAAGCCCTACAGATTACCCTATTCACAAAAAAGTGAGATACATAATCAGTTAGATAAAATGTTAAGAAAAGGTATCATAGAGCCGGCTGCATCTGAGTGGTCGTCCCCTCTTTTAATCGTTAAGAAAAAGGGAACTGATCAACAAAACCAATGGAGGGTTGTTATAGATTATAGGCAACTTAATAACAAAATTGAATGCGATAGGTTTCCCTTACCTAATATTGATGAAATATTAGACTCTCTATCAGGTGCAACTTATTTCTCACATTTAGATTTATATCAAGGTTACTATCAGATAGAGTTAGATCGAGAATCTAGGTCTTTTACCGCATTTACAACTGATAGAGCACAATATCAGATGACCAGGTTACCCATGGGGCTAAAAATTTCTCCAAATGCTTTTTCTAGAGCGATGACGTTAGCTATGTCGGGATTAAATTATGAGTCTTGCTTTATTTATCTCGATGATTTAATTATATTTGGTAATAATCTTAAGGAACATAATAAAAACTTAATCAAAGTGTTAGAAAGGCTAAGAAAGGTAAACCTTAAGTTAAATCCAGTAAAATGTGAATTTTTAAAAAAAGAATTATTGTATTTAGGTCATGAAATCTCTGAAAAGGGTGTTGCGCCAGATCCCGAAAAAATAAACGTTATGCTGAATTATCCGGTACCTAAAAATTCCGGTGAAACAAAACGATTTGTTGCTTTTGCAAATTACTACAGAAAATTCATTAAAAATTTTGCGGAACTGGCTGCTCCCCTCAATAAATTATCAAAAAAAGGAGTTATATTTAATTGGTCTAAGGAATGTCAATGTTCCTTCGAAAAATTGAAATCAGCTTTAGTAAGTCCTCCAATTTTAGAATTTCCTGACTTTTCGGAACAAAATAAATTTATATTAAGGACAGATGCTTCGGGAATAGCACTTGGGGCGACACTGTCAAATGGCAATGATAAACCAATAGCATATGCTAGTAGGGTATTAAATAAAGCTGAAAGAAATTATGCTGTAATTGAAAAAGAATTACTAGCTATTGTCTGGGCTATTTCTAAATTTAGAGCATACCTCTATAATAGAGTATTCTCTATTTTGACAGACCATAGACCATTAATTTATCTATTTGGTATGGCAAATCCATCCAGTAGGTTAACTAAATTTAGATTAAAAATAGAAGAATACGATTTTGATGTCTTTTATGTAAAGGGCTCAGAAAACGTAACGGCAGATGCATTATCTCGCATAGAAATTAGCTCAAACGAGTTAAAAAATATATCAAAAGATAAAAAAGCTTTTGTAATGACAAGGGCGCAATCAGCTAAATCCAAGCAAGATGTCAATAATCCTAATAATGGCAGGACTGATCAACCTGGCGTTGTAGAATTATTGAAACGACCTTGTGATGGCGTTGAATTGCAAATTATGGAAAATATAAAATTTCAAGAGTTACGAAGTAAATGTCCCGAATATTATATAACAAACAATATATTGTTTGATAATGAAAATATTTATTTAAATCAAGATTCTTTATCAGCGTTAGCATTCGGTGCATCGTTGAGAGACTTGGTAAAAATGTGTACACAAAATAAAATATCAGAATTGCTGATACTTAAAAATAAGTTTAACTGGCCAGTTATAAGCGAATTAGTAAGGGACAATGATATATTCAGAAAAGAAGGAATTAAAATATGTGTATTGCAAGATAAACAATGCATTAAAAATAAAGATTTGCAACAAATAATCTTAAATGACTTTCATATGTTACCAACAGGTGGTCATGCAGGTATAAACCGCATGTACAACAATATAAAAAAATATAATTTTTGGACAGGCTTAAGAAGAGATGTCGAAAAATTCGTTAATCGTTGTAACGATTGTCAAAAATGTAAGCATATTACGCAATCTAAAGAACCTTTAATTATTACAACAACGGCACATGCTGCATTCGAAACAATTTTTTTAGATCTCGTAGGTCCCTTAGAAACAGATTGTGATAATAATAAATATATATTAACATTACAGTGTGAATTGAGTAAATATGTAGAAGGGTATGTTATTCAAAACAAGGAGGCCAATACTGTGGCTAAATCATTTGTAGAAAATTAATAAGCTAAACTCAACAGCTTATCACCATGAAACAATCGGAGCTTTGGAGAATACCCATAAACACTTAAATGCTTATCTAAGAATTCAAATTTCTAAGTACAAAGAATCTTGGAGTTCTTGGATACATTTTTGGTGTTTTTCGTATAATACGTCGGTTCATTCGGCCACAGGTTATACGCCTTACGAATTAGTTTTTGGAAAGACATGTATTTTACCATCTAATTTAATTGGAAAAATTGAGCCTTTATATAATTTTGACGATTATCCGATAGAATTAAAATATAGGTTACAGGTAGCATTAGAAGATGCAAGAAAAAATTTAGTTTCATCAAAAATTAAAAGAAAGATTAGGTATGATGAATCAGCCACGGAGAGAAATTATAAAATAGGTGACAATGTTTTGCTTTATGATGAGACCAGTTCTAAGTTAGAACCAATTTACAAAGGTCCATATAAAATTTTAGAAAATAAAGTAGTAAATGTAGTTATTGATGTAGGAAATAAAAAGTTAGAAGTACACAAAAATAGGGTAAAACCGTATAATAGCACAAATTGAAAAAAAAAAAAAAAAAAACAATTTCAGGTGAATTTGATTTTTTTTTTCTTTACGGGGGAGGTGTGATATGCAAGTATCACCCTGTATGTATATTCTATTTAAGTAGGTTAAGTAATTCATTGTTTGCTTTTTAGACAAATTATATTTAGGTTTAGTTATTATATTTAATTAATATATCAACAATATTATGTAGGTGCATTCCTTTTGGTCTTTTGAAATATAACAATAAAATGATACTTACAATTGAACGGTTGGTTTTTATTTATTGATTATCTTTATAAAAAACCCAACTATTAATTTAACTACGAGAATATCACACTTTTAATTTTTGATGTTTTTCAGTCTTTCGTCTCCTCTTCGGTTGGGTTAGCTATTAAAGGCCACACAAATCCAACATTGCTCTCTTTTTGGTCTGTAAAACCCTAAATTATAATTATTTCGGTAGGTGCATAACTTCCCCTCGGGCCTTTGATTTTCTCGACACCATTGGATATACATCCCATCCCAGCAAATACACATAGTACATAAGCCGTACTATTTACGTACTGATGGGACTCTACGAAGTACGTACAGAGTACGTACATAGTACGTACATTTTCCAAACGATGGTACGTACGTAGTACGTACTTAATGTACGTACTGTGTACGTACTTAAAGTACGTACCTAATGTACATACTGTGCACGTACTTAATGTACATACTATGTTTGTACTTATTCCAAGAGTACATACTCTAGACGTACTTTACGTCCTTATTGGTACTTATGATGTATAATGTACGTATTAGTGCAATGCAAAGAAAAGTAAACAAGTTAATTTGTATATATTTAATTTTTTACATTAAAAGAATAATTTAAATTGTTTTGCTATCTTTTTTGAAAGTTTTTAGGCGATCATCAGCTCTTCTTAGCCATTTCACAATTTCCTGTTCTGCAACCTTCTTCTCTTTGCATTTGCTACTTTTTATAGCACCTTCTCTTTATAAAGAATATTTTATGAGATATAATAAAAACAATATTATAACGGGATTTTTGATTAACTCAACATGCCGTTTCCGCTGGTACCCTCCAAAATCAGGTAGTATGATTTGGAACAGAAAAACGTTACAAAAAAAGGTTATAGTGTTCTCCTAGCCTAGAGAAAAAGGCCACTTAGGCTAGCTGTCGGGATAAAAGGTGTGGGTCATTAAGCAGTTAGTATACTTGATATCGTTAAAAATTTAATTAAATAAAACGCAAGAGTTCGTATTATGGCATTTACTATTTTCGCAAAAATAAGTGATTATAAATTCCACTGTTGAATTGACTAAAAGGTAGGTTCACATTCACCTAGAGTCCTGTTTAAAATTAACCTATATTTATTAAAAATTCCCAACAATAGGATCTCAAATGTTTTTACTACTGATACTACACAAAGTAACGAGTAAAATACCTAAATTAAAGAGAAATTCTCTAAGGCTTACAGCAGATTAGGCTTAAGCACAAACATAACAGTTACAGAATTATTCTTATACATAAAAGTTAAATGATAAATTGGATCATCCTTAAATTACTAGTACCACTAAAGTTATTGAACTGAAGGTCTTTTCTACCTTGGTTTGCAGATTTTCAGATACCTGATTTCTGGTAGAAATCCATCAAGCGGTGGCACTCTTCACCACTGGTGTTGGCTACGATTTCCTTGGACAAAAAACTGGATTATAACTTGCAGGACATCAAACAGGCCACGTGGAAATTCAACTAGGACTTAAACAGATCACTCAGATGCGTCTGGAATGTCTGGAATAGTGGCAGCGAAAGGAATCAAACGTGGGCGTTGACACAACCCTCTGAAGTTTCCCAATCCGGGCACGTGGAAGGGTTTCATGCCGTGCCGCCTTTCGGCATTCGGCAAAACTACCCATCTATCTAACGCCACCACTGAGAAGGAGAACCCATCCCAACATCCACACTCCAAAAATTAGCGGGGGAAGCTTACTCTTTTTTTTTTCTCATGTCCCTAGCCCCATGTTTCCTATCTCCAACCGCAACCTTCACTTTCTCACAATTAATACAGTTCCAGGATTCATTCGTATAATCTTTCCCGTCGTGGTGTCCTCTACATTTGTAACAAGATGCATCGTGTTTACAATATTTGCTCACATGACCAAACATGCAGCATTTGAAGCACTGTGTGACTTCCATATGCTCTCAAATCTCTAGACATACTAGGTCCATCACGACTTCACCCTGTTTGATAAGACACCTCGCCATTTCGACAATCCAGGAAGCCCTGCGCCCGTCTCTCCATTTGGATATATTAACGATACGTAATTGCGCCTTTTCTTGTGCCGTGAATTTACTATCCAAGTCCGGATTTTGTTCGAGCATCGCGACGATCCCTTCCTATTTAGTGTATATGTCGTCCACCCCCATGATTGTAACTTTTAGCATATTTTCCCCCCCTATTCTGGTTGAAAAATTCTTTATGTTTGTCCAATTCCCGTTTAATACTATCAATCTGTTCGTTGTCTCTCCCCTCTATTATCGCGGTCCCCCCTTTTGTAATTTTTATCCCCTTTACCCCCTTACTGGCAACCCCTGAAATTTTGACCTCTTTTAATACTGTAGCTCCGTCCTCAATGCCCTCCATACGAATTATCGCTTCATTCCTAGATTTTTCTGGTGTTACCCAGGTGGCCCCTGTTCTGATGGTATCTCCCGCCACTGTGGCTGCTCTGGGTTGCCGAGACCCTAAAATAGCCTAATATGTTTTCCCATTTGTCGCCTCAGGTACCGCTTTATTGTCCGTATCACTGTTTCTCTGTAACTCATTGTAATCCGTTTCGGAATCATACATTTCAGATGGATTTGTTCTCTTTTTCTCTTTTTTCCTAACTTCCGTCCATTCATTCACGCATTTCTCAAATTCCTCTTTTACCACCTCTTTCACCCCATTGACAACACTCCCAATGACCTCTTGCACCCTATTTTTATTCTTCTCACATTCCTCCTCTCATTGCCGTACATACCTCCAAAATTCCCAAAATGTTTTCAAATGTTCTCACCTGATCCTCGTTAATAAAAGACGATCGACCGCTCCGACGCTGTGTGGTCGCGTCCATATATCGGCACACCGCCGACGGATATTATCCATCCACTTATTTTTAACCTCACTCCCGATTAACTCATTGATTTTAAGCGTTAGTTCGTCTCTTCGGGATTTTTCTTTTTCTTCACTGTCTTTCGCTGCCTTCTCATTTTTCTTAAGTTCCTCCATTTTCCTCCTTTGTGTTTCGGCGCGTTTCTTCCCTTCTTCCCTAATTTGGCTGCTAAGGTTCGCAAGTCTTGGTCCTCGTCTCTCTTTCTTTTTGGCTGCTGTTCGAAGACTTCGCTACACTCGCCGGCTTCCTCTGGTATTTCTGTAGCTATGGAGTGTCTTCTTTGCACTGGAGGTTGAGAAGACTGAGCCGTCCTTTCGAATAAATCATAGTAAACTTCTTTTATTGCACGTTAGGGTCTTCGGCATCATCGAGTGCGACTTATTGCAAAATATTGTTTTGCCAAGTAATAAAATCATAATAAACTTCGTCCAATTTTGTATATCGCATTTTGAATGTACTAAAATAAGTAGCATCTGAGAGCGCCTTTTGTGATATTGTGTAAATATCTAACATTCGATGGATGGCCATTTGCCTTAACGCTTCGTTCTGTTTTCTCTTACTTTTCTCGGCCATTTCAATTTTTTATTGTAAAAAATATGAATACTTAATATATAACTTAATATAATTTAATAATAAGTTCATCATATCTTATAGACAATACAACGTTATCTTCTCGTAGAAATGGAAACAAATATTTATTTACCGTTTCGGAAGCCCTGACATGTAATCGACTGCTTACTTTTTTTCTCAGTTTCATTATTATTCGTTCCATTGTATTCTTCTTCCCAGTGCATAAATTAAAATGGGTCCTTAAAAACTTTTCAGCAAAAAATGCCTTACAGTTGGCACAAACCTTGAAGTCTGTACCTGTTTTATTCTCCACATTTAGTGGTCTACGGGGTCTATATCAGAATCATCTTGAAATTCTAAAATATATTTTTTCTTATTATTTATTGTTTCGGCCTTTACTTGATGAAAATCCATTTTATCTTGAATGAGTAAAACTAAATTTGGTAGATTTTCACAAAACTTTTATTTTAAGAAAAATAAAAATTAAAAAAATTAAAAACACTATACATGACATGTTTCGAAGTACAACTTCTTTTTCAAATGTGACTAATTTACAATTCGGTATCCAATATATATGCGAAATAATTTAACAAAACAAAGTACTTAAGAAAACATCAATAACATAACAAAATAAACTAACTATTTAAAGTAAATAAGGGTACTTAGGTAATTATGATATCAATCAGATAACAATAAGATAGTAACATTACCGGGATTATCTCACAGAAAACTAGGAAAGAGATTTAATAAGGGTGAGTTATTAATATCTAATTGATCATTGAGTAGGTTATCTGAATTTTTAAATCTATTTATTTTAAGTGTTTCTAAATGGTTTAGTTTAATGCCCTTATTTTCTATATGTAAAATTTCAAAGTTGTCTGTAAAAGAATGATTTTCAGCTAAAATATGATTTGAGTAAGTAGAATTATTTTTGTTTTTTGTATAGCTATTATAATGTTCGGAACAGCGCTTTTCTATTCCCAAAATTTCTAAGTTCGAAGTATTTATCTTAGGTGCGATGTTGTGTTTTTTCTATTAGAGATTGTTCTGGATCAGAGAAATTTGTGGTAGTTAAGTTAACAAATCTTTTAAAAAATGTATGATCCGATATTTTATTTGTATTCTGTTCTGATTTTTGTTTAGGTATTATGGATTTTTTAAAAGTAAGTGATTTTAATTTTTCCTGTTGTCTAATAAATTTTTTATGATTAATTTGACTAATCTGCTCTCTAATAGTTTTATCTACAATTTCAAATTCTATAAAATGTAATCTGTGAGATAATTCAGTATGTATTACCTTAGTGTATATGTTGAAACAATCTCTTTTGGAATATTCCTTTTTCTTATCTTCTGACAACCACTTCTTTAATCCTGCTTCTTTTCCTTTTTTCGCTCCTGGAGTACTGTTATAAGTTTTCAATCTCATATACTTTGGAAACACATTCTGTTTCTTATAACCGTTGAAAAACCAAATATTTTGTGTACAGATAAATACTTCGAACTTAGAAATTTTGGGAATAGAAACAGAAATCGCTTTAAAAGATTCATATAATACTTTGTCTCACAAATATCATACTGCGAATATAATTAAAACAAAATTTTTACGTAATAATTCAAATCAAGACAGTAAGTTAATTAAAACTATAAAAGATAAAGCAAAACAGGATGATATCATTTTCACTCGTGTTGATAAGGGAAATACAGTAATTGCTATTAATAATATAGATTATATTGACAAAACTCTTTAATTTTTACAAGCAAGCAATAATTATAGCATACTCAAATTTGATCCAACAGATAAATATCAAAAAGAACTAAAACGTAATATTCAGGATTCAACAGCAATTTTTGATTCTAGAGAAAAATTCAAACTAATACAAATGAAGCCTCAACCACCACAACTTTATTCTTTAATAAAATTACACAGAGAACTATCCTATTAGACCAGTTGTATCATTTGTCACGGCTCCATTAGTTAAACTTTCACATACATTAATTAAACTTATACAAGAAAACTGCAAATTCCATTCAAAAATTTTTTTTTAGTTTATAAATTTTGGTGGAATCACCAAGTTCATTTCTTAGGTTACATTTTTGGCGCCCAACGTGGGGCCGTCGTGTTTAAAATATTATATTTTGAGTAATTACCTTGGCTTTTTGATGAATATAAGTCTTAGATAATTTTCATGCTGATAGAATTGAGTATATGTATATGCATTTACCATTTGTTGTAAGAACTGAATAGTGTACCAATTTGATTCATTGATTCACCTTTTTAAATGATTTTTACTATTTGAATTTTGAGTATTTAAAGAAAGTCAACTGATTGTGTATTATAGTTGAAATTTTGACTTTATTATTATTTTTGCACTATATATTGTATATTTTGGAACTTATATTTATATCGAGTTTATGAGTTTTGATATTAAGATGGCTCGTAAAATGTTTATTTATCGTTTGGAGAAAGAGGAGCTTGAGTGGGAACTTCGCTTTAGAGGTCTCAATGTTGGCACCGCAGAAGAGATGCGATCTCAACTTTCTATGGCTCTGCGTATGGAAAAAGCTGGTGATAGTTTTAAGTACCCTAGTTATCCTTTTAAGTTTGCTGATGATGAGGCTGCTCTTTCCAGGAAGTGTGTGGAGTTAGACGCTTTGTTAAGTAGTTATAGTGGGAGTGATAATGTCAGCGAGACTCAGAAACTGCAGAGTAAGTTGTCACACACATGGAATAGGTTTGATCAAATGGATACTGCTGGAGATGTAGCACTTGAAGGCAAAAGAACAGAAATATTGACCAAATTGCTTAGTTTGCATGATGAGTTTCAGGCGAAATCGCGACCACCTCCTAGTAAAGATGCTATTGTACCAGCTGCATTGAGTGTCGTGACCAGTAATCTAGATGGACAATTTTTGAATGGTGTGCAAAATGCTGCTACTTCGTCTCCTGTTGTTAGTATTCCACATGCTTCTTCTCAGGCTAATATTTCACAAACTAATATTTCGCAGGCTAATATGTCTCATAGCCTAAATTCTAAAATGGTACCGCCACATAAGTGGGGATTAGAAAAGTTTTCTGGATCATCTAGGTCCTTGTCCATTACAGCTTTTCTCGAACGAGTAGAAGAACTTCGTATCGCTCGCCATGTTCCATCAGAAATATTGTTAGATTCAGGTGTTGATTTGTTTTCCGACAAAGCTTATCAATTCTACAAGGATGTCAGGCTTCGTGCTCACAGTTGGTGTGAATTAAAAGATGAGTTCAAACGAGAGTATTTAACTGCACATCATACTGATGATTTATTTGATGAACTCAGGAAAAGGACACAACATTCGTCTGAGTCTATAGGTGTTTATCTTGCTGTTATGTCTAGTTATTTTAGTAGGTTGGGATGTTTTGTGCCTGAAAATGCAAAAATGTCAATTATTATTAAGAATTTACACCCTTTTTATCAAGATAGGTTGAGAGATCCACTCCCTAGTACTGTAGAGGAGTTGAGACAAGTATGTCGTCGTATGGAGGATAGACGCGATGCTATAAATAGCTATGTTGAGCCTAACAGTCGAAGTGGTAATGTGTTAGAGAGAGATTTGGCTTTCGTCGATGTTGACACACGTCAAGTAGATCGTTTGGAGGTAGATAGTATGTCGATTGGTAAAGAGTCGTCAGTTGTATGTTATCGGTGTAAGAAACCTGGGCATCGAGCAATTGGTTGTCTTCTTCCCAAGCAGCTGAAATGTTTTAAATGTCAGCGTGAAGGTTATACAGTGAGGACTTGTCCAAGGTGTAACCAGGGAAACGAAGTCAGGCGCTCTTAACTGGTCGAAAGAGTAGTGCTGTACAACGTTCGACTAAAGTTCAACCCATTCTTGACTATATTTTGGATCATGCTAGGGATGATGAAAGGCCCTACCTTAAGGTAAACGTATTTGGAGTTGAGTTATTAGGTCTTTTGGATTCGGGTGCATCGAAGACTATTGTAGGTAGTACTGGTTGGAAACTTTTGCAGACTTTAGGTTTAGAAGTTGATACTTCGAAGAAAACTAGTTGTAGGGTTGCGAATGGACAGATGTGTGAGTGTATTGGTGAGTGTTTGGTTCCATTTGCCCTTCGAGATCAAGTGAAGATTATTCCTGTTTTAGTAGTGTTAGATGTTCCACATGTTCTTATTTTGGGTGCTGATTTTTGGAGAATAATGGGGGTTGTACCAGATCTTAGACATAATGAATGGCATTTTTCAGAGTCTTCCGTTGATATTGCCACAGTAGATCATCTTAGGAGCAGTTTTACGCTTAGTGATTTGCAGAAAGCTCGTTTGGATGCTGTAATTGAGCATAATAAAGTTTTAATGGGGACTAGTTTAGGGTGTTCTAATGTTGCTGAACACACAATTGTTTGTCATTCTCCACCCATTAAACAAAGGTATTACCCAGTTTCTCCGGTGATGCAGGAACATATTGATAAGGAGTTGGAAGAAATGCTTCGTCTTGGTGTTATTGAGAAATCTAACAGCCCGTGGAGTTCGCCGATTTTACTGGTGAAGAAGAAGGATGGTACTTTTCGCTTTTGCGTGGATTATCGCAAGTTGAACGCTGTAACTGAAAGGGATAGTTACCCTCTTCCTTATATTACCAATACTTTGGACAAACTTCGTAATGCCCATTATTTATCCACATTGGATATCAAATCTGCATATTGGCAGGTAAAGGTGGCTGAGTCTTCAAGGCCTTTTACAGCTTTTACTGTCCCTGGACGTGGGTTATTTCAGTTTAACCGAATGCCCTTTGGACTCCATAATGCCCCTGCGACGTGGCAACGCCTTATTGATCAAGTTCTTGGACCCGAGCTGGAACCTAACGTTTTCACCTATCTAGACGATGTAGTAATTGTTACTCAGACCTTCGAGGAACATTTGGTTATTTTAGAGGAAGTTTTTAGGCGTATTAGGGAAGCCAATTTGACTGTTAGTTGGGATAAGTGTTATTTTTGTCGTCCCCAATTGAAGTATTTAGGGTATGTTATAGATGGGACTGGACTTTATGTGGATCCTGACAAGGTCAAGGCTATGTTGTTGTTACCTACGCCTAAATGTGTTAAAGATGTTCGTGGTGTGATAGGAACTTTCTCTTGGTACCGCAGGTTTATTCCCGATTTTTCCACTTTGATTTCACCAATTACGGCTTTGTTGCGTAAGGGTAGGAAGTTTAGCTGGACACCAGAGTGTGATGTTTCATTTGATAAGATTAAGGAATGTTTGGTGAAGGCCCCTGTGCTAAGTTGTCCTGATTATAATTTTCCATTTGAAGTTCATTGTGATGCTAGTGGTTATGGACTTGGTGCTGTCCTCGTTCAGATTCATCCAGATGGGGATCGAGTAATTAGTTATTTGAGTCGTTCGTTGACTAAGCAGGAACGTGTTTATTCCACTACGGAGCGTGAATGTTTGGCTGTTCTATGGGCAGTAGAGAAACTTAGACCGTATTTAGAGGGTGTCTCATTTACAGTAATCACCGATCATTATTCCCTGGTTTGGTTACAAAATCTAAAGGACCCTGCTGGTCGATTAGCCAGATGGAGTGTCAAACTCCAACAATACGACTTTAAGATTGTTCATCGCAAGGGTAAAGATCATGTTGTGCCGGATACTTTGTCTAGGGCTATACCGGATGTTGAGATTAGTGAGGTTTCTGTTGTTAAAGATCGTTGGTACAGTGGTATGATAGATAAGGTGTTAAAACACCCTATAAAGTACTCACAGTGGCGAGTCATTGATGGTAAGCTATTCAAACACATTAGAACAAATTATAAGACTTTAGGAGATGTTGCTGACGATTGGAAAGAAGTTGTTCCTAAAGGGGATAGGCGAGGGATTATGCAACATCTGCATGATTTGCCTTTAGCTGGACACATGGGTGTGTTGAAAACTTTTAAGCGTGTTAGTGAAAGGTTTTATTGGCCCAAACTTAGGTCAGATGTGGCTGCGTTTGTTAGGAATTGTTCGGTTTGTGCAGCGCATAAGGTTGACCAGAGTGGCCCTAAAGGACATATGACACCCCAACCTAGAGCTACTCGTCCTTGGGAAATTATTTCTACTGACTTGATAGGTCCACTACCTCGATCCATGGCTGGCAATAGATTCATCTTAGTCGTTGTCGATCTGTTCACCAAGTTTACGCTTACTTTTCCTTTGAAATCCTCTACTGCACCAATAGTAGCTAAACGAATTGAAGAGGGGGTATTTTTGTTGTTTGGTATTCCGCGTTTGTTGCTTTGCGATAATGGTCCACAGTTTACTTCGGGAGCGTTCTCTTCATTAATGAAGGAGTATGAAGTTTCGGTACGGTTTAACGCCCATTATCATCCTCAGGCGAATCCTATTGAAAGGTATAATAGGACTTTAAAAACGATGTTGGCTATGTATGTTTCTGATAATCACCGAAAGTGGGACGTTGACTTAGCAAAAGTGACTTGTGCTATACGTACTTCTTTTAATGAGTCTACTAAACAGACTCCTTACTATCTTAATTTTGGGAGAAATATGGTCTTAAAGGGTAGCGAACTTGCAATTAAAGATAAACTGAGAGATTGTTCTGCTGACATTGGTATTAATAATGTTGAGAATAACAAGGCATTTGATGATTTGTTTAAGGACGTCAGGGAACGACTAGATAAAGCTTCGCAGAAAAACGAAAGGGTTTATAATCTCCGGCGACGTAGGGAGGAATTGCTTCCTCATCAATTGGTTTGGCGTAAGAATTTTGTTTCTTCTGATGCTGCGCGGTACTATACTAAGAAACTAGCACCTCGATGGGTTGGTCCCTATTTAGTTAAGAAAAAGGTATCTCCATGGACATATGTTTTGATGGACGAAAAAGGTAATGACAAAGGGACTTGGAATATTAAAGATTTGAAGACAGCTAGCGCTGGTGAGAATTCACCTGAGTGAATTCTCTTGAAGTAAGGGGGGAATCTGTAACGTTCATTTTTGGCCCCTCGAATTAATAAAATTGTTTTGGCTTACCTGGTTAATCATACGAAAAAAAAGGGTAAAATCGTATTGATGATATCACTATTATTTTTGTCATTAACTAATTTCACCTGTATTCTAACTTTTGGACATCATTATTACAATTTATTTCATCTCGCCACTAGTATAATACTTTGTACAATGGTCATATTTACAGTGTAGTGTTCACTGTTTTAATTTGCCAGATTCTCCTAAAAATAGACCAAGTTTCGTTGTAAATTTATACATATTATGTATTATAGTCTCACCTTTGGGTAATTAATTATTTACGATACCATTCTTTAAGATTTTCTTTGTTTATTTGTGTTTATAGCTGTCAGAATTGGAATAATGTTTTTTAATTATGACAGTGAATGACATAAACGTCATTTGACGACAGAACACCGACAAGTGTCATGTTGGTGGGACGTTCCTATATCGGGCTCAGAACCCGAGGTAAGGTAGTTTCACAATGAGCGATTTTAAGTCGTGAGGGATTTTTTTGCGATCGCTGTTGTGTTAATTTTTTGTCGGGAACAGTTTCCCAAATGTAGTTATACTGTATATAAATATAGTTTTTAGGGTACCTTTCGTAAATGGTATCTTAAATTATATAGTGGGGAATTCTTGAGGATGAATTTCTGAACCCACTTGACATTTATCGGAAAGGGATGTCGACCATTTTGGACGGCTGACGTATTGTTTTCTGTGAGTGGGTGTTGAGACACGAGAAAAACGATTTTTGTGTCGAAATAGAATTTTCTTAATATTTAGCCCCATCGGCTTACCCTAATTAAAGGGGATTTTAGATTCTACTTCATGGTTAATTGTGGGTAAATGGACATTTCGTATTTTGAGAGGAATTTTAGTGTATTGGTAAATTCCTATGGTCATTGGTCCAGCCCATATCTATTATAGGATTTTAACGCAATAATCGGAAGTTCACAGCATTTGGAGTGTGGAATATTGTTGTGCTGTGGATCATCTCACGTGTTTCTCATCCTTGGAAGGCTACCAAGTTAACCCTTTACGAAAAAGGTATGTTTTGTATATATTTGGTTATGTTACCATCCATGTGGCTGTCAATTTCTTTTGTTATGGCATGGTGTAACAATATTAATTATTTGAGCTCATAATACTGTTTATGACTCACTGTTGAGCCAATGTAATTTTTCTTTATCCTAGATGTTGAATATTTTCTAGTTTATGTACATTTTTGGGTAATCCTATAGTTCGGGATACTTGAGTCAATGTGTATTGACATTTTTCTTTGTAATATTTTAAGGGTTTCACCCAGGGGGTTGTTAACCCAGGACACGACAACAATTTTCACCCAGGGGCTTGTTAGCCCAAGATTCGTCGACAGTTTCACCCAGGGGGTTGTTAGCCCAAGATTAGACGACAGTTTCACCCAGGGGGTTGTTGACCCAGGATTTCAACAGTTGTACACAGAGGGTTATATCGTCCGGAGTTCAACGGTCTCATCGAGGGAACACAGAACATTGGTATGCTAGCCGCCTAGCTTACTTGTAGCTAGATTTACAATGATGATTCTCGTTCTGGATAGGAAGATGGGAATGCTGTGAAAGAAGACACCCTACTAACAGGTTTTTCTTATACGTTATATTGAAGGTTTCATGCGTGCATTATTAAACTATACATTCACTTTCAACCGAATGTTGTCAAGGTATTCTCAACATTATTTATACTTTTGAGCACAGAATGTTCTAGGGTTCTTTCACTCATAACTTAAGTATTATCAAATGTTACATCGTTTAATTGATTAATATTTTAAAGTTTTACTTAATTTAAGCACTTAATGCTGATGTAGTAATCCTTCGGGTCGCAGAACACTTGGACTGCTTCCACGTTTAAGTTGTAATTCTTCAGTTATTAAGGGCTACTGCCATAATTTTACTTTATTCAATTTATTCATTATTAAATGGACCAGACTTAACGATTAAGTTAAGCAATCTCAGAAGACCCGTGTGGGGGCAGAGATTAAGTAACCTCTTCCAATCTGGGAGTTTAAGTAATTAACCTCTGTGTCTGAAGTCCTTTGTGTATCTTTGTATTTTTATTTATATATTTTTATTTAGTTGTATGAATTATACTTAATTATAAAATTTCATGGTTTAATAATTTTCTTTTGGGTAGTTTGGTCTTAACTAAAAGTTAAGCAGATATCACCTTCCAATTTGGAGAGGGTTATAAGTTTATAAGGATTATAAGTTTATTGTTTAGTTTATAATATATGATATAATATAGGTACGGTTATGCGCAATATTTAAGTTAACTATTATTTTATATTTTTTTTTTATGTAAGGTGGAAATTAATATTTTGCGCAAGCGTCATGCCTGGTACCAAGCTAACGACGAACCGTGCCATATTTTGATTTAATAATTTATTTTGGGTTATGCATATACATATACAGTGTAAATTTTCCTTTTAATTTCCTCCAATTTTTTTATTACCTAAGCCATTTGGTAATTAGCCTGTATATTTAGTAAATATTTTTTTCTTTATAAAGGAACATAAGTTGAGGTTTGTCTTTTATTTCTTTCCTCATTTACTGGGTTTTTGGGGAAATAGGATCATAGTTTGGCCACTATATAGACCCAGTTGGCGCCTATTTATTTGTCTACTATTTCCGGAATTTTTGTAAGCTATCCACCCCCTAGCTGCCGTCTGAGCGACGTCGAAGGCCCGAAGGTTGACACCGGAACAACCGAAACTTGTGTAACCGTAGTAGACAACATTTTTAATTGTAGTTAATACTTTAATAAATTTTTTTTTAGTTTATAAATTTTGGTGGAATCACCAAGTTCATTTCTTAGGTTACATAATGATTTAGTTTTGATAAAAGAGATAAAAAATTATGTATTGACAAGTGTTTTCGTACTACCTTTAGTTAGTACTCAATTGTTTTCATTCAATAAAAAAATTAATACACATTTCTTTTAGAAAATTATTACTTCTAGAAGTAGGAAACGTCAAAGGAATTTATAACACAAATACAATTTACATTCTAACCGTAGAAAAAATCATTACCTACAGTAATACATCTCTTTTTTCATAACTAAATATTTTGAAAAATAGGTTTTTAAACATAATTTTTCGAAATGAAAATTTTATTGGACCCAATTAAACAAAAAAACATTAAATAATCTGTGCTTAAAAAAATAAAAAACAGCATTATTAGAAAAATATCGAATTTCGATGACCCAGTTAATAATTACTTGTAGGTATTATTAAATAAATTATTAATCTAAATAAAAATATTCTTTTGTTTAGACTTATTAATTTCAACAACAAAACGATATTTAATCCATGCGAAATAATTATACATGACCTACTTATATTTAATAAAATTATATAATTTGAAACCATATTTTTGTAACATAAATAAATATTTGTAAATTTTAATTAAACTTTGGAATCTTTTGTCCATACTTGTGTATAAAAATATATGCATTTTGGTGATTGATAAAAAAAATAAAAAATCTATATTTCTTTTTTTTTTTTTGAAAACAACTGTGCGCCCAAAGAGACAAATACTATGAATTATATAAAAATACAGTCGCTATACTCAATACAAGGAATGAATGGGACAAAAAAATATCAGTAAAATAGATTTTCTAATCTAATACCAAATACAAATGGGGAAATGTGCTAAAAACACACAGCTAAAAACAAGAACACATCAGAATCTTTTATAATACGCTCGGAAAAAAATTGTGGTACTTGAGGGTTCTTATGAAGAAGAACACCTCGGGAGTGAAGCTAGGCGCCTCCACCATGTCACGTTATACGCGTCTTTAAATAATTTTGGGACTATCTATGTCCCGGGGGTTAAATAACAAAATATATGAATTTGGGCCTCAATCACATAAACACTATTTAGCCTTAAACTTGGCTTCGTAGCCCTTAACTGTATAAGGGTTCTACTCTTGATGTTAGAACCTGACACGTCTCTGTAAAAGGGCTGAAGGAAACACAATGTTTTCTCAAAACAAATATATTATAATTACAACGATTATATAAAATATGTCTCAACTCGGCATACACAACTATAGGCTCAATATAATATAAAAGACAACAAAATACTTACTTACCAACTCCGCTAATCTTTGGGGCACATGTCACAACCCTTAACAAACTATTTAAAAATGTAATTATTTGAAATACTAAAAAACGACTTTTAATTTAAACTATAAAGATTATGACCTGAAGCTGCTACAGGGAATCTCCTACAAGGGGGATCTCCTATAGGGAGGATCCGTTCCCTGTGGAAAAAGCCTCGTGCATGCCCTCGACATTACCTTTATAACTTTCTTATAGTTTATTGTTATTAAAATTAATGTTTAATAATTATTAAATAACCAAACGTGCACATTATTGCTATTTAAAACAAATTGTTGACATAATTAAACAAAGTTTTATGTACAGGATATTATTTAAATAATTAATTAAAATTAGGAAAAATATGAATTTATACGAATCGTGACATTATTGTATCCGATAAAGTGTGGATATTTGAGACCTGGTCATTTAAAACAAAGAAATGAATATGCACACATATTATTGATCTAATTAAAAAGTTTGTACAAGTAATTTAAAAGCTTGTAAACATATATTGCAAAAATTGCATTTGATTTGGTAACAATTTGATTTAAACTTATTTTATATGATCTGATATTGTTTCCTTGCTTTAACGTCCCTTGCCTCCTTTAAGGCTACAGCATGATACATCGCATCAATTTTCATCACGTGTTTGTTTTTTCCTTTGTCAATTTAATGAGACGTTCTACATATTTATTATTTAAAAAAATTAAGAGCATGATAATGTTTTTATCCATTCTCTTAATTTTCTTACATCAAAATTCAAGTACAAGTACCAAATTTCTGTGCATGTTTTCCAAGTGCATGTTTGCGTTTGTTTGGCATTTATTTCTAAAAGCATATGCCTACTGCTTTTTTATAAAAAAAAATAGTTATCTAAAATAATGTTTTTAAATTATTTAATTTGTGGTCCTCCAAGCACCTTAAAATAATTTTAAATTGTTTTCAAAATAGTCTTCATTAAATTCATTTTTAATTGCTTGTATAATAGCTTCCTCATGTTAATATCAAGAATTTTGTTATTTTTTTTTTGCCAGCACTTATCAACATTGAATTCAACTTAACCCATGATTTTTTTTATGCATATGCAGCAGCAATGTCACTCATAAAAACTTGGCATCCAAAAATTAGAATTGGTTCCTTAATTTTTTGAAGAATACTTCAAAACGTAAGAATCTTTACTATTTGAGTTTATAAAAGCCCCTAAAAATTAGAATTCTATAATAAACAAAAAAAATTGTATTTTGTTGGAGCAAACTATTGGTACAAATACCTTTAGAATGACTCGGACTGCTGGGAACATATTCAGATCCAGAATCTTGAAAAGGCTCATCAATATCTGAGTCTAAAAGAAACCTAACCTCAAATATATTTTTATTTTTTAAATGCAATCTTACCGATCATGTCAGATTAAGTGTTCATGTTTTTGTGAACTTTTAGCACATGACCAACTAATATTGTTAAATTCAACGCCAAAAATAATAATTAAACAAAACAAACCACATCAAAATTTGTCATCTTAATAAAACAAAGTCTTATGCGAAAACGGCCTATCCCACAATTATGGATTAGGCCGATTTGACGCCAGTTGAAATAATTCTTTATACCAAAGTTAAACTAGCCTATTTTGCACTGTGTAGGTATACAGGTAGGCCAATAATCTCAAAATCATACATTTGTGGCTTAGGCCGTTTTCGCGCTGATAGACTCATATATCTTGTGGTTTAAAGTATAGTATATTTACCTTCATATAAGGAAAAATGCAATTCTGTAATATGTTTTTCTTGTAGGTACATTCTTAAGTCAAAAATAAATTGTACAAAATAAAATGTAGTGTTTTAATAAAAAATTAAAGAAAAGTACATAGACAGAAAAAAGAAAAGCACTTTTAATACTCATGAACATAAAAAATGATTTTTAAAACATAAACTGAAAATCTTTTACAAGTAAGGTACCTACATCAAAATATAATTTAGTGTTTCAAAATCAAAGAAAAGTACATACATAGACAAGTAAAAGAAAAACAATCTCGATAATATTCTAGAACATAAAAAAATGTTTAAATCAAACTATGAAAAGTTCTTTTACATATACTTATGTAGGTACATACAAAAGTATCAACAAATATGTATAAAATTATCTATTGTTTCATTTTAGCTATTAGTGCGACTGGTGGCTCCCATTCGTAGCAAGTTGTATTTTTAATCAGTTCTTTAGTTAGAAGTAAATTATGACACGTACTGATGTCCAAACAATTTCTGTTTTTTCTTTTGAAATGTGCGTTCTGCAGCATCATTGCCATGAGGCAAACACTATATATTTTTAAATAATGCATGTAAAGTTGGAAATAATTTGTTTCTAATACCATCTTTGCAAGTTTCTATTTCATTAACAAATTCAAGTAAATCTAAATCTTTATATTTGTCTCTAGGTAGCTCCGATAACATTTTCCACTCGGTATTATTGTTTTCGATTTACGCTTCGCTTACCATATTTGGAAATTTTCTAATTAAGGAAATAATTGATTTTGCTTTTTTAATGGAAAAAATATTTTCAGGGTCTAACCATAAATATAGCGGATTGTCAGAAGGAAACATCGTTTTAATTTGTCTCGCTAATTCGATATAAAAGTTTAAACAATTTATCCAAAAATTTTTAAATCATCTGAATCTATTTGAGTTTCATTTATAAATTGAAGAGAAACTATCCAAAATGCATTAAATCTATAATATGTTGTTTTGAGTAAAACTTAAAAAACTGGAGAAATGAGTTAAAAGAGAAACTGCATTTTTATCTACTGCAGAATTATATAAATAACAGTTTTAAAGAGAAATATTTTTAGTTTTGGTTTAAATTTAAGATTTTCCCAACAATATGTGTATGAATTTACTTTGTTTTGCTAGTTAGTGTGGATTTATTCCTTTTTGCTTAATTCTCATTTGGATTTATTGCTTTTTGCTTAAAGTGATTAATTTTACATTATTTACAAGGCGAATAAAATCTAAAACTTTAGTGAAAAACTGGTTTTATCAACGAAAATTAAAAAATGAAATTAAATATGTAAACCAACATCTTTCTCCAGGCAGTCGCAGGTATTTTCGGCCTCGGCTTGTTCTTCCTTTATTTCATCTTCACTAGCTTAAATAGTTTTGTACCATACTAGATCATCTTCTGGCTCCCATTCTTCGCTATACTCTTGGGCTAATAAGTGTTTCAATGATTTTTTCTTCTTCTCCTTAAGTGGTCTTCCAAGTTTAAGAGCTTCCATTTTTAACTAAGAATCTTTTTTATCTTTTCTAAGAAGGGTTTTTGGAATCTCAGCTGTACATCAAACCTAAAGTTTTGGAAGAAGGTTATGGTTATGCGTGCAGCTTGATTTTTTTGCAATACAACTTTTCATATGCGATACACCAGTTTTCTTTAAATAGGTCTGTAAGTGTTTGACGTCATAAAGCAGCCAGTCTTGCCCAAGACATTTTACTTCTCCAAATTCTTTATATATCTTTATACCCTTTCTTATTATTTCTTAAAACTCGACCAAATACCCTATTGGCGGGTAAGAAAGTGTCCTCTTACTGGAAAGGTAATATTAATCACAGGCTAAGCTCTTGGGCGATTGTTTTTTTAAGTAGTAATAAAGTGCATAAATTATATGGGCATTCTTATTTTGCCCTCCGCACCCGTCACAAAAGAGGCGAATTTTTTGTTTGTTTGAGAGATTTAGGGAATTCAAATGGTCTAAAAGTGCAGATGATACCTCCACAGATCCCCTACCAGCTATATTCTCGGTCCATGTATAAAAAGTAGCTGTTTTAGCTTGCATATCGATACAACAAGGTACGTAATAGCTTACTTACTGGGCGTAAAAGGCATCGTTTATTGGTGTACGAGGGAGCGGTTGGACTTGTTGTATATCGAAACAGAATGTTAGCGAATCTGGTGAAGATGCTCTGGCTAACTCATAAAATACTTTAGCCCTTTTTTTATTGTGAATCCGATGTTTAACTATTAGGTCACTTTTCTTGTTGGGTCCTCTGCCATTTTAATTTGGTATTTTAAACGATTACATAACGCACAGATATCTGTCGCTGGCGAAGAAAAGCCAATATTGAATTTTGTTTTAAATATAACACTGAACATAGTCAGACTACAACGATCTTGAATATCTGTACATTTTGATATAATTTTGCAATATTTAGGTTGGCAGACAAATAAACCTTTTTTGATTTTGTCCTGAAGAAGTGACTCTCACACCCCTATAAATTTCCTATAAATTCGATTATTTTTCTTTTCTTATCTAGCGTCTTATGGGAAATATAGTCGCCACCTCTGCGCTCGTTTAAATCAAGACCGTTAACTTTTTTTTACATACGCTGTTAATGATAACTCTTCGCTCCGTGATTCCTTGAGCTTTTAATAAAAATGTTATACAAACCCTTGTAGATCTAGTTTGTTTTTTGGGGGCCAAATGGTAAAGAGTATTGAAAAAATGCTTTTGAGGATTTAGTTTGCAAAAACATTTTCTTCCTGGTCTGATTTAATGCAGGTAGAATAAAAAAATTTTCTTAATAGCTTAATGTCAGGCAATTTAATATTATTACATTTAAAACTTTTACCTGAATGGTTACAAGGTTTTTTAAATTATTGAAGCAGTGGATCTTTATCTTGATACCTGCAAAAAAGAAATAATTGCATAATGAATACAATTAATGAATAATTGACAATTAGTTTTTTCATTATTATTTTACCTTTTACATTTTTCAATAGTTTTTTTTTCGACTTTCCACACCGCCATTCTTTACAGAGATATTAAACTCTATATCTTCCATTTTAAAACACGCAAAGGTAACGTCGTAACGTCTCTCATAGTATCAAAACATTAACGCAGCGTACTTCCTCTTTAAGACGCAATTTATCAACTAAATTACAACTAAACCTAAAATCGCGCGAAACGATCCCTACTTCTACCTGAGAATTTTTCAGAACTGTTGGAACTTGTGTCTCCAATTATAAGAAAGCAAAACACTTGTTTGAGACAAGCATTATCACCTGAAATAAAACTTCAAATTACATTACGTTATTTGGCTAGTGGGGATTCCTTCAATACTCTTTCCTGGTATCTGTTTTGAACGCCATATGCAATAAACTACAAAGATTTTATACAGATTCCGAAGTCAGAAGAGGCGTGGAAAACAGTCGCTAAGGGCTTTGAGTTGAAGTGAAATTTTCCAGGATGTTGTGGAGCCATACTCTCACGGCAGTTGCCATTACAAAAATCAAGCACTAGCAACACATCAGTTTGTTCATTGAATGTGTACTCCTTACCAACCACATGTTTGAAATAACTCCTTCACAACAACTTTAAATCGAAACAGAAAAAATCCAATACATACATAAAATGAGTAGTATCGACAATTTTTATAATTCTACAACATACATATCTGTCAAAATTATCAAATTGTTTATTGTAACGTTGACAATCGCCAACTTAGTTTTCTTGAAAATTTTAAGTGACTAACCCTAAGTCCATATTTTTTTTTTACTCAAATACCATGAGAGATACATGTTTTTTGCAAGAGAGAAAAAATGCTACAAATACTCTTCACAAAAAAAAATTAGGAAACAGGGGCGGCCCTGAAAAAAAAATACGATGTCATTTATGGTAGGATTAGGGTGGTTTTTACCCTTTCATAATTTCAGTTGGTGTAAACAATGGCTCTTCAATTAAAATAGCTACACACCAAATTTTATAAAAATCGAACGAAGCGTTTTTGTGTTATTAAAAAAAATTGAAAATTTTCTTCCAACTTTGAAGCTTCCTCACAGGCAAACGATGGACTTTATGATATAGGTAATTTTGACTCAATCGACTTATTTTGATCTCACCAACATACAGTAGATCTATGTACACGGAATTTTGGGACACCCTGTATATACTAATTGAAATTCTCAGGACTATCCGAAGATGACTGCGTTGAATTGAAAAGTATTCGTCAAAGTCTCTTGTGCCCTTTCAGTTGGGACAACCTTCTTTTTTTTGATAATCCGAGTCAGTTCTTCATATTTAGGACCTGACAAATCTAGTTTTTAGAAGTTATTAAACTATTTAAAATAGATGTTTTCAAAGCTGATGTGTATTGATAGCAATTCGGATTTGTGTTTGCTGCACCACACTGTCGATTTGCTCCAAACATGTTCTCTACTGGATCTTGATTTAAAGAACGGGTTCTAAAATTTTTAAACCCCAACTTCCAGCACTCGTTTGTTAACAATTTGAGACCCTTAAGAGTAATTAACCAACCTGTTTCAAAAAGCATTGACTCTTTGGGATTTTTATTGTCTTCTAAAAACTGCCAAGACTTTAGTATTGGCAACATACTGTTTTAAATTTAAATGTATTGACTTCTTAGAAGCACAACATCTTAAAGCCTTGCCTCGATCACAATTTGGTGTCAGTTTCAGTCATCTTGGTATACACTGCAGTAATAACAACTCTTTCATTTTGGAAATATTGATTAAGATCGACATATTTTGGTAGAATCCATTGAAGGAAATAAAAAAAGTTTAGTTTCAGAGTCATTAAGCCTGTTTGCAATAGCTTCAGAAGGCTGCAATCTATGTTCAATCCATTGTTGTGTAAAATATAACTGCACAGGTCCCCATTGTTCATTTATTTTATTAACTACTGATAATAATGAAAGCCACCTCGTTTGAGACGGCCTAAGGATTTTAGGCGGTTCTGCCTCACAAAACTGCTGAAATTACAATTGGTGTTTAGAACTGTTTAAAAAAAAAATGAAAATATCCCGGGTTAGGTCTTCACAAATGGTGAGGTAAAATCTTACATGCCTCACTGGCACATACATTTAGGGAATGACAAATACATTTTTGTACAATTATTCCAGGTAAATTTAGTTTTAATCGGCTAACAACAGAATTTTTGGAACCACACATAGTGTTGCATTCATCTAAACCAAAACCTATGATATTGTCTAGAGGTATCCTGGAGGATTCAAAAATTTTGATTAATTTATTATAAATTACTTCGGCAGTAGCGTCAATCACTGCCTCATCCACGTTTTCGCCGGAATAACATTGAACCAAATTAAAAAATTGTGTAGTTAAAGATTATAATTTCATTTCATTAAAACTACATTTTTCCAAACCATTTTTGATTAGACCGGTACATTTTGTTCTTGACAGTTGCAAACGTTGTGCGAGTTTAGAGTCCGGAAAAATGTTTTTCATTAACGATATCAAATGATCGCTTGTCTTAAAAGCTAGATTATGTTCAGCAATAAGAGCTGCAATTTTTATTTTCGCTCGTCCAACCTCAGTTTTTACTTCATTTCCTTTAGAAAAGGATACATCAATTCTTGGCTGACTTGGACGGAGGTTTTGAACTATTTTTCCATGTATCGCTCCTTTGCTGTGATTTTTAATGACTGATATGTCGCAACAAACTCTGAATTGCATACAATACATTTTGCTTTTAAAGCATTATCTAAAATGAATAAAAACCTAAACCATGCAAATTATAATATTGTCTGTGAACATACCTTTAATAGGTTTTAACCAGCCTTTAAAAGCAGTTTTGGTTTCCAATTCTGCTTTATATTTTTTAGGCGTATTACCGCGACTTTGAACATTTTTTAAGCGTTTTCTATTGCGATCTTGTTCTTCAGAGTCTGATCCAGATGATTCAAATGCATTTTGCGATGAACTTGACGCCGCCATTAACTTAACTAATAAATGATAAATTTAAAATTTACTGAAAAGACAAACTTCAATAACTACTAACAGCGATTGTATCAAAAGTGACGCAAACCGCAAACAGAATAATAACTAGGTAGGAGTCCCCAAACTTTGCGTGAGGTGCAGATTTTCAATTCTAATAGACATACCAGAAAACATCTTGCCTTTTATAGGCAATTTTAAATCAGTTACTAGAATTGTGACCAAGTCAAGTGTCGTCAAGGTTCTTGCGTCATTATAATGACGTTCTAATATTCTGATTTAAAAATGTTTAGTTTATATTAACACTAACTTGACAAAGCGCATGACAGATATTTTAAATTGTATATGTGCATTGTATTTAGTATGTGGTTTTGAATTTGTTTTGTATGCTGATCATGGAGGAAGAGAAAATTGGTGTTGTAGTTGCTTTGGCCTCTGAAATTTTATTTGGCTCAAATAAAAAGTTACGTCTTAGTGATTCGGAGGAGAATAAATGTTATTCTCATATTTTAACTAGTGGAATGAATATTGTTTTCTTGACTGGAAATTTACGACAAAGAAAATCCAATCTTCTACATCAATATGAGACGTGGATGCAAAACTTTACAGAACAAGAATTTTTTAATCATTTCCGCATGGGAATCAAAACATTTGAGTCATTGCTAGTTATAGTAGGGCCCTTATACAAACAAATTGTTTTAAAACATCATGGAGGACTGCAGCCTGTAACTTCTGAAAAGGCCCTTCTTATAGTGTTATGGTTTCTTGCAAAAGGGGATACATATTTTTCCACTGCAGATAGATTTTGTGTATCTATAACAACTACACACCTGGTGGTGAAGAGGATGCTTAATGTATTCATTTCAGTTAGGGATCAATTTATTAAATGGCCTTCAAAATCAGAAGCTGATCTAGTTGTAAAAAAATTTCAAAATATATGTGGATTTCCAGGTAAGTCACAGATTTTCTATTTTGCTTTCTAAAATATGTTTGTTGTATAAAAAAACTATAGAAATGTGTTATCTCGAAGCTGCAATGTTATGAAAAGAGCATATATGTATGTAATTTATTTAAGATAGTTACAATGCCTTGATATATTTTTAATTCACTTTACATTTTCGCCTAAGGTTTATTCTAACTTCCTTCTAATTAACTTTTATTTTTATTTGTACTCCTTAAGAATAATAAGAATTAAATAGTTAATTCATATCTCAAATGTGGTGTCTGTAAAAGGAAGAGCATTAGTATTATTTTCCTCTAACAATATAATGAGCTGAAATCAATTAAAATTTATTTAGTTAGTAGTATCAATAATTCTAGTCCAACAATTCAGATGCTGATATTTTATAATCCTAATATGATTCTAAGAATATAAATTAAAAAATGATTATTTTGTAGGAGTTATTGGTGCCATCGATGGTTGCCATATAATGCGTAAGGTTCCAGAAATGCAACAGGACAGTTACCAAAATAGAAAGTGCCAACATTCAGTTGTTTTGCAAGGCATCTGTACATCTGAAAAATTACTGAGCAATATATTTGTAGGATTTCCTGGACGTTCAAATGATGCTAGGATAAAATCATCATTTATAAAGACTTTTATTGTAGATTATTGCAAAATTATTATGTAAAAGATAATAATATTTATAAGAACTGTCTATATTTTTAGGTTTTCCAAAATTCTCCTTTATATATAGAAATAAATGAATTTGGCCCAGAAAATATATTTTATGATAATTACCACTTAATTGGCGATAAAGCTTATACCCTGGAAGAGTGGCTGTTAGTTCCATGTAAGTAAGTTTCAGCATTACTAACTATACATGTTAAGGCACTAATGTAATAATTGGCATTATTATTAATTGAAAAAATCTAAAGAATTTACCAAAAATTCTAAACAAGTATTTAATGTTTAAATTAAATAATTAAAAAGACACAATGAAACAAACCTTCAATTTATTAATCTACATTGAACGTGACATTGTTAAATACAATCAACAGTCACATAAATTTTGGTTTATATAGAAAGGATCACTTGGGTAAACGCTCAGTCGGGTTCGGACTAAGGTCCAGAACTTTCGCCCCTCGGGCGAAACCCTGGTTTTTTTATTGTAAAGTAATGTGTAAAGTTTTTTGTGTACGATGTGAATTATGGGTAAATATTTTAAACTTAATTTTGTTTAATAATAATTGATTTACATATAAATGCCAATTTAACATTTTCGTCCCGAATTATATTTTATGTTTATCTTTATTACTATTAGTTATAGTGCATTATTCTCTAAATGGAATTTTATTCATTTTTTCTGAAGACTATTTGTCAAGTTTTTTATTTATTGTTAATATACATTTGTTAATGTTTTAATACTTATTATTAATCTCTCCTCCTTTCCCAAACCAGCAAAATACTCCGAGCATTTGAGAAGCCTCGGCGTTTCTATTCCCTTAGGACTAAAAGAGTCTAAAACTAGTTGCCAAGAACCGCTCGACATATGCTATTAAGGGATGTTTTTTTTGTAATTTTATTATTTTTTCTTTATTATTTTCTTTTGCCACTGGAGAATGGATGTTCCTTCAGGACTCCAGGACCCTAGGGCTGGTGACAAGCGCTGCCCTTATCCCTTAATAGTATAGTAACAGTAGCTAAAGACCTAACAGTAGTTGCAAATGGTCTTTAGGCTAACTGGTTGTTACATTTGGTGACGAGCGTTGGTCCTTAGGCTAACTGGTTGTTACATTTGGTGACGAGCGTTGGTCCTTAGGTAAACTGGTTGTTACATTTGGTGACGAGCGTTGGTCTTTAGGATTAACTGGTTGTTACATTTGGTGACAAGCGGTGTTTTTTGATAGTATTTGACTGGTTGGAAGGAAAAGGGAAAATTTGTTATTAAAGATAAGGATAAGGAGATATATCATTTTTTACAGACATTTTTTTTAAATTTTGTAATTTTTTTAGAGAGGACAAGTGCCTTTTAATAAACTAAATCGAGTAGATACAGAAATCAAGTGATAAATGCAAATTTCATTTTATTAAATAAATTAGCGAACCTGAATTGATAAAAAACAAAGATAAATAAATAGATGATAATTTAATATAATGTTTTAACTAAGTAGTTGTTTAAACAAAACATTGACATTGAAAATAATTGTAACAATAAACATTAGGGTCAAGTCGAAAATAGTATACAATTTTATTTATAATATTATATTTCTTTGTGTACAAAAAGTCATCATTTCAATAAAGAGAAAATTATTCAAAAGGAGAATTTTAATTTATTTTAAAATAACTATGATGTTAAATAAGAATTGCGAAGGGAAAATATTTAAATAGGTTGATGATGTATAAGTATATCTAGTTTAGATGATAAAGAATTTAAAGGTAAATATTGTCACTATTTACAAAAAAATCGACATTGAACTATAATGAACTATAAATATGATATTACATTTTCGCAAAGTATTTATTTCAAAGTGCATTGCTATCAGTTGGGGTAGGTCAGTAATATAGGTAAAGTTAGTTCAGCGACGTACAGCGTTAATGAAAAATTGGCATTTTAAATAATTTTTTTTTCAGAAGTATATGG
The DNA here is from genome assembly GCA_927349885.1 of Psylliodes chrysocephalus. Taxonomy (NCBI): domain Eukaryota; kingdom Metazoa; phylum Arthropoda; class Insecta; order Coleoptera; family Chrysomelidae; genus Psylliodes; species Psylliodes chrysocephalus. The sequence continues at coordinate 89,186,069 of OV651814.1, forward strand.
GATTTTAAGGTTTAAATTTTGTGAATTAAAAATAATAATATAGATATACGGTGTTTTAGATTAAAGATGTTTACCAGGCCATCAGCAATAGAGTTTGAGGAGAAAGAGAACGTGTTCTACATGAACGAGAAAGAAAGAAAAGGCGTACAAGTGCGAGATGTGCGAATGAGCACATCTTAAGATGATTTAAAGAGGTTTGGACTGCCCAAAAGAGGCAGAGCAAAAATTAATATGTAAAGTGATTATATAGTAATATGTGAATATTGTATTACAGATATGCGACGAGGAATTCCAGGAGCTCCAGGCGAAAAACAGGAAGAAAAGAAGAAAGTTTGGGGACATTCGATCGAGGTACAATGCCGATCAACCCCCAAGCAGTGTCCACGACAGGACAAAACTAGAGGAGAGGTAGTCACGTCACGGTGTGAAGGGATAAGCTCTAAGGACCTTTTCCCCAGACTGTGATGGTGACAAATTTAGGTAAATAGATTGGAGGGAGTTTGGGGTCACATATGGATCGACGCAGTTTCCGACCAGCCCTAAACAACGCCCTTTGATGTCCGGACAAGATGTCCACAAGTGAAAAATAGGATTCAGACCGCTCTATCAGGGAGCAACGCCGTATATTAGAAGAAGCCTCTCTATCAGGGAGCAACGCCGTATATTAGAAGAAGCCTCTCTGTCAGGGAGCAACGCCATACATTAGGAGAACGCCGCTCTATCAAGGAGCAATGCCGTATATTAGGAGCCATTCCGCTCTACCAAGAAGCAACGCCGCTTTGCCAGGAAGCAACGCCGCTTTGCCAGGAAGCAACGCCGATTTGCCAGGAAGCAACGCCGATTTGCCAGGAAGCAACGCCGCTTTGCCAGGGAGCAACGCCGCTTTGCAAGGCAGCAACGCCAATTTTATAGGAGAATGCCGCTCTACAAGGGAGCAACGCCAAGTAATTAGGAGAACGCCGCTCTACCAGGGAGCAATAACGATTTTTTAGGAGCCAGACCGCTCTACCAAGAAGCAACGCCGCCCTACCAGAGAGCTACGCCGCTATGCCAGGCGCCACGACGCGCCACCAGATGAGAAAATTGCGATAGAAGCAGGAAAGTTTCAAAGTATGGAGATGCAGAATTTCAAGCGATATCGAGAGAAGAGTAAGAAGAAAAGAAAATATATATATCAACAGGTGGTAAAAATATATATGAAGTAAATAGGTAAAGTAAAGTAAAAATTATTTTAAAAGGGTATTTTATTGGAATTAGTAGAATTAATGACATAAGAATTATTTTAGAAAGGTATTTTATTGGGTTTTATTAGGTGTAGACAACTATTTAATCTACGCTTATGTGCATTTAACAAAAGTATGTTTTATTCTTAGAGATATATGATGTTTATTTTTAATGGCCAGGAAATAAATAATAGTATTGTTTCTGTAATAAAACATACTAGCTTTGATTGTTGATTCGTTTCGAAAACAAAAATGGGGAGAAATACAAATTTATAAAATCTTAGTGGGATTAATTTTGAAATTTGATATAAAATAAGAACTGCATAAATTTTTAAGTCTCAGAGAATTAGAAAATGCTACCTACTAAAAAAAAAAATATATTCTAGTTACAATTTTTTGAAATTGAATATTCATAGTAAATATAAATAATTGCGAGATAGAGATTTAAAAATAAATAACGTTTTCTAGTTCATTATTAAAAAATAATTTTGGTATATTATAAAACATATTTGTTTTCGTAACTGTAAATGTGCTTTTGGGGTAATTAAGGACATTTGTATAAAAGATTTGTTTTTTTGCTGGAAAACCTGAAATGTAAATAATAATTTTGTCATAGGGGTAATCAAAAGACGTTGCCACTGCACAAGAAGAAGAAAAAGAAAAAAGAAGAAGGAAAAGAAGAAAGAAGAAGAGGTCAACACCGTACTACCTTTGCCAGAGTCACCATCAGCACCGTTTCCAGGACGATCACGAAGTCCAAATCGTGATAGTTATCAAAATCCAGGACCGTACCAAGGGACCCCAGAGTTCCACGATTCCACGATCCACGGCAGAGAATTGGCCGAATTCCAGGACTCCAGAATCCAAGGCTACAAAGAGACTGTTCCATCCAAATCCGCCAACCAGTACCACCAAGCTCTCAGAGGGCATGAGTTATACCGCCAAGGGAGCTTGACATGATGTTGGGTCCATTTTGAGTCTGTGGGAGCCAAATCCACAGTAAGAAGAAAATGGAGTCAAATACGGAAAAAGGGACTAAAGAATTCATATGGAATGGACTAAGGTTCAATGAAAGAGGCCATTCCCAGTAATGAGTCATTAGGGACCTACCAGTAGCAGCCGTGTACAGCAGCCATGTACCGTAGTAGTCTCACAGTAGCAAGCCAGGGAAGCAGTCCAAAGTCAGAGTCTATTGGAAAATTGATAGACTACCGCAGCAGAAAGAACCTGTAACCTCAGCCAAAAGGGTTACCAGGTTTAGCAGCCCAAGGACCAAACCAGATCGGGAAGGGACCATTCCAGGAAGGTCAAGGATCAGGGGATGTGAGAGGTGACAGCCAGAGAGCAAAGGGTAGTTACGGCCAGTCAATTAAGAAGACCAAAGAAGACACAACTTGTGCAGTGAAGCAAGCGTGAGGTTATCATATTATTGTAGAGTGTTTTAAAAATTTTTGTAAATTATTTACATTAAGGGTTTTAAAAAGAATTGAACAAGTAGTTCAATTTTTTTTCTGTCGGGGGAATAATGTAATAATTGGCATTATTATTAATTGAAAAAATCTAAAGAATTTACCAAAAATTCTAAACAAGTATTTAATGTTTAAATTAAATAATTAAAAAGACACAATGAAACAAACCTTCAATTTATTAATCTACATTGAACGTGACATTGTTAAATACAATCAACAGTCACATAAATTTTGGTTTATATAGAAAGGATCACTTGGGTAAACGCTCAGTCGGGTTCGGACTAAGGTCCAGAACTTTCGCCCCTCGGGCGAAACCCTGGTTTTTTTATTGTAAAGTAATGTGTAAAGTTTTTTGTGTACGATGTGAATTATGGGTAAATATTTTAAACTTAATTTTGTTTAATAATAATTGATTTACATATAAATGCCAATTTAACATTTTCGTCCCGAATTATATTTTATGTTTATCTTTATTACTATTAGTTATAGTGCATTATTCTCTAAATGGAATTTTATTCATTTTTTCTGAAGACTATTTGTCAAGTTTTTTATTTATTGTTAATATACATTTGTTAATGTTTTAATACTTATTATTAATCTCTCCTCCTTTCCCAAACCAGCAAAATACTCCGAGCATTTGAGAAGCCTCGGCGTTTCTATTCCCTTAGGACTAAAAGAGTCTAAAACTAGTTGCCAAGAACCGCTCGACATATGCTATTAAGGGATGTTTTTTTTGTAATTTTATTATTTTTTCTTTATTATTTTCTTTTGCCACTGGAGAATGGATGTTCCTTCAGGACTCCAGGACCCTAGGGCTGGTGACAAGCGCTGCCCTTATCCCTTAATAGTATAGTAACAGTAGCTAAAGACCTAACAGTAGTTGCAAATGGTCTTTAGGCTAACTGGTTGTTACATTTGGTGACGAGCGTTGGTCCTTAGGCTAACTGGTTGTTACATTTGGTGACGAGCGTTGGTCCTTAGGTAAACTGGTTGTTACATTTGGTGACGAGCGTTGGTCTTTAGGATGAACTGGTTGTTACACTAAAAACTGAAGAAAATTAATAATTTCAATGTGGATATTTTTAAACATTGTGATTTTTGATCAGCAGTAAAATATCTTCAACAATGTAAATATGGAAAGTTTAAAGTATAATTTAATTAGAAATTCAGTAATATTAATATTATAGTAAGCTTTATTTTGATTTTAGCAACCTTTCACAGGCTAGAAATTATTAATTATGTGTAGTCTTGGGTACCTCGCTCTGTATAGATATCAAAAAATTAACCCAAAAATTTTTATTTAAATAATTATGAATTGAACTGTATTCCAATAAGGAAATCTGTTCTTTGGTGCATTTTTGCAGAGGCCTGACAGCTGTGTGGTATACACTAGAGAACATTTACGTGCAATGTTCATGCATGCAAAAATGCACTGAGGACAAGAATTAACTTTAGTACTTATAATTTTATTTGTACATGGTTTTTAGAAACAATGGAAGGCTTTCTGAAAGACAAAAAAAGTACAACACTTATCTGAGTAAAACAAGAGTTTGCATTGAACATGTCTTTGGATTGTTGAAAGGACGTTGGAGAATTTTATTATATGTAAATGCTTACTCAATTGAAAAAATTGAAAAAATAGTTTTTGTGTGTTGCATTCTCCATAACATTATTACGTTATTTTAAGAGATCCTTAATGTACTAGTGCACGGCACACTTGTAGTTTTGTTATAGCCCATTTACTATTCAGTGATGTCAGGATTACTCGGGGTTTGATTTTTGTTCAAGGTCGGTTTTGGTCAGGACCATAATATATGAGATGTTAAAGAAATAGTTTAAAATATTTAAAAAGGTAACAGTATGGACCAAAAAAAAATAATAACTTTCCATATATTCGAAATAGTTACTTTGCGGACCCGTGTTTATTGAGACGTTTATTTTGGTCCACACTGTTACCTCGTTAATTATAAAATATAGAACTAACTGTATTCAATGTACTTAATAGAACTCAGTAGAATATAAATATCATAATTTTTCAAAAAGGCATTATTATTCCATGTCCTCCCAATTCTTTTGCCTTTCGATTCTGACAAATTAAAATTAAGTTCAAAAGTGCAAAAAATAAGAAAAGCTTTAAAAAAAATTTATTTTCAAATCAAAGAAAAACCTATAAGGTTCGCCTAATTCTACAATGTGGCACATACTTTTTTAGGGCTCACCATGCAAAATTTTGTGAATTTTAGATAAAAACAATAGAAGCTAAATATACTGAACCACAAAATTAACCAGACATTTGATTTTGGTCCTGTAAATTATTTTCCGTTTTTTAACTTTTTAAACAAATTGACATTTTAGTTTATTATTTTGAAAAACATTATTAATTGAAATTATTTTGATGCAGATTTTTGTTAATGATATTTTTCCTGAAATACCTCTTATCCAGTTAATTTTGCGATCGAGTATATATGTTATTCACAATAGCCGAAATCGCTCATTGCCCGAATTTTTTGTCCACAACGCGTTATGGGTATAGTAGTTTACCCACGATGCGATTAGAAACGTTATTTTCGGACAATGGGTAAAGTTAATTAACCAGATCGCGTTGTGAGTAAACTGTGTTACCCACGACACGAAATAATGGTTCGTGAGTTTTTGTTTTGCATTGTAGAGCTTTTCGTTTGCCCACGTCGCGTTGTGGCTATTGTGTTTTACTCATAACGCATAATAATATATATATATATATAAATAATATAAAGAATATAAATAAAAAAACATTTATTTAAACGCATACAACATAAATTATTTAAAAAAACACACAAAGAAAACCAAGAACATTTAAACGACACAAAAACTAGAAATAATAAAGAAAGGAGCTTAAAAACAAATATTACTTATTTTTACAAGAATAACTTTCATGACATTTTGAATTACATTTTATATTTAATTTTACGCATCTACATGCCTTCGTTTGACATCCTTTCAGGCAATTACATCGGACAAACCCTTGCTTAGAACCAGAAGACAACTTTGCTTCTTCACGCACGTTTACAGAAGAGCCTGAAGGGATCTCAGATAGTGATAAAAATACTGAAGGCGATAATTGAAACTCATTTCGGCTGTATAATCGTTTTAATTTCCCATTTTTGGTGCCAAGAATGTACAAATCTTGATCAGTCTTATCCATAATAATTGCTAATATATTTCGAGGAGCTAGACGTCCACGATCTACCTCTGGTATGTTTATTAAAACATTGTCACCTATATTGACAACTGGTAATTTCCATTGCGATTGGGTAAGCATTTTATCAGCTTGTTTTTCAAGCCCCTGTTTGCAACCCCTTCTCTCTGTATCAGCTGCTTTTTTATTGCTACAAAGTTTGCATAATGGCAAATCCAAATCAGCACCACATTCCATATGAAATGGTTCATTGCATTCAATGCATACATTTTGTGGGACGTACATGCTATCACAAACAAAACATTTAGTCATACTGGCATTTTCCTTCTCCAATCTTCTGTCGTTTCTATAATTTTCTGTTTCGGTATCTAGTTCCGTTTCAATTTCTAATTCGGTTTCGATTTCTAGTTCCGATTCACCAATTTCAGAATTATATTTCTCAGATACTGTATTTGCTTTTTCTAAAGAAAGTTTCATCAATTTCAGATGCTCTTCAAGTTGTTCTTCATTTTCAATCCCATTTACGACAGAGGTATCTAAGCACGTATCCAATAGTCCATTTCTTTGTGGAGTTCCAAACATGGCTTCATAAGGTGTTCGCTTTATACCTGTATGGAAACTGCGATTCTTCGTACTCTGAATAATACGAAGTCCTTTTGCCCAGTTTTGACACTTGTTATCAGACATCCAGGCTACAAGGCTATCACGAACGTCCTGATTTGCTCGTTCAACGGAACCCTGGCTCTGGGAATGTCGAGGTTTACCGTGGACTCATTTGATAGCGGACCAACTTGCTGCTAACTTTTCAATGACCTGAAAGTTACTCAGATGAAACACAGCCTTTGTACAAAGCCATTACACTTACTTGGTTACAGAATTCTCTTCCATTGTCACTATGTAAAATATTTGGTGCTCCAAACAAACAAAAGATATCAAGAATAACATCTGCCACTTCATCTGCTGTTTTTGTTTTAGTCGCAGCACCACATATTTAGTTAGATGATCTTGGTAATTGAGAATAAATTTATATTCTCCATCAGGCTCACTTTGCATGTCGATAAGGTCGACCTATAAAAAAAATTGTTAACTGACAATGTAAAGAGATATAGTGGAGAAATTACCTGGCAACGTGAATTCATTTCACTCATAATTAAAGGTTTCACAACTAATCCTTTACGTTTTGCTTTTTTTTTTCAAAGCACAGGATTGACAGGTTTAAATATATGGAAATTACCTCTCTAGTAATATTGCAGTATTTCTTTTTTAATTCATTTTCCATTGCCTTTTCTCTTTTATGTCCTATTATGTATTACGTCATACATTTCACTTGCTGCACAGTAAAAAATTAAACCTGATTGTTTTCCTAAACATTATTTGTTAACTAGTTTATCTTTTTCACCAACTGTTAATAAATCATATCGTTTTATTCTACGATACTCTTTTGATGATAATTCAAGTCCGTTCCGTTTTCTTTGGTTTCGTGTACAATTTCTAAATAACGTTCATCTGATAATAACAACGACCTGTCCTTCTTCTCTAACATTAATTCCCGTAATATTTGTTCAAATTTACCTTTCATCTAGAAGTATTTGCGTTAAACCACAACACACGACAATTTACTAGTGGTTACTGAGTATTATTTGACTACAAACGTCAGATAGTCTGTTCAGCGTGCCTTCAACGCGTTCTGAGTAAATCGCAATACCCAGAACGCGACGTGGACAAATGAAATTCTCTACAATGCAAAACAAAAGCGCGCGAACCATTATTTCGTGTCGTGGGTAACATAGTTTACTCACAACGCGATCTGGTTAATTAACTTTACCCATTGTCCGGAAAGAATGTTTCTAATCGCATCGTGGGTAAACTAGTATACCCATAACGCGTTGTGGACGAAAAATTCGGGCACTGAGCGGTTTCGGCTATTGCGAATAACATATATACACTGTTGAACAACCAAATGGAATAAATTCGGTAATAATTACAGGGGGGCGTGTTCGGAACTTTTAGTTGCGCATTTTTTTAACGAAAGCTTTTTATACAGGGTGTGTCATGTAACAGTGGCCAATACCAACTTTCTTATTTTAAAAGCTACTTTTTATTTTCTTTAGAAATTTCTAAACATATTTTATATACTATATTCTATACCTAACTGTTTCGGAAATATTAAATGTTTTCCGATTTATTGCAAAAATAAACATTAATAAAATAAAATTATTTGATTACAGAAATTCATTACAACACACTTAAAAACTAATGGGTAATATTGTTTATTTGTTAATAATGTAACAAAACAAAAACACATCAAAATGCATGCCGCGATCCTCTTGGCAACATCCTAATCTGAAATAAAAATGTCTTCCAACGTTACTCAACATATCAGGAGTGACCGATCTAATCGCAAGTGTTATTCGTCTTCTTAAGTCAGCTAGGTTTTAATATTTCTGAAACAGTTAGGTATAGGACATGGTACATAAAATGTCTAAAATTTTCGGAAGAATCCAAAGACTGAAAAATATACAAGGCGTTGTATTTAAAATAAGAAAGTAGGTATAGGTTATTGTTACATGACATATAGAAAGTTTTTGTTAAAAAATATACGCAACTAAAAATACCAATCGACGTGTCCAAGCGTTTTTCCGAACACGCCCCCATTTATTTATTACCGAATTAATTCCATTTGACTGTTCCACACATATACATATTGAAAACCATTTTATCACTTTAAAAGATTAACCATTAGTAGCAGCTCGTAACCAAAAAATTGGGGGTTCACAATTAAATAATATAGATCTCAGTACAGATTTAGGTAAAAAACTTCCATTATTTGTATAAACCTTTCTAAAACATTTTTTGCTTAAAGTCCTGAGGCCTATATTTTGTCAGTGTAAACCGCCAATAGTTTGGGCACCAGCCGCTACTGACCATTAATCTTAAATTATAATAGTATCTTAAAACAATGTGGCTTAATACTGGTCTAACTACCCTAATAATAAACAAAAGAAAATTTTAAACTCAGAAAACTTATCTTAAGTTAAAAAGAAAAACAAATCATTCACTTTCATCATCTGAATGCTTTCTTTTGTTTTTATTTGTGATAGATTTGACTAAATCACTGAAAAGTTTTAAAAAAGCTGCCCTTTGGTTTTCTTCAGTTTTTACTGCATTTTTTATAAATTCGTGGTGCTCGGCATTTTGATTCTTCACTTCTTCAAAATGTAAATTAGTTAAATGTACTAAGTTGGAAATTTCTTTTAAAATTACTTCCTTGTCAGAACATTTAACAGTTTTTTTAACATTTTCAAAAATACTTTTTTTGTGTTTCATGTAAATAGGTTTCACTCGAGGTTTCACTTATGTTTGACAAATAACATGGTTCTTCAAATTGATCTATAGTTTGTGTACCATTTGAAGTTGTGGGAATGTTATTTCTCTTTTCAAATGTAGGGGTATTTGTAGTGCATCTAGAATGCATTAAATATTTAGGTGTTGCTATATCCTTTTGTCCTAAAATATTGTCGATTTCTGCAAAAAACGGGGGAGGGTCTAGATATTCAGCTCCTGTACTTCTTTGATTACTTTTATATTTATAATATGTTCGTTGCAAATTTGCCCATTTTCGCCTACACTTTACTCCGCCTTCCTTTTTGGATCCTACTTCAAATCCAGCTTTGCACATTTCTTGGGCAATTTCAATCCATATTTGTAACTTATTGTGACTTTTGTCATCTAACCTTCTCTTAAATTTATGAAATCCTCTTAACTTTATTAATTCCCTTGTAGCATCATTATCTACTTTTGAAGGGTGCGTCTTATTTGTCCAAACCATAATTGAATGATCAGATACATTATTGTTGAGACTTATTTATTGTATTTGTATGTAAAATATTGTCCATTTCTATTTCTAAAAGGGTTAGGAAAGAAAATATATTTAATATTATTTTAAACAGCAATTAAAATGTTAGTTAATGGTTAAAATAATGTAAAAATGATGTTTTAAAGGAAGATTTTCATTGATTTCCAATTTTGATATACTTAAAAAATTAGATAATTTTTTTTTTTTTTCATAAATATTAAGGATATCACAATCTGTATTTGTAGCGTGTGGAGGGTGGGTTACTTCCTCGGCATTTAGGCATCACTAGGTCCATTGTGCATCCTCCTAAGATGATAGGCATCGTAGCTCGTGAGCCAGCCTACAGATTTAATGTAGTTGACAACGTCGCCAAAAGGGGCTTCTCTTATATCGATCGGTGTTAGCCGATACTCGCCGAATACAAATTTTCTAATAAATGAGAGCGTCGAGCAATCGTAAAGGATATGTTCGATGGTCTCATCTTCTTGTTCGCACCCTCTGCAGAGTGCGGATTCTGACATTCCCATGATATAAAGATGCTTTCGTACTTAGCAATGACCAGCCAGAATGCCTGCGACTATGCGCAGATTCTATCTAGACATAGTCAGGTATTTGTTTGCTGTAGTGTTGTCAGGATAACTTAAGAGCTCCCTGGCAACTCTGCAGTTCCTTGTTTCATCCCATCTTTACTTAAATTTCACAAGGGAATGTTTTTAATTACTACCGATTTTGTCAGGCCAAAGAAAGGGCCAGGTCCAAAAAGTATTTGGTTGGCTGCTTTCTTGGCTAGTGAATCACAATGTAAAAAATTTTGTCACACAATTTATCATTGTAAAAATTAGTTAAATACAAATTGATTTAAAATGGAGCTCTATACTTTTAGAAATAAATTATTCCCATATAAATAGCATTTTTATAGTTCATTATTAAAATTCCTCAAAAACAAACCATCTCAACCTTAGACATATAGTATAAGCACTATTGATCTTTATGGTTTGAATATTACTATAAATTATAAATTACCTATGCATTCATTTTCTGAGTTATCCATATTTAAAAATTTCTGGTTTTCTTCCCTTTCCACAGTAATTTGATCACTCATATGATTATAAATTCCATATTGGACAAGTGAATTAGTTAGAACTGCCCTGTGTATGTAATCCAAAAGGTATTCATCATCTAAAAATATTGAATAATTAACAGAGGTGTTTTCTAGACTTCGAGTGTATGAACTAGTTTACTAAATTTTATATAATCTTCCAGCCAATTATTTAATGAATAATTAAATCAAACCTTTTGCTATGTTCATCAATACATCTCGCCTGTCTTGAAAATAAATTGGCTTTCCATTCACGAAAACCTTAAATGCGTCCATTCTTCCGAATAACACAACCAAAACCAAAGGGTAAATAATTAAAGTTTTACATTTGTCATTTCATTTGACATTTCATACTTGTGATGACCACGCTTTTACTGTAGTCACGTTAAACTTGACCATTTCAAGACTATATTCAATGTGACGTCATTGTTTTTGATTTATATCAGTGTAGTCAATCATATTCAAGACGTAGTATCTGATTTCTTGACCATTTCAAGACTACATTCAATATGACGTCATTATTTTTGATTTATATCAGTGTAGTCAATCATATTCAAGACATAGTATCTGATTTAAAATCGGCATATGTAAATGTAAATACAAAGATTATGATGACGTTTCTGATTTCTATATCGGTATTTTATACATGTTTAGATAAACGGCACGATCACTAATTCAATAAAAATATTTGCCGAATAGTTTTAAAGCAAAATATTGAATCGATCGAAGCAATGGTATAATTATTTATTATGGTACGTTCACTGACTGCTTATGAAATAAGGTAAAAATTATGGTACAATTCCATAATTATGGTACGTTTGGCAACACTGGTTCTGACCCCAAATAGAAAATTATTATTTTAACTTATGTACTTATTTTTATAACCAGTTTCCAATATTATTGCTGACGTCTTTGTTCCTCTACTTGGATCTGCTATGGCCTTAAGTTGAAAAAATTAATTTTACACTTTCATCTATCAACATCTTTATTTGTTGATCCTGTGACTTTATAAATAGCATTGTGCTCGGTACACTTGTTCCAGAGTTCACTATCGCTACTTTGCTCAAAGTAGCCTAGTTTTCTTTGTGCGTACTCCTATATATTCTAGACAAAAAATACTTCGTAAGCAAAAGACAATAGCAACAACTAGAAAATAAACTTAACTGTCTTGGTTTCGTATATTTTTCGTAAAACGCTATTCTGGGGAATAGATCCCGCCTGGTGACACGTCATTTATTGTTAAAGTTTTGCAAAAATACGGTTGTCCCGGTCTAGCATCATGAGCACAAGTTGGAAATGTTGGGAACACGTGATGTGTGTCTGCAAATAAAATAATTTACCTAATGATTGAATATCGATAAACCGTTTACAAATATAGAAATTTAACACCAAACTTGACCAACACCTTACCACAAATGCCCACGAAACATGGCGATAAATTTCATCGTCAGGAACTGGTGGGAACAGCTTAATGCCTAATACCGGTTGAGGTTACTTCAGTATGTGAAAAAAACAAATCGAAATGATTTCATCTCGTCCTATGATGGCGAACTCCCACATAGGAAAGAGCATGTGGTAGGTTATGTTACTCATTTTAATTTCCCTGACATGGGAAAAATATCTTCCAGCGCGTCTACGGCTGATCGAGAACTCCTAACAGGCTGCTCCAGTTGCCCACATCCGTGCTGGCTTTTCTAAATCTATTTAAAAATATCCCATTAGATTTTATCAAAACCCCAGGGTAATCAAATTTATTTACCCAGATTAATATCTAAAGCCATCTTAAAAACGGTTTTTTATTTTGTAAAAGAACTTGGATAACACACCAACCTTGCCTTATTCACACTCGAATCATAAAAGAACGATAGTCTTTCAATTTCTTCGAATCCCCTATCGATTATTCTGGTAGTTATATTAGTGAAACCCCTACCCTTTGATTATGTTATTTCAAATACACCTATAAGTATAACTGGTTGCATATAGGTAGGATCGCGTATAGAAGTATCTGCATCAAAAATCACCACGCTCTTGAAAATTCACATGCCTCTACGGTTTATTCTAAATGGGACCCACACTAAGGCGTCTATTCTGTAAGTCTGTACGATGCCGTTCACTAACGAATATCGTTCACGAACGATAAATGTTATTCTGTATCCAAAATTCTAACGAATTGTTCGTAAGAAATCGCCGTTCATGAACGCCACTTAGAAACGTGACGTTGAGTACCGAAAGTTGTTTATTTTTATCAAAAAATTAGTCAAGTAAAAATTATGGACATTTTTGAAGACGAAATTGATCGAAGGTATGGTGTATAGTTATTATAATTCAAAAAGAAATATTTATTTATATATATTTTTAGGAGGGAAAATAATCGAATTATGAGACAATTAAGGGATAATCTTAATCCTTTTTTCCTCCCAGAACAAACATTTTTAAACATGTATAGATTTTCCAGAGATCAGACACAGCTGTTGTTTTTGGAAATAGAACCTTTTCTGAATGCTGGTCAACGACTTACTAGGATTCCACCAGTTGTACAAGTAAGTGTGAACTAGATTTACGCATAAATAATACTATACATTTTTTTCTTTCAGTTTATTACAGCCCTGCATTTTTATTGCCATGGAAGCTACCAAAAATCAGTTGATGGAGATCGACACAGTTCTTTGTCGCAGTCATCTGTAAGCCGTTGCCTGCATATTGTAACAGAAGCTATAGTAAATAATTTTTTTTTTTGTCGGAGGTGGGAAAATCCATCATGGACACGCTCTTTGCGCGAATTGGACTTTAACCAACTAAAAAACCACCTCCTCCGAAGGAGCTGAACAGGTACCGCCATGGTGGCATATCTTCTGTGCAGCTCTGGTCTGTGCATTTAATTACTGCCTACCTTCCTCTGCTTTTGTCTTCAGTATTGTTTTTATATACTGGTGTACTATCTGCCACTTACCCCTCGTTTGCAACATTTCTTCCAGGAAATTGTCTGCTCCCAATATTACCCCTAGCTGGGTGTATGTCCGTTGTCTTTGTATCGACCATCTAGGGCATTCGAACAAAGTATGTGGCACTGTATCTAAAGCTCCGCAGTATACGCATTCCTCTGTCTCTCTTTTTTTAAACCTATGCAGGTATTTGTTAAACACTCCATGGCCTGTGAGTACCTGAGTGAGGTAGAAGTCTGTGTACCGGTGCTTGCAGTTTAACCACTTCTGCAGGTCTGGTATTAGTGCTTTCGTCCACTGAGCGACCCCTTCTGTCTGCTCCCATTCATTCTGCCACATCTCGAGGGTGCGTTGCCTTTCTTCCTTTTTGGCTATATTATTGGTTTCTCTCCTGAGGTGTAAACGGAATCTTTCCCTTACCATCAGGTGTATAGGAATAATCCCGGCCACGACATTTAAGGCGACTGTTGATGCCGTTCTGTAGGCGCTGCAGGTTCGCAATAGGCATTTCCTCTCTACTCTAGATAGTAAGGTCTTATAGTATTTTATATGGAGCATCTGATGCCATATCTGTGCGCCATACAGTATGGTGGATTGGACCACGCCGTGAAGAATCTTTCTTCTCATGCTGCTTGGGCCTCCTAGATTTGGCATAATGCGAGACAGGCTTGTAATTCGCTGTTCTGCTTTTCTGGTGATTTTTTTCAGGTGTTCTCCATACTTTCCTTTTTTGCTTAAAGTTATTCCCAGGTATTTAACGTGTTTTGTAGGTCTTATTTCTGTGTCTGTCATGCGTACTATGAGGTTTGCTCTTTTCTTGGGGCCTTTTAGAACTATCATCTCGGTTTTGTGTTTTGCTAGGGTAAGCTTATGTTTTTCCATCCAGATCTCTACCATATCAAGGGCTACTTCTGCATAGTAAATAATTTGGCACCAAGAGTAATAAAATTTCCTCAAACAATAGAAGAAATTACCGAGGTGAAAAATGGGTTTGTGGCATTGTACCCAGTTGTATTATAAATTTTTTAATTAATACATATTTTAGATTTTTTGAAAAGTTCAATTTCCCTGGAGTAGTAGGTGCCATAGATGGGACTCATATTTTATTATTTCCCCCAGCATCTGGAGTTTTTCCCCCTCGATTAGTATACCTAAACAGAAAAAACTTCTTTAGTATTAACTGTCAAATAATAAGATTTTATTTTTTTAAATTAGAATAGTTTGATATTTCAATTAAACATTTCAGATTTGTGATAGTAATTTAAAAATAATTAATATAAATCCCAGATATCCAGGCAGCGTTCATGATTCTGCTATTTGGCAAATGTGTAGAGTTAAAAGACTTCTACATAGTAGATATTTGGATGACGATAGGACCACATGGCTCTTAGGTAAATATTTTTTATTAGGGAATAAATTAAAACACCAATTAAATTGTACTCATTGCAAAAATACCTTCAATTAATTTAATTATAAAAATATTTTAGGAGATTCTGGTTACCCTGTGCAGCCTTTTCTCATGACCCCTATAATTGGAGCTGGTCCAGACTCTCCCGAAGGTAGATATTATGCTGCTCATTGTTTAGCAAGGAATACTGTTGCGAGATGTATAGGGCTATTAAAGGGAAGATTTCGTTGTCTACTAAAAGATCGAACTTTACATTATAAACCACAATTTGCCGCAAAAATAACTATTGCCTGCACAACTTTATATAATATTTTGAAATTTGAGAATGGTAACTAACAATACCTACTAGTTTCAAATAATACTAGTAACTGGTAATAATTTAATTTTAGATATGGAAATTATTGAGGAAGAACAAGATGAGGAATATCCAGAAAATGATAATTTATATCAACAAGGTTTGGATGTAAGAAACAATTTAATCAGAAATCATTTTCAATAAATTTTCATTTTTTTGTCTGATACAATGTTCTAATTGATTTAAATATGTTATATAATTTTTAATAAATTTGTTTAATTTGTTCTGTGTAAATATATTGCCCCTTTTTATCTAATTTTATATACTGGAAACAATCTTACATAATTTTATATGTCTATTGTTTTTGTTAAGATTTCAAATAAAATTTAAGTAAAACAATTTTTAATAAGTATATTAAAAAAATAAAAAAACATTCTTTTAGCAGTCAAAACTAAAAATTAGGTATTCTTTAAAAAATAATTAACAATCTATCCTATACAAATAATTTCTTAGCGAAAACAAAAGTAAATGTTCTAAAAAACAAAAAATTAAGTATTAAATAATTTAACAGTAAAACAATGTAACCTGCACAAACAAAAGAACCTCTCAGTGATAAGTATACAAGAAATGAACGGCTTACTTATTTAATTTTCCTCTTCAAATATTATGTTATATTTTAATTCTATTTTTTTTGTCAATCAGCCAGACTTCTCGTCTTTTTAGTTCGATTAATTTTTCAAGATTGTCATTTAATCGTTTCAGTTCATGATTTTCTGTATTTTTCCCCCTTCATTTTCTTATATGCTGAAAATATTGTTTGGTTAACACGCTTTCGTTTTGCACTTCCCTGTGGGGTTTGAGTGACAGAGGAGGGAATTTCTATTAAGGGAGGTATTTCCTTCACTTGTATCTCTGAGGGACCAGGTGAATTGATGTCCAAATCTGCTCTTTCCACTACTTGAACCTCTGAGGGACCAGGTAAGTTGATCCCCACATCTGGAACTCCGGGAATTCCCTCAATTACTACATTCCCTGTTAGAAATAGTAATTTTTTTTCCAAGTCAGTTAATGGTTTTTCTGGCTCCCCTTTATTTCCTATTGCAATTAGTGCTTGTTTTATAATTCTGGCCCTTTTTCGAACCTGGAACTTCAAATCTGAAAATGTCTAAAAATATGCACATGTAATAAAAATTTAACAAATTCATTTTTACAAAAAGAATAGTTATTTTTGTAGTAGATATAACTTACCTTCTTCCAACTGGCTTCATCCTTTACAGGCCCACCAGAACTATTTAATTTCTGAGCCAAACTTTTCCAGGTTTTTTTAAATAGTCTGGTTCGTCCGCGGAATATTTGTTTTCTAGCTCGTTTAAGTATATTTCGTACTGGCTTCTACTTGTTTTGTTTGATCGTTTCTTTTTTTCTTCCATATCAATGTCTATTTTCTACACCAATACACAAGCAGTGAAAAAAGTAAAAGTGAAAATTCGTACCAAAACAAAGAGCAAAGAGCCATAACCTCAAAGTAAAGTTAAACAACGTTGTCACACTGCAAATTGTTTCAAAGTTGGTAAAAGTATTGACATAAAAAACAATCACAGTACTTTATTATTTACATTTATAAGTTTGTGTAGTATATTAAATAACATAGTGGTGTGATTTTAAAAACGTTAACGGATATTTATTTACATAGAAGGGATATTAGCTGCGACCGTTATCACTTAATTATAACGTAATTCAAAAATCTGACAACGCTGTGATATGGTGCTCTACTACGATTCTACTACCCATTTGAAAACGTTCACCTTTCGTTAACAACAGAAAGTGCTCAACGAAAGAGATACAGAACGACATTTTACAATTTTACGTTTAGACTTCCCATCGTTTGCAAACGAAACCGTTGCTGAACGAAATATTACAGAATAGATGCCTAACTAAACTATTCGTTCATACGCCGAAGTTGGAAAATGGTCAATTTTCACTTTACAACTGTTGAATCTAAAATTACAATAAAAATAGAAATAACTTATAAAACCACTTTCAATGCATTATTTTTTAAGCGTTACAGAACGATTTTATTGTATTTAATAAAAATAAAACATACAGCCTGCATCAAATTATTTTTATTTTCCAAGTAGGTTTCTACTTTTGCAAAAGTTTCATAAACTATCAATGGAAATCTGAATATCCCAAGGTTCGGGATTAACTCTACTATTAATAAAAATTGTGTTGAGTTCTTCTTTAATTTGTAGCATATTTGCTTTTAACGAAGCCATTTTTTTGTTTATATCATTGGACGATGCGTCTTAAAGAAAGAGATTGCAGACGAAATCACAAGTTCAAAACATTTATTATTAAGTAAAACAAATATGTCG
The DNA here is from genome assembly GCA_927349885.1 of Psylliodes chrysocephalus. NCBI lineage: Eukaryota > Metazoa > Arthropoda > Insecta > Coleoptera > Chrysomelidae > Psylliodes > Psylliodes chrysocephalus. The sequence continues at coordinate 89,203,914 of OV651814.1, forward strand.
AACTTACTTAACATTTGTTTTAATTTTGTGCAGCAGCAGTGTTTTTGCGATGATTCTGAAATAATATTACATTTGAATGTCAGATTTATTTAATATTGTAGTAGTTTTAAATGTGATATATTTCACGTTAGGTTATCAGACTATCCTAGTATCTACTCATTTGTGAATGTGTATGTGTGTATTTATGTTCTTTAAACTACCTATTACGAATATAATGGATAAACATCCATTGTTGAAAAGAATTACTTCTCATAATTAATAATAATAATGTTTATTCATCTTAAAAACATACAAATATAATATAACATACAAAGAATGAATAAACATAAATAATCACAGAAGTAGTGTTATACCACTTGTATGTGATATAATATTTAAATGGAAATAAAAAAACAAAAATGAAAATATATGTAAAATATTTTTTTAAATATATGTTCCATTATCGGAATAAATTTGTATCTAAATAAATATATTGTTTTGGTTATTTTTTAAAATTTTTGTTTATTATTGGGTGTATTGTACATTACACAAGGAAAACCTGTCTGTGGTCTGTTAGTATAAAACCAATAAACTGATAAAATTAATATTTTAATTTTAAAATAATTTCCTTTTCTGTTTACGAAAATAAAGTAGTTTTTTAAAATGAGTATATAGTCTTTTTCTGGACAAAGTAGAGACTATAGGTTTTTTTTTAAATAAAGTAATTTGCTATCATTGCATGTATAGTTAGTCGAGAGTGTTGTAATATGTTTTATCTTTTTTTTATAAAGTGTTTTAGAATTAATAATTTTTATTTTTGCCGGAAGCCTATTGTATAATTTTGGGCCCATGTACCAAAAATTTCTCCGCGTATTTGATTTATCTACTTTAGGTAATGTTACGAATCGATGGCTCATAAAGCAATTAAAAAAAACGTAATTGCTTGGAAGAAATCTAGTGGTTGCATGTGTAAAAAATTAAAAAGTATTGCACCTCTTACCTTCAGTTCTTCCTGTTGACAGTGTCCTCCTGGTACCTGGATCTCGTGTAAAAAGCGGAGCTTCGAGGATAGCAAGGAAAGCATAATGGAAAGCGAAAACTATTAAATTATCGTAAATCATAACGCCGGCCGAATTCACCTATCGCCTTTCTTCTATCCGATCAATTAGTGTCTCTTCGGACCAGCTCAACAATTGGTTGTCGCGAAATATATCAAAAAAACTTTCGTTTTGATAAAACTATTCATACCGTCGTTCTCCAGATAGGGTTAAGCGGTGCAATAAAATACATATTGAAAAATAATAAATAATGAGAAATTAACTGAGTATTCTATTTATAACAGGTAAGATAAAAGTATATAAACCTTGAACGAGTATTATAATCGTATTTATTTTTTTAGTTCTCTCTTGTTGAGATGCTGGCGTATGAGAAGATTTTTACAGAACAGTTGTCTAGCTTCAAAGAATTTACTCTCTTGGAAGAGATGTTCTGTTGGGTAAGTATACGGTTTTTTTATTAAAATCTTTATGAGCCATTTTTGAGTAATATTTAATTTATTTATGTGACAAACAAGTGCGCCGCCACAAGCAATAATTGAGTAAGTAATATGGGTTTCAGCAGGAGCGTAATATAGTGTTCTTAGCTACTAATATTTTCAGCATCATGAATGCGATTTTTATCTTTAAGTGGATTCTTTCGTAATTGTTTAATTTGATCAAAATTAAAAAATGCACCTTAATAAATAAACAATGTGTACAGTAAATATATGCTGTTACAATAAGTTACCTAAATTATTTTCAGATTTTTCTAACACATTTTTGGAGGTAAGTATCGTAGATTCCTCTTTAGCTTCAGAAGCTGATGAAAAATTAAATATTTTCATTTTTGTTATTATTCTTTTATTTCCTTCACTCTCGGAGGTTGCTTGTTAGACATACCCTTTGAGCTTTCAATCCAGAACTTAAATAATCATATATACAAATTAAGTTAGTTACTGATATAAAATGAGTGGCGCGCTTGCAAAACCAACCATGTCAGGCAGATCATGATTGTCAGTATTCTCAAAAAATGGATTTTAAGTAGTATACGGCAGGTATAGCTTAATAAAGCTATTATAAATATTATTTACCATAATTATGACATAAGTATATCGTAATTTAGATCACAAACATTGCAAATTTAAAATATTTTACCTTTTAAGTTTGACATGTTTGTTTTTGTTCACATCACTATAGACATGTTTGATTATGCTCAGATACCTTAAGAGCAAACATGACGGGCGCTCCTCCACCAAAAATCAATTTTACATTTGAGGCAGTTAAAAAAAATTGTAAAAAAAATGGTTCAGGCCAATCATTGTAAAAATGAACCAAGAATGACGCTAAACCGCGAAAAACTTATACTTTTAAAGAAACACAACAAAAATTTCAACTTTTTAATAAATTTAATTTTTTGGCTCTTTAGCGTCATTATATAATAAATATCTTAACTATTTTCTAAATAACTTTTTTTCAAAAAGTTTACCAATTTTAAACAGGACCGAAGATTAACATAGTTTTCATTCCGATACTAATTCTATTAAAACAATGATACCAGTGAATATGGCAACGCTGCTAGTCTACGAAGCCCGTGGTTAAAAGGGTAGCTGCTGTTTAGTTAAATTTGTTAATTCCTGTGTCGAAAAACAGGTAGTTGTTTTTGAAGAGGTGCGAAATTATTGTGATCGTCTTAGTTTGTTGTTGAGGCGTTGTTAGGTTTTTGTTTAATTTAGTTTTTAGTTAATTTATAAAATGAAAAATTCTGGAAGGCAAAAATGCACAACTGACAAATTTCTATTTTATTTGTTTGCTGCCAGAGTAAGTAAATCCTAGAGAAATGCGACATGTGCCAATTAGGAAAAAGAGATTGTCAAGAATTTTGCCCGCTTAAAAAAATGTGTAATATACAGGGTGTTTCTAAATACATGCGTTAAAATTCAGGAACTGATTGCTCGTATGAAATTAAGATGGGTCTTTCCTATAACAAAATTTCCCTAGCCCACCCCTTTTCAAGATATCACCCTTAAAAGGTGGTGACTAAAATTGAGTTTTTTTCTAAAATTTCAGTAAAGCTAGAAACTTGAAATTCTGTAATCGCAAAGGACTAACCACGGGTATTTTTTTAATATTTCTGTTATATTATAGGGGGGTGAAATTAGCAACACTTACTTTATTTCATATCAAAACTTTTTTTCAAGATGAACCTTTATGAAATCCTTGTTCTATTTAATTTTTTTTTATTCTTGAATTTTTTCCCAAAACCAATAGCTTCAGAGAAAAAAAATTAACACCCTAATTTATCATTTTTTTAAATAAATTGAGTGGAAAACAGTTTTTTTTTTCTATGAAGTTAAGTTACAAAATTATTTTATAAAACTTCATCTCGAAAAGAAGTTTTGATATGAAATAAAGTAAGGGTTGCTAATTTCACCCCCCTTTAATGTAACAGGAATATTGAAAAAATAACCGTGGTTAGTCCTTTGCGAGTGCACGAAAATTACAGAATTTCAAGTTTCTAACTTTACTGAAATTTTAGAGAAAAAAAAAATAGAAACTCAATTTTAGTCACCACCTCTTAAGGGTGGGCTGAGGAAATTTTGTTATAGGAAACACCCATCTTAATTTCATACGGGCAATCACCTCCTGAAATTTGTCCCATGAATTTTGAAACACCCTGTATGTTGGTATATTAAGGTGACAGCAGCAGCCTTTATAATTTTCAGACCAGGATATTTCAAAAAGTAATTTTGTTTTAAAATTAAAATTTTGGCAAAATAAATTAGGAAATATTAACTATATATATTTTAAAGTTTTAATTCCTTTCAGTTTCCGGGGAAAAAAATCAAATATGATAATGAAAATAAATGCATTCTTCAACAGCACTATTCTTAATATAATCCCGAAATTTAAACTCTTAATGTCTTGGTAATTATTTTTTAAAATTCGCCAATATTAGTGGTTAAAACGCCTCGTTATGTGCTGCCTTCGGGTGTAACGCGCTTGTTGTAACGGTTTTAATCGAACGTTATGCCTTATCGCCTATTTCTGTCTCAAAAGTAGCAGATAATTAACTTATAATCTAGAAATTACCTTGAATATGCTTCTGTCGTAGAACTTCATTAGATTTTCGAGAAAACACAGCTTTATTCAAATGGGATTTAGCGTAACTGGTGTAGATGTTCCTTCTTAGGGCTCACATAATTTTTACAAGGTTATACTGAATATCAGTATGGTTTTCAATGGTAGTTTTCACTCTTAAGATATTGTTTACAATAACCTCTGTATTTTGTAGATTTTATTCAAAAGGAATTTAGCGTAACTGGGGTAAATGTTCCTCCTTAGGGCTCACATAATTTTTACAAGGTTACACTGAATTTCACTATGATTCTCAATAATACTGTTCACTTGTAGAGGTGTTGTTTACAATGTTTTTGGTACTTTGTAGGTTAAAACTGATGTCGGATGTCATTTAATTTAATGAAGTATGCCTGTCGCATTTCGAGATGTCTATCTTTGTTCGATAAGTGATTCTTAGGTAATGCCTCTCTCTCTCTGCTTGACGGAGGGTTAAGGGACGTCATATGTCTGACCTCGATTCATACGCCAGTGATTCGTGAGCTAAGGAGTGCTCGTTTAAGCGGTGGTTGCATTTCATGGGCATATTTTTGGGTTTTCTTATTGGTCGAGCAGTGCTAACAGAGCTGTCAGCCTGAATGCGAATGGTCGCATTCTAGCAGCTGAAGGAGGTCATTGGTCGCACAGTATAACCAACAATAATTTCTAGAGATCGGACAGCTGCGATTGGTTTTAATGGGTTTTCTTTGAGGTGATTCTGCGCAGTCGAGGTTTTATGCTAGGTGGCGAAGAACGGCGTAATTTGTAACACGTGGCAGCTTCGTCCTTCTTTCCAACAAGGAATGTTAATAAAGGTGTTGAACTGAAAATTCGCTGAGAGACTTTTTACTTTTTTATGTGATTTTGTATATCATCCCGCGTGGGGAGTCTAGTAAAAGTGTCTCTATTTTATGGGAAGCATTGATGGTACGTTTTGAAGTTGGTTAACGCGAAGTTAGACCGGTATTTTTTTATGTGATTGTGTGCCGGCTTTCCCATCTCATCTTGAGGAGCATTGAATATTGAAGTTCAACCCATCCGTCGTCCTGGAGCAGTTTGATGGTTGGAGACCGATCGTAATTGGGTTATATATTGAAGGGAGAATTGGTCTTTAAGAAGTTCTACGCAGATTTCATTTCCTGTTTGATTCGAAGTTACACCCTCCGGAACAGAGGTTGGTTTTATTATTTTTGTTTTATTTGATAAATTGTAAATATTGCTACCCATTCATTTTAATAACAGATTCTTTCAGATTTTAAGGGGGTTGAATATGGGGGAACAGGTTATACTGTATAGTTTTACTGGTTCATTTTTTTTATTGGGAACTTTTGCTTGAATAGCCTTTACTTGGGCAATAATTTCAACCCTCTGGGAGGTTCAATTAATTCACATTAATTTTCAAGAGATAAAGGGGCGGGATCAATTTAGGTTATCAGATTGTAATTAGGATTGTACATTTTAGGGTGCTTGGTACCGGTGTTGCTTGCTACTGTTGCTGGGCACGGTGCAGCTGTATGGTAGTGAAGATACTGCCTAGTACTAGCGTTTTCCTGACTGGTATTGATTATGTACTTCCTCTTTAACGAAGAACAGGGTTCGAACACCTCATCTACTTTTCTAGAACATCAGAGATTTGGTATCATAGGACTACATGCCACAGGTGGCAACGCTAGCCTTGAATAGCACGGACCAGGAGATAAGTGGAAATTATGTATTTATTTTTCTATCGTTTCGATTATAATTTGGGGTTTATTATTTAGTCTACCACTGATACGTATATGTATACAGTTTTCTTTATGATTTTATTTGATTAAATATCGTTGTGTTCATATGCTATTGAAGGCCCTCATTGCCTATGTTTTCATGGTTAGTTCATATATCATATTTCATAGAGTGTTTAATAATAAGAGTATGTTTCACACTGTTTAGTGATACAAATACTATTTTAGTTTATAAGTATTTTGGATATGAACTTCTGTAATATACAGAAATTACAGGATTTTTAATATTAAATGAAGTTAACCTTTTCTATGAGTTGCGCTTGATATGTCTTTCGCCTTGGATCCAACGCTAATGACCGTGGGGTACTGACAAGTAATATTTTTGATATTATTGAGATTCAATAAACTAACCCTGTCTAATTTCTGTACACTGCGCTAAAATATTGTAAATACTGGTATTAATTTGGGGTTATGATTAGCCCTCAGATATGTAAGTAAAAATCTAGTCCTTTTAGCATATGAATTGTGTTTGAAGTCGCTAATAGCGCACTAATTGTAAAGGGGTCATTAACTAAGGGGAAACTATCTTCCAATTAGGAAATAAACAAGGTTTGAGTTAAGGTTGTCTTTTATTTTCCTATTTATTTGGTAGATTTAAAAGTAGGACTTTTCTGATTTGTAGTGGCTTGGTATAGTAGATCTACCTGGCGTCCAATTTAACAGAACAGCTAAAATAATTTATTTTTCCCTGATTACGAAGTAATCACCCACTCCCTTCTCCACTTGAGTGAACCGGAGCTACAAGGTTGACATCAGGGACAACCGAACTTAAAGTAACGTTTTGGGGGTTACATTGTAACTATCGTATCGTACACTCTATCATTATTCGTTTCTTACAATAATTTACACCAGTTTAAACCAGAAGATAGAACTTAATGAAGCGTTTTAGCCACTAATTTTGGCGAATTTTAAGAAATCATTAACAAGACATTAGGAGCTTAAATATGGGGATTATATTCAGAATAGTGCTATCGAGGAATGCATTTATTTTCATTATGATATTTCTAAATTAAAGCCCTTTTAGTTTTTTGCCAAATTTATTTTGCCAAAATTTAAATATTTTGAGATATTCTTGTCCGAAAATTATAAATTTTAAGATTGAAAGAGAATTTGCTTTAATTCATGAGATACAAAGCATCATAATTCTCGCGTCACAAAGACCACCTGCTGCCAAGAGAAAATTTTGATTCAACAGTATTGTATATTTTGTGTTGTAAAAGAGAAAACATTAAAATTTCGTGTTTTAATAGTTATTTTTTTAATTTAATAATCTATGTCTTAAACAAATTTATATAAGATCACCCCTGAGGTACCCCCTTACTACCAAAAAAAGAATCATATAAATCGGACAAGGTGGTAAAGCATTATCGCTAAACATACATAAAAAATTAAGAGTTTGAGGATTTTCTCATGGACCCAATTATTAGATTTTGACCAAATTTATATGGAACCACCCCTGAAGAACCCCCTTTCTAACAAAAAAAGAATCATTGAAATCGGACACCGTGTTAAAGAATTATCGCTGAACATACATAAAAAAAATTAAAAACATATTGCGACGAATTGAGAACCTCCCTCCTCCTTTTTTGAAGTCGGTTAAAAATAGTAGTAAAAGTTTATGTGAACATAGGTCCGAAAACGTTTCGTTTTCGAGATACAAGTGAAGTCCAAATGAAACATTTTTGTAAATATTTTCTAAAATTTCTTTAGTTACCAGTTTTTCAAAGTTAAAAAAAAAAATTCTAATTCTACAGACCTACTAATTATTGTTTACACTTTCGAATAAGGTAACATGCTTTTCTCTTGAAAATGGCGCGTCCTAGCGAGATGCAACAAATGTAGCTTTACTATACAGAAAATATTGGTTTTCCAAATTTTATAGTCAAAAAATCTGATGTGTCCAACACATGACTTTCCTATCTACTTATTATAGGCTTTTTCTGGTTATTTTGTACAACTTATTGCAGTACCTCTATAAATGTTTAGAGGATAAAATAAATATATACATTTTCCACATACATCTACCTCGAAACATTTTTCTATAGTTATTCATTGAAAACGAAAATACTGAAAAATTTAAATTTAGCAATTTTTCTACAATTTTTCCATTACGGTCCATTTTAGAAAAATCATGTATAAACAAAAATTATAGAGATCGATATCGCAAACAACTTTTAGTTCAACAATTTTCATAAAAATCATAATTTTGCACATTTTGTCAAATTTCTCGAATACGAACCATTTCAGGAAATTTTGACATAAAGCAAGTAAGTTTTATTTAAAGAATTTTCTCCTCCAAACGTAAACAACAGATATATTCCATAAAATATAAAAATCACCTATAAAGTACCCCCCCCCCCTCTCCCAGATGTTCCGACTCTGCTCAAAATCTAATCATTTCATTGAACGCTGAAATAAAGCTTAAGTTTAAAATTTAGTGTTTTTCTGTGTATCGGTTCATGAGTTATGGTGGATATAGACACACACGGCAATTTTACCCTAAGCTCCCCTAATTTACCCACCTAAGAAGATGATCAATAACTGGGGTTTAGTCCAATAAATGAAGCGT
>OV651814.1:89812893-89973894 GCA_927349885.1 Psylliodes chrysocephalus
AATACGCATTGGGTAAAAAGTGTTTAAATGATATTTGTTCTTAAAAATTAAAGACTACTTAAAATACTAATAAATTGACTGTAATTCCCAGAAAAGTTAAATTTTTAACGTTTTTTCACTGAATGTTATCTATAATATGATACTTAATGCATTAATATTTTACAATAAAGACAATCTTATCAAATAAATAAATAAATAAATAGAGGAGAGGAGGGAGATTATATTACCCAAAAATTAGGGTATTATGGAGGTACTCCAAGTTATGCAATGTACTAACTTACAATATTAATAACTAAATTATCTACAAGTATTTATTCTTCAAATTAATGGAACATTATTGTTGGAATTCGCCATATAAAAAAAATAAAACTAAAAATCTAAATATCACCCTAAATCATCTAAATATCGATTCTCAAAGTTATTTTATATTAATTTTATTATAAGAGTTGTCTCGTGGCCGGACTATTCAACGACTAATTTTATGCATTTTAAATGTTTTATCAACTTAAAAATTCAAATATTTCATTTGATTAACTAAATAAATGTATATCATAGTACTTACCAATTATTTAATTTGAAGAAAAATAACTAATGTAATGAACACAACAACCTGTCACTTCAACTTTAACCAAAAAAATAAATATTTTATCCAATAACTTGTATAATTTGAAATAATGTCACATAATATCATAGGAACATCAACATTTTCTAATCGACTTCAAGAAAATCATTTTGATCTGTCAAAAGATTTATCTCATGACATTCTTGATTGCTTTAATAGGTTTGTTTGCGTTAAAAACATTAAAACTGTTTTGAATATGCGCAGAACTGGATGCGCCCTTATGATCTTATGTCCTGGTCTAATCGATAACCTAACTCTGTGAGGCAACATAGTTTCATCGACACAATATACTCCTCAGGGGTATATAGATTTTTATTATTCTTTACTAGCATATTTTAATATAGGCCTAATTTTTTAAGGTTTGTCTTCGAGATCGGCTTGATTATTATCGCAGCAATGTATTGTTCGTAATAATATTTAAAATCTATTGCAACTCATTACTGAAGAAGCAAAACTGATTTTGTATGTGGGATCAGTGGACCAATAGTCTGGCATTTTGACTAATCCCATCCACGCTATAATGCCCTAAAATTGCTTGATCTCACATTTATTGTCGGTGTCCAGTTGTGTAAGCGAGAATTTTCACTTGTATCAGTTTCTACTAACAAACAACTTGCATAATGATCAGTTTGGTGAACAATATATGATAATAGTATCAAAGAAATAACCTGGAGTTTCATGAATTAGAATAGCTGCTATTTCTGGCTTAATTCCTGAAGTTAGTGAAAAATTAGGAACATCTTTATACTGACTCCTAATTGGTCCCCATGAAATATCATTTTCAGCTATTTCTCATTCCTCACAGTTACATTAGGTGACAATTTTTTTAAATTCTCAACATCATAATTACTATGTAAACAGTTCTTCGTTTTTTACACCTCTCGTATTATTAGCAGAAGTGTGTTTTGCATTATTGTATATATTTTCGGTTTCAGAATCTTTAGAAAATGAAGGAAGTTATTCGTCACTATCGGATGCCTCAAATGGCTCTATATGATTCGTCAAAATCTGTATCTCCAAAATATTCGGCAAGTCCTTCTATTTCACTTAGGCTCAATATGTTTTTCGTCACCGATAGCGAAATTTTAAACAATTGTTCAATAAGATCGCATTGGTTCCATAGAACCAGCACACAAAATGTCAAAAATTTCAAGAGATGTCCAATATTTGATTAAGACAAATTGCAATGTCCCGTTTCAGTGCCAATTTGCCTTGCCTTGTGATAAAATGTTAATTTCAAAACACGTATAGGAGATTTTTACTAGCTCAGTGAAATTTAATATTAAACATTACTTACCTTTAAAGATTAAAAGAAATAAATGAGCACATTGACCATATTTTTCTCAGTCGTGAATTCGGCTTTTCTAATAGACACCTTTGGGGTAATAATTTTCTAGGAAATGTTGGGCACCAATAATTCTCTTTTTTTATTTTTAAAAGCTAGTGAGAATTATAAACTCTAGCTTTATCAAAAAAAGAAGTTAATAAAAACTTATACAAAATTTAATTCGAGTAAAAGAGAATTGTTGTAACCTTTAGAAAATAAGATTCAACATATATACTTATTAAAATGAACTATTTTATTTAGATAAAATGAACAAGTCATTGAAACTTTATCAGGTATTAATTTTTTATCTCCTCATACATAACATTAGCCACTAGTAGTTACCACTTTTGCTTTTTGCTGACAACTTCCTTCGGAGGTAGTTGAAATTTCTACAAATTGGGAACCAACGCCAAGTCTAGCATTTCCATATTTCGGTTACTCGAACATGAATAGCATACCTCGTTCTTTGTTCTGGTTCTTTCTTGTAACTTGTTGTGAGTTTTAACTGTCGGCTTTTACCAGTTAGTTTTCATCAATTGATTTTCCAGCTTTTAATTTTCAGAGTTTAGGTTTACAGCTGCACTTATTCGTTTTCTAAACAAAAATAGATTCTGTTTTTCACGTGGCTCTTGTACGAGATATAAATTAAATTTAAAACATCTACTTTTTAAAAATGCATCAAGATACAATAAAAACTAATGACTATAAACATTGTGCCGTTCCAGCAACCAGAATAAATCATAAAAACATATTTAGAAAAATTTAAATTTACTATCAAAAAAACTAATAACTAGCAATAGGTTTGAATATTATTTCTACCGAGATATTTTACAATGACATGATACTTTTTTATGCTTACCACTTTTACAGCCAAACACCACCAGATATGAAGAGAGAGCAATCGTAAATGAAATTTAAAAATCTAATGCGAAATCGTTTGGTTAACTGTACTCCCACTTCAAGAAATTTCCCTTTCTTTGGAATATTGCGTGTGGTGATAATTGAATTTAAATTAATCGAAAACTATTTATACAGGATGGCCCATATTTAAAATAACATTTTTAATTGGACTTTAAAAATGTCAAGGGGGTTGTTATTAATATAAACTTTTTTAATTGGCTGTAAAAAAATAGTATATTTTGTTACTAGGAGTAGAAGGCCAACATTATATGTTGAGCCCAGAATTTTGCACAGCTGAGGCGTTAGCCGAAGCTGTGCAAACTGGGCGAAACATATAATGGGCCTTCTAATCCGAGTGACATATACTATTTTTTCTTCAAGCATTTAAATAAAAGTATGGATAAAAAAAATTAAAATAAAAAAGCTGAAGTTAATAGAATATCTGTAAAACTAAATAACAGTTTTATGAAAATTATTTACCTACCTTAGTTGCTAAATATCTCTTGTTTGGTGCATTCTTAAGAAAGTTATCAAACTCCTGTTTAGAAAAAACTTTTGACTTCTTCGGTTTGTAATTATCACCTTTTCGTTTTAAGAAGGCAATTAATTTTGAATAGTTTTCAATTTTTACATTATGTTTAATATTTAGTTCTGATTTCAGCATTGAATACTGCGACCACACTGTTGAACTTTTGAATTTTTCAGACAAATTAGTAAAATATACGATCAGAACATTTTCTGAATAAAAATGTACGTGATTTTCTTCACTCCATTTCACAAATTTTGTGTAAGCATAATCGTAAACTTTCTTCGATTTCGTAGGTATTAAGGTTTCTATCGAAGATCTCGCTATTTCTAGCAATTCGGGAGGTGTTGATTGCATTTCTTCTGACATTTTCTTTATACTTGAAAAACACAGGTATAACGAACGGGTTAACACTATTTTTTTTATATTCTAAATCATACACTGACAAACGTCAAATTAAATAAGTATTCAAATGACAGTTCCAGCCTACTTGATTGCAACGTTCATAAGCCATTTAACATTAGGTTTGTGCTTTTTTATACTAGTACAAAAATTAAAAATATTTGTACTGGTATAAAAATAGGCTACTTCTACAACACGTGTACCTTGATATAATGTAAACATTATTATACGCTTGAAGAAAAAATAATTTATGACTTGGCAGTCAACTAGTTAAACATATCATCTTTGCTCCAGTATGCAGCAATTGTTGTTAGGAGTACTAAACCCATGATAAGAATAATAAAAAGAATTAATTTCATAACATACTGTTTTATGCTATACAGTGTGTCCGTAAAGTGTGGAACAAATTCATTTTTAGCTAAACAGACCATTTTAAGAAATAATCCTAAAACTTGATTTTTGATTTTAATTTACCGTATTTTAAAATAATAATCTAATATACAGGGTGAATTACTTTCGAGTAATGACGTCACCGTTATTTTTTTTAAATGAAACACCCCCATTTTGTCTTAATTTTCGGATTACTCTAGCTGAGCTGATTCCAAAAATGTATCACACGTTGATTCCAATTGGTACAGTGTGGAATTGTGGTCTAGCAGACAGAATATGAAAGAAATTATTTCTTATCAATTTTGGAAAAACATAGTCGTCTAGTTTTTTTGTGAAATGTCATTATTTGTTCAGTAATTTATTGATGTTCAGTGACAGTTTAGTACTACAATATTTTTGGTATTCGTGAATGTTTTAATTATTGCATAGATTTAATTTGAATTAGAAATGGAGTTAAGTGTAAAACAAAAAATTTAATTACTTATGATGATTGAGTATCGAGACAGATCACGAACTCAGATGGAAGTGTGCAATTTGTTAAATGATAAATATCCAGAAAAACCTATAAGGGGGCGTCCATTAATTACGTTAGGTATTTTTGAGGATTTTTTGACTCCCCCTCCCCCCCTGGTGAGATTTGGTAAGATTTTCCTTAACTCCCTCCCCCCCTTCCCTAATCTCGCGTGAGATTTTTCAAAATTCGTGTTTTGGGTGTAAATGTGTTGGATTATTAAAAAAAAAAAAAACAAAAACACAATATGTTCCATTACTTTTATATAAGACTAGCAAAGACTAGTGTTTGAGAGTGTTGCAATTATTTAAAATCACATTAATAAAATTAAATGATAAATACTTAAATGGAAATTAATAAAAATAAATAAACATAATTATAAGATTTTTCCATATTTTATTCTAGAAATACTTTTACTATAATTTAACTTTACTTTCACGCAATTTTACACCGTTTTCTACTAGAAAAAAAAATTACGTGAGATTTACGAAAACCCCCCCTCCCCCCCCCCCCCCAAGTGAGATTTAGAAAGATTTAGTTTTATCCCCCCCCCCCCCCCCCTTGAACACCTCACGTAATTAATGGACGCCCCCAAACGCGTTCAACAGTCAGTAAGATTGAAGAGAAATTTCGAGAAACTGGTACGGTTGAAAATGTACGCAAATAAGGTCGTCCCTCTGTAAATGCTGATACAGCATTAGATGTTTTACTTAGTTTTGAAGAAGACGCGCAGCGCACACTTCTGTGCGTAAAGTTAGTCGCGATATCGGTGTTAGCAAAACAACGGTAAACAAACTATTAAAGCTTGAAAAATGGCATCCTTATAAAATCAAACTTGTGCAGGAATTAAACGAAGATGATCCCGATAGAAGAATCCAATTTTGCAAAAAATTATGGATAAATGTCACCGAGACCCTCTCTTGATAAAAAACATTATTTTTTATGATGGTGCCACTTTCACGTTAAATGGCGAGGTTAACCGTCAGAATTGTAGATACTGGGCAAAAGAAAACCCCCACTGGATGCGTGAGCATCATACACAATACCCGCAAAAGGTAAATGTATGGGCTGGAATTGTAAAAAATCGAATCATTGGACCCTACTTTATCGAATGTAATTCAAACGGAGCAACGTACCTTGAGTTTTTAAGGGGGTATCTCATACCTACTTTACGTAATTTGTTTCCCAGCAGACGTAATCCTGGAGGTTGTGATGAAAGTTTATGGTTTCAACAGGATGGTGCACCTCCACATTATGCTGTAGATGTTAGAAGGTACCTAGATAAAATTTTTCCGAACAGGTGGATTGGTAGACGTGGACCTATTGAATGGCCAGCGAGGTCACCAGATTTCAATCCTTTGGATTATTTTATGTGAGGCCATCTGAAGAATGTTGTGTATCAAACGAAACCAGCAAATATTCAAGAATTAAAAGAGAGAATTCGGACAACAATAAACAATATTTATCAAGACACAATAAACAAGTTTAAACAAGAATTTGTACACCGTTTGGGTTACTGTCAAATACAGCAAGGGCTGCAGTTCAAACATTTATAAAGTCATGTATTTCATCATATTCTGTCCGCTAGACAATAAGTATTTTTGATAATATTGTTAATTTAACTAATAGAGAATGTTACGCGTTACTTTATGAGCACACACAAAACTATTGTATTTTTGCCCACCCTGTACTAATTGGAATCAACATGTGATACATTTTTGGAATCAGCTCAGCTAGAGTAATCCGAAAATTGAGACAAAATGGGGCTGTTCCATTTAAAAAAATGACGGTGACGTCATTACTCGAAAGTAATTCACCCTGTATATTAGATTATTATTTTAAAATACGGTAAATTAAAATCAAAAATCGACGTGTTTCAGGATTATTTCTTAAAATGGTCTGTTTAGCTAAAAATGAATTTGTTCCATACTTTACGGACACACTGTATGTAGTATGTATCAAAACCATATAGCTGTATTAACCAAATATAACACATATTTAAAAAAAAAATCAAACAATACTTTCTTATTTGTTTTGAAAATGGACAAAACATGACAGACACAATGCTACTTTAATTTCGTGCATTTAATACTTGACTGTTTTTTTCTGTACTATAACGAGCACATTGACGTGAAGTAGTATTGGCTGGCATATTATGAGCCCCCACATTTGAAAATCTAATTCAGTTTTCCACTGTCACACCTCTGTAACAACCAACTAGTCTAAAGACCATTTGTAACTACTGAGTGGTATTTAGCTACTGTTGTAAATATACTATTAAGGGATTTAAGGCAGCACCGTAAAAAGCCAAAGGGTCCTGGAGCCCAGGAGGAACGTCCATTCACCAGTGGCAATAAAAATAATAAAACAAAATTAAATTAAATGAACAAAAATTATCCCTTAATAACATAGTCAAGCGGTCATTGGCAACTAGTTTTAGACTCTTCTAGTCCTGCTCGGAATATTTTACTGGTTTTTGGAAAAGGGAAAAGAGATTAATAATAATTATTAAAACAGTAACAAAAAATGTATATTTACAATAAGTAAAAAATGACTAATAGTCTCAAAAAAAAATGAATAAAATGATATTTAGGGAATAAAGCACTATTTGATAATATATCCAAACTTTTAATAAAAAAAAAACTTGGGATTTATGACAACTAAATAAACTTCCTATTGAATTATACAGTTTGGACTTATTAACAACTAAAATTAGCACTGGAAACTTAAACTATATAATAATATAGTATATAAGATAAACGTAGTACTTGGGACGAAAATGTAAAATTGGCATTTATATGTAACTCAATTTATCTCAAACAAAACACTTTAAAATAAGTCAAAGATATTTACCCATAGTTCACAAATCGCTGCACAAAAACTTTACACATTACTTTGTTTCGGGACTTAGGGTCCCGAAAACGAGAATTCTCGCCTTCGACGAGAGTTCTGGACCTTAGTTCTCACTCAAGTCTTTTTCTTTCTGTGTAGTCTCTCTATATAAACCCAAAGTTTACGTGACAGTTGTACTTTTAAAAATGTCGACACTCTACCTTGAATTCTATAGTTCAATGTAAGCCATTGACTAGAATAATGACCTAATTATTATTTTTTTTGCAATACGTATATGTGTTTTCTTTTGAATGTTAATTTAAAACATTAAAAAAATACTTTTTTAGAATTTTAAGTACATTCTTGATATTTTCAAATAATAATGCCAATTATTATTACACTTCGTCCTTCAACTGTCGTTGCCTTATTTTTTCTATAACTAAGCCACTTCCCCGAAGTTTTCTTCTACTGTAATCTCCAATCAATTGGTTTGCCAGTATGCTTCTAAAACTAACATGGCTTAGGGATTTTTGATGTGGGTTGTGTTGAATAACAGTATTTTTTTAGAAAATGTAGACATTTACAATAGAAACATTCAGAAAGTAATAAAAAAGTTTTACGCACAATCTCCGTGACTTCCAGACTGTGTTATAACATGAGTGGAATTTATCAAATAGATTCACATCACCCATATGTTTATTAAAGTCTTTTATGGCCTTTGGTCATTCTACTGTTATTTTAGAACTATTGTATTCTAAATTTAAATTTCAATTTATTTTCCACAGTCACCCTTTGTATTTTTTTTTTAATCTTTAATTAATTTGTTAACTTGTTTTCAACTGTACTCAATGCGAATAGTGAAGGTGGTATAATTCCTTAGTTCCACACAAGCTAACTTGCTTCAGGAGATCAGATATGATTTTTTAGGGGCTTATCCCACACTCACTATTTCCAACACTGGGTTATGTCACTCTGTTTGTTATCTTTTAATTGTTAATTTGTTTAAAATTACCTTATATATTTTTTTAACTTTTGACTTAAAAGTCTTACTCAGATTTTATTTTTACACATATTTATAAATTGTAAGTTTACATCCACCATTTTTGTAGATAAGCACTGATGATGGCACAATGCCGAAAGCGCTTTACTTTTATTAATTAAAAAGTTTTGCACGAAATACAAGTCTTTCCTTTTAAATATTTTTAATTTAACGTAATAGAATTAATAATAACCTATCCTAATTCGTTTTGTACTCCCGAAAATTCACAGAAATAATTTGAATAGTAAAAGGAACCGGCACAAAAAGATAGGAAATGCACTCTCGGTCAAATTGTCTGAATTTTTGATGTTATACATTTTGTCATCCTGAACAAAAGTCTCATTGGTCACTAAGCTCCAAAGTCCATGGTTTGGCTCCCATGGAGCTCCGAAGCTCCGTGACTCCACCATAGTATAGAAACCTCTAAAACGCATGTCACCTTTTTGAAAATCATATTTTAATTATTTTAATGTATACCCTTAAGTTTTTGAGGATGCTGAATTGAAATATGATGTCAAATCCATAATATTGGCAATTGACAGCTGTCAAACAGCTGTCAAATGCTTTAAAACAAGAGAAATCTTATATTAAAGAATGGTATTATGTTTTTGAGGACGCTGAATTCAAATGTGATGTGAAATCGATAATATTGACAATTGACAGTTGTCAAACAGCTGTCAAATGCTTTAAAACAAAAGAAATATTATATTAAAGAATGTTATCATATGTTTTTGAGGACGCTGAATTCAAATAAGATGTCAAATCGATAATATTGACAGTTGACAGCTGTAAAATAGCTGTCAAACGCTTCAAAGAAAAACAAATCTTATATTAAAGAATGTTATCATATGTTCCTGATCCAGAAACTCTGATTTTATAAAACCTCTTTCATCTAAATGATCATTACAGGAAAGATATCTCGTAGGTATGTATATATTTTTTTTTTATGAAAATGTAAGCTCGACATTCTAACGTTAATCTATGGATATCATTTTGATGATTGCAAAGTACACAAGATTGAGAATAAGCCATAGAATAGACATTAAGGCGCAAGCAATCTGGATCGTTATCCAAAATCCGTATTTCTTTATTAATGGACCGGTTGCAATTATTGCAAATTCTGGTTTCATAAAAAAATTCAGATTTTTACACTTTAAGTTGATTACTAATAATCAATATGACATTGAATATCTTCCTAAAAGAGCAGGCCGTAATTTATTCAAAAAGCTTCTCCCCTTATAATAACATACATGCTTTTTTCTTTCGCGCAAGACTATACGTCACCTACCGGCCAGGCTGAGAGCCAGTATTGTATATACTCTTCATATATTTTTCATAGACGCGCGTCGCTTACCCTCCATATGGTTTATATACTTTGTGTTTATCGGGCTGCCGTTCGGCAGGCTTGAGGTTAATAGCTATTATTATTATGCAACTATGGTTATGATTGGGCAGACGTGCACAGGGGCGAGTCTGTAAGGTGACAGCTGCCAACTGTCAATTTCATTGGTTTCAACAAACTTATTTTAAAGTCTTGTTTGAATTCAGCGTCTTCAAAAACATAAGTTCCTATTCCTGGATGTAGGAGTTATTTTTTTTAAGAGCATTTAACAGCTATTTGACAGCTGTCAACTGTCAATATTATCGATTTGACACCTTATTTGAATTCAGCGTCCTCAAAAACATATGATAACATCCTCTAATATGAGATTTCTTTTTTTTTTTTAGCATTTGACATCTATTTGACAGCTATTTGACAGCTGTCAACTGTCAATATTATCGAATTGACATCTTATTTGATTTCAGCGTCCTCAAAAACATATGATAACATTCTTTAATATAAGATTTGTTTTTCTTTGTTTGACTGCTATTTGACAGCTGTTAATTATCAATATTATCGATTTGACATCTTATTTGAATTCAGCGTCCTCAAAAACATATGATAACATTCTTTAATATAAGATTTGTTTTTCTTTGAAGCGTTTGACAGCTGTCAACTGTCAATATTATCGATTTGACATCTTATTTGAATTTAGCGTCCTCAAAAACATATGATAACATTCTTTAATATAAGATTTGTTTTTCTTTGAAGCATTTGACAGCTATTTGACAGCTGTCAACTGTCAATATTATCAATTTGACATCATATTCAAATTCAGCATCCTCAAAAACTTAAGGGCATACATTAAAATAATTAAAATAGGATTTTCAAAAAGGTGACATGCGTTTTAGAGGTGGAGTTACGGAGCTTCGGAGCTCCATAGGAGCCAAACCATGGACTTTGGAGCTTAGTGCCCATTGAGACTTTTGTTCAGGATGTATAACATATCAAAAATTCAGACAATTTGACCGAGAGTGCATTTCCTATCTTTTTGTGCGGGGTCCTTTGCTCCTAAATAAAAATAACGTTAAAATCAGTTTTTGTGCTCTTTTAGAATATGAAACCGAATTTTACGAAATTACGTATACAAGGTGTTGTTTTCAGGGTGGAAGAGTTTGTAAATTTTTAGTAAAGCCTGATCTGGATTTTCTTTTTTTATAACATTGGTATATTCGGCAAAATATGAATGATATGTGTATAAAACGTTAAAAAATCTAAGGGGTTGTTCCCAAGTTATGACTAAGGAGAGAAATAGACAAATTTGATAAAACAGCGTGTATATCGGTTATAAACGGCCAAAGGCCCATAAACAGGAGTTATTTTATAGTCATTTCGACGGCCTCCATCTACAGTTACCTTATATCCGTTTTCCAATTAATCGTTACCTTTATAAAATTCCAATGTGCGTGCGTTCTAAATTTTCCTTTTAAAACCTAGTATTTCTATTACTTTTATTACTTCTTCGTTGGAAAATAATTTACCACCTTCTAAACTTTTATTGATGATAGTCGGACGGGGCCCAGATGTGGTGATTATGGGGGTGTTCTACTAATTCGAACCCCAAATTACTAATTTGTCCTGTAAAAACAAAACACCTTTGGACAATTTTCCACGTCTTTTCTCCTTAATTGTTTCTCTTAGAGTGGTCAGTAATGTCGAATAGTAAATCCCAGTTATTGTTCTACCCTCATCCAGATAATCAATAATGATTACTCCATGGTAATCCCAATAATCTGAAGCAGGAACTTTTCCAGCAAATTTTTAAACACAATACTTCTTAGGCATTGGAGACCAAGAGTTGTTACGGTTCGTTTTTGATTAAAACACAGTCATAAACTACCTTTTTTTATCCGATAACTACGAGTTATTACTTTACCTGTCGTAAATATTTAATTTAACCAGTGTTTTTTTGTTTACTTTGCTTGAATCTGTAAATATAGCTCAGAAAACAGCTGTTCGGAGAATGGTGCGGCCGTTGACCGCAGAGCGATATCTGGGTCACTGTAACAAATTAGCGGAGTTCGGGTATCGATACTCTGCGTTATCCGAGGCAGTTGATTTTCGATGCAAGACTGGGGTCACGTTGTGTTCTGTGGTTTGAGATCGAACCAGTTTCGTTTATTTGTTATTGTTGGGTTGGTGTTCCGTGTATTAGTAACTATATGATTTTTGATATTTCCAGACCTGGTGGTCTGTCATTTTTGGTGTTGTCACTTGTTGGCTGATGTATGGTGGTGAATAAGGTTTGGAAGGGTTTTCAAATATATATGACGAAGTTTGGTCATCCGATAAGGGATTAATTTGGAGCCTAGCTATTAGACCAGGAGAATTTTACAGGCGTTGAGTTTTATGGATATTTTTTGGGAAAATTTCCTTGGTAACCTGTTTAAGGGATTAATTGCTGTTCATCATCCAGTCCAAATCTGTACACATGGTACTGATCTGTTAAAAACCCCAAAGTGGTTTAGTTGGGTATGTATATACGTATTTGTTTTTCTATTTAGTAATTGTCTCCTGTGAGTACATATTCTCACTTGTGTAAAAAGATATAGTGGGCATTTTTATTACAGCGTGGGAGGTTATTAAGTTTGATTTTTAAGAAAAGATACACTTATACTGCTAAGTGTCTGGGGTATAATCTATTTGGATCATATTATTTATTTAGTCGTTTTTTAGGGTTTTTCTTTTACCTTGCGGTGTTTCCTTACCACTACAGGTGGTTTATTGTATGCCCACGAACACCCGGAACGGGTTGAGACTAGCCGAATGACTGGGGACCTAGTTCTAGAAGGATCTGGATCTGCGAGGTGAACCTGAGTTTTATTTGGTTGCTGTGTAAGCATGTGCTGGAGTGCTACTCTAGCTGGTATCCACCACATCCAACTGACAAATCTGGCAGTTTGACTTCCCCGGATAGTCAGATTAGTGAGTTCATCCTCCGAGTGAGGTATTTATACTTCATGCTAATCGTGTTCCCATCGTGGACACCACCCCAGTAAGGGAAATCAAGGCCATTTGCAAATGCTTTATTTTAAATGCCTACTTAAGTCTATAATTTATTTGTATCAACCATGTCATAAACACGTGATGAGCTCATAACGCGTTATTAGGTCATAAGTTAGGTTAAGTTTATGGGATCCTTTAATTAGTGTACTTACTGTTATTTTGTTTCCACGCTGTATATTAAATATTCTTATTATGTTCTATAACTGGGTGCCTTACCTGGCTTCAGAATACTTGTAAAGTATTTCATTTGTATAATAAATATACTTATTTGTTCTATAATTAATGCCTCACCTGGCTTTGGGGTACTTGTGAAATATTTTAATTTGTTTATTAAAGATACAGCCAACGAAACTTCCACCTAGTTTCATTTTTAGTTTTATAGTTGCCTGGTGCATTTAAATTAAGACCCTAAGTCTAGGAATCAACCAATTTGGTGATTTTGTGGTTAATTCGTTACTCCTAGGGGGTATTTTGCCGTCAAATTTAACCTGGTGCCCCCCTTTCAACTTTATCGGACTACTCCCTTCTCCGGCTCGAGCTACTCGCGGTGAAAATACCCAATTGTTACCCAGGACAATTGGAACCCTTTTGCCATCGTTGACAACCCTCTCAAAGCCTTAATTAACTATTTGTGTTGTGGTTTGGCGTAGAGGCGATTGGCAACGTGGCAGAGTGTCTCCATTCCATCGATTGCTGCTTTGTTTCAGCGTCGTAGAAATGTACCCAAGTTTCATCCATAGTAACAACACGGCTTAAGAAGTTTGTACATGTCAAACCCTTGTACGCTTCTGGTCAACATTCAGACATTTTGTAGAAAAGTCCAAATCAATATGAACTATTCGATGGTCTGATAAAATCATGCCATGAACTGCATCGATATTTTCGGGGACGGACACAGAAACTGCCCTTCCTGATCGCTCTTCATTTTTAATGGAAAATGTATCTCTTTTGAAGCTTGTAATCCAATTTTTCACATTCGCATACGAAGGATATTGATCGCACAGGGTACTAAGCTTACCTTCGTAAATCTACTTACTACTTAACCTCTTCAAATACAGGTACTTGATGGTGGCTCGATACGCTAATTTTTCTATTTTCATAATTTCGATGAACATCATTTTTCTCAAATTTTATTGGGCAAAACTGGTTTGTCATTTTGACGTGAAACTTTACAATGACACTTCTAATAAGTTATTAATCGTTTCTATGGTAACGCAATATATTTTCCCTGGAACCGGTCTAGGCTAACTTGATATCATTTCATCGCAGACCTACTTATTAATAACATACAGGGCGATACTTGTATATCACATTATGTATCTTACGGTTTACTAACTTTGGCCGTAAATATGCCAATAGTAGTTAAATTAATAAAGTCCATTACGGTTAGATACACATTCAGCCATTACTAGGTTACCGTTAGTCGTCATTTTGTCAGCAACGGCCAGGTTCTTTGTCCTAGTTACAATGTTCATTAGATTCCTATTTTTAATAATAAAAAAATCCTATATGATAATAAAAAATTCTGTATGTGTTTTATTTGTAAATGTTAATATCTATTTTCTAACCGTATTTATACTATTTTTTTTTTGTTGCAGGAAATACACGTTGTTGAAACGAAGAGCCTGTGGCCAAACAGTTTCCAAGTTGCTGGATGATTTTATTTTATTATTATACATTTGGTGTATTGTATATTTCACACTTTTGGTAATAAAGAATGATATGGGAATAGGGGGGAAGAATTAATGAATAACTACTTCGAACGATCTGTATATTTCTGGGTAAGTCGAATAGTTATTCGTTGATGCGACAAATGTAACTTTTTTTAATAGTAAGTTCACTATTAAAAAAATTACATAAATATGGGAAAACTATTTTTGTTTGCTTGTTTTAATTTATCTTGGGCGTTAACATTGAATCTCTCCAAGACATTTACAAGATCATGGAGATAACAGCGATTTTGTCCCGGATGAAGAATAATTTATGCAGTCCAGATTTCCTACAATTTTCTTCTAAATTGTGATTAGGGCTGGGAGATTTACAAAATAAATAATCGAATATATAAAATAATCGTTCATTTTTAATTAATTGAAAATAATAGGTTATTTTTGATTTTTCAATTCTTCTGTTAATTTTCGATTATTGGTTATTTTTGCTCGATCGATTGTTTTAAATTGTTCGATTAATCAAGATATCGGTTATTTTCCATTAACCAGTTATTTTCAAATAACAGAACATCGATTATTTCCAATTAACTGCTTAACTCGATAGATTTTGGCTTTTTTGTGAGCAGATCGATTTCGTTTCGTCTTTCAATTATGAAGTGTTAATTTATGCTAAAGCGTATTGCATACTTTCTTCTCAGTTTTGTTTGATTCCTAGTTCATATTTACATCTCTGTTTCACCTCATTTTATCTTTGATTTTAGTTTTCTGATTAACTAACCGTGTCTGGTACCTCTTTCAAGATTGCGGTAACCAACCCCTTTGGAGAAGGGGGTACCAGAATGATTTCATGAGATTTTCATTGCCGTTCTCTAGGGCTATCGATCGTTCCTGTTATTAGCTTTTTTATTATTTTGGAGTTGAACAGGAGTTTTATTTTCCATTTTTGAGGGTGAATTTTCATCCTCATGAAAATTCGAAAAAAGTAAATATTTTCATTAAGAACATACTTGTATAAAGGTGCTAGAAAGTCATTAATATTGATCAATATCCGATAATACAGCATAAACAGGGTGTCCGGAAATTGCATGTGCGTACATGAAGCTACCAAAGATTTATGGGTTCAAAATAAGTTGATTTAACCAAACCTATCTATATATGAACTTGCTTCGATTGGCGGCTAGAGGTTCACAAAATTAAATAAAATTATCTGTTTTCTTTAACCCATAACACGTTCGCTCCGACTTAAAAAAAGGTAACAGCTTGGTGCTAACATATGATTTTCATAAAACCAATAAAAGTTTATAACAAAATGGCAAACTGTATAGTAAAAAAATTAGTTTGGTGTCATGTGCTAATGAGTTTTCCGTCATAATAAAAATGTATTGTAAATTCAGAAAACTGTATTAAACACATAGAAATAACATAAAAATGTAGGTACCTACTCGTTAAAATACTTGTTACAAATTTGCACAATAGTCTGAAACATTTACCAGCACATAGGCTAGACATGAATTATTTCCACATTCAGGTCAGTGAAAAGTTGTTTGCTTTCTTTTCTTGTTACGTTGGTAATACCATACACACCGCCTGGAACGAACTCTTCCATTAGTTCCTACAGGGTTTTTGTAAGGAGTATGGTTTTTTCCTTACTAACTGGAGCTTGTGGCTTGTCAGAAACAGAGCTCTTGATTATATTGAGCCTAAAATCATAGACATTTTAGTTTGAAGAATATGCAGGCCAAGCTTTTTATACCATCTGAGAGTTTTCCTGTCACACGGATTATATGACATCAATTGATCCTGGCGGTCTACTCCACCCATAAACTTATTGTATTGATTTATGAGATTAGGCTTTTGCCTTTTGCGGTTTCGTTTGTCATTTAAATTAGCTATTTAGTTTGTGAATTCCGTAGTAATGTAGACTACATCCCGTTTCTTACGCCATTTTCCTACCAACACACCTTCCTCGCTACATCTATATATTGCCTGCCCTTTATTTAATTTTTTATCATTGACTTCGACGGGGATATGCCTTCTGTCGGTTTTCAATCTACCTGTGCAGTATGTATTGAGAGTGGGCTGTTTTTAGGATAGATCATAGTCATTGTAATAATTGTCCATAAAGACTGAATGACCGCAATTTAAATACCTCTCCATTAAATTAAGTACATTAGCAGCGTTGCTTTTGTCTCCTAGATCCATCCACTTTCTGCGGTCCACACAGCAAAATTTGTACCGTCAGGATCCGTCAAAACATAATTTAATACTTATGGTGTTTTTTATTCATCTAATGATAAATTTTTGTCGGGGTAATACATTTCAATAATATTAATAATAATAATCAGTAAGGGGTCTAATTTTAAAAAGGCGCTCTTCTGGGTTTACTTCTTTTTCTTGAGGATTGGCTGCAAACTATAATTATTACTTAATTTTTGTACCATTCAAAGATGCTCCAATAGTTACCTCATTATCGAAAGAAATCTGTAGCTGCTCATGGCTTTACAGAAGAACTGTATAGAAGTATTTGAATAGTTATGAAGCCAGTTCATAGATACAGTTTATATATGAAAAAATATTCCAAAAAAGATACGTTATTCGTCAACAGTAACGGGAACGCCAGCGAATAATCCGCGCCGTTGGTGTCATCGTTGAAGCCAAAAAAAACTTCCTCTGTAAACCCATTAGTTCAGCGTTTCTCAAACTATGGGGCGCCATAACTCTACGTGGGGGGCGCCAGCACATAAAAAAAACTATACCTACTAATAAATATAATTTAATTCACTGAAAGAAAAGCAAAATTAAGTAAGTACGGTACATGTTTAAACAAATATACTATTTAATTATAAATATGATTGTATCATTAGGTACTGTCAAATGCCAAATGAATGTAATAATGTCATGAGCTACCTTATACAGGGTGTTTCATAATATATGCGCAGGTCTTCAGGACGTGATAGCTCGTCCAAAAATATGAAAAAACATTTCTATTAACTTACCCTCTAAAATGCACCATTTTCGAGATAAAGGGTGTTGAAATTGAAAAAAAAATTCTACGCCACTGGAAAAAGTTCGTTTTTGAGACGCCCATTTGAACCGCAAATGTTTTCTACACAAAAAAGGTACTCTAAAGTCGACCGTTTTCGAAAAAAATCAAATTTTGTTTCATCAAGTAGGTTTCAAATTTCAAAACAAAAGCTACCTCCTGTCAAAATAACAATTAGTTTGTGCCTGCAAAAGATACATTTGTATTAACCCTGTAATGCATGAATTTTTTTGTGCAGTAAAAAAATTCTTGGAAATGTAATTCGTTAATAAAACGTGAAATTATAATAGTAAAAAGTAATTTTGATGTTGATATTACCTGTTACAGGTAAAAAAAGATAGTCCGCCTACAGGCGGACCTGTGCATTCCTAGTCAGTTAAAATGGGGACAGGGAAATGTAGAAATAATGTAAAAATTTTAAATGTATACTTCAAATAATTATACAATACAACTACTTATTGTGAAAATCAAAAAAACATGTTTTTGTTGTAGAATTGCACAAGTTAAGATTGCACTTTGTACAAAATGCTTGGGTTTCCGAAGTGCATTTGGGAAATTTGCACTGCTTTTTTCCCGTTCTATCTCTGAATATACACCAGTGTCCCACTGCATCGTAACGAATATCCTCTGTTGGAAAGTATGCCCTTTTGGGGGGCGTTGGAGATGCTCTTGGCGATGAAGATGATGGCCGTCCGACGCTCCTTTTCTGCAGTTCTTGTCCATGTAGACAAAGCGATTCTGCGACTTGGGTTCTAAAAACGGGGAGCTCAACTTTTTTCTCCTTTTCTGGATGAACGCGGTGGTATAGTATAAAAGCATTTACCATTGCAATGTCCAGAAGATGGTAAAATATACGGTTTGACCATTTACGGGTCTTCATACGAATATGATATCGTCCAATGAGTCCGTCCATCAAGTCAACACCACCCATATGCCGATTATATTCTGTTATAATATGTGGGCAATCAATTTCATATTGCTTTTTTCTTTTTTTATTCCATCGAGTGACAGTCTTTGGCTTGGTGGTTGGAGTTTTTGACTTAAATAAATCGGTACCAACGTACGTTGACAAAAGTCTAACAGTTTTCGTGTTCTGCCACAAAACCGAGAAAATGTCAATTCCAAAGGAATTTCCAATGTACTCTTCGGAATACCCGCGAGAAACTTTTTTAATTTTTAGAGTAGCGTCACTTGAAAGTTTCCAGGAAGGCACACGGTTTGTGCGCACCGTACCCAAAGAGTAGATTCCTCGGCTTCTTAGATATACCATTAGTCCGAGAGACGTGTAAAAGTTGTCAAAGTATATAATGTGATTGTAAAAATTGGGAACACGTTGTGATAAGCGAACTACTACATTAGATGATGCTCCAAGATTTGGACAATTTTGGGGGACAGTATTATCACCAGCACCCGCATATACAGGGTGTCCTTTAAAATGTGTCCCAAAATTCTCAGGCAGATTCCTTAACCAAAAAATGGAAAAAAAGTTCCTATAGACCTATGTCCTAAAGTGCCCCCTAAGCGAGCAACAGCCTCTCGAAATCATTTTTTTTATTTTGATTTTTTGAATTTTCTTAAAAATGGAAACAAATAAAAGAACCAAATTTTGGCTGTTAAATATGATCAATAATAGTGACCTTTTGACACCTTCAAAAAGAAATTATTTCGTCAGGGGTGTACTTGGGAATTTTTTGAAAATTTTGATTATTCATAACTTTTTTGTGTTTTTGGTAATGACTTATCCATATTTTTTTTACATTCTACATTGAAAACTACGTCAAAAAGGAATACTTGTTTGATCTCGATTGGAGCAGCCGTTTCCGAGAAAACATCATCCAAAGATATTCGTCCACTTTAGCTTAATTTTCAATTTTCCTAAATTACCTCGGTGAATCTCGTAAATAAAAATAACTTTTTTAGCTCTCTCTAAATAATTGTAGTTCAAATGTCGTGGTGGGACTATTTTTATTTAATAATAAGAAACGGTTTAAAAAAATATTTATTCTAAAAAAACAAATCAAAAAAAATTAAAGCAGATGCTCAATGTGGCGACCATTGGTTTCCACATACAAGCGCAACCGTCGCATCATAGACTGTCTTACACGAAAAAATACTTCAGGATTATTCCTAAGAACTTCGCAATGATGAAAAACTCGTTCTTCCAATTCTTCAACTGTTTCAACAGGACTGGAATAAACCAATGATTTTAAATAACCCCAAACAAAAAAATCCATTGGATTTAGATCTGGTGAACGAGGTGGCCAGTTAACAGGACAACCTCTGCCAATTACTCTACCCTCAAATCTTTCGTTAAGGTGCTGTCTAGCTTCAAGGCTGTAATGTGGTGGAGCTCCATCATGCATAAACCACATGTTATGTCTGATTTGAATCGGAATATTATCAAGAAGCTCATGTAAGTTATTTTCCAAAAAAAGCCTGTATGCTGCTCCATTTAACCTATTCGGCAAAACAAATGGTCCAATAAGGTAATTATCAATAACTCCAGCCCAGACGTTTATTGAAAATTTATCCTGGTGGTGACGTTCAACAACCGCGTGAGGGTTATCTTCAGCCCTTTCATGCATATTACGAAACTTTATTATACCATCTCTAGTGAAACCAGCTTCATCGGTAAATAGCACTTTATTAAGAAACATTGCATCTTGATTACATCTTCCAAGAAACCATTCAGAAAAGATAACTCGCGGCTCATAATCAGTAGCTTTAAGTGCCTGAACTTTTTGAATGTGGTAAGGGTACAATTGTTGTTCACGCAAAACTTTCCATACCGTGTTACGTCCGACTCCCACTTCTGAAATTAAATGAGAGAATCTGTGTAGTGAATAGTTAAGAAAGAGAATCCATTGATTTGGGAAATCAGATTTTTTCTGCATAACGCAACTCTTTTCGATACGAAAAGTCGTGAAATGTAAGAGAAGCAATAACAAGTAAAAAAACTAGTTTTATACGATAAGGTACGGGGTAGCTAAAATAATAAATAAGTAATTACTTACCATTTGCTATTTTTCTGGTACTTGTCGATGGGGTTTCAGCTACCCTATCCAAAATTGCTTCTTCCAAAGCAGGAGTTCTCACATAATTTTGTCTTCCACTGTTACTAGAGTTTTTCTTAAATGTACCAGTTTCCCGAAGTCTATCGTCAATTCTAGAAAACGTCTTAGCGCATGGAAGATGCCTATTTGGAAAGCGCTCCTGATAAAGTCTGCGAGCTTCATTGGCATTTCCAGAAGCGAGTCCAAAACATAAGTGCATGTCCGTCATTTCGCCGAATGTGTAATCATTATTGTAGTTATTGTGAGCCATTTTAAACAAAATAATAACAATACAACGAATCGCACCAGAACACTTTTAGAAATAATGTTTAACTGAAGAAACATTTTTATCAGTGAGCGAAAAAAATTATCCATGAAACACAAAAACGCCAAAAAAATACATATTTTTACTTTTTTATTCTAAACAGCTAAATACAAACCTTATGGTCTTCATAATAAATAAATGGGAACTAAATTTTTAAATTTTATTTAGAGAGCTAAAAATAGTATACAGGGTGATTGATTAGTGTGAGGAAGCTCTGTAGATCTGTTATAATAAAAGTAGGCAGCTTTAAGCTTCACATTTTAAAATTAGTTACGATGTGACAGGGTGTTTCATAAGGCCGTGCCAAATCAAAGTTATGTTTTTTAAATGGAACACCCTGTATATTTTTATATTTTTAGAATCTGCTCGATAATCTGATTTCAATGATATATCACACTTGTTATCTAATATGAATAGTAAAGGATCTACAGCTACTCAAAAATCACATTTTTTCAAATTCAGGTGGCTGTTGTAGCCAAACAGTTGGAAATCGAGGAAAACGGCTTACAGTCCCTATCCTAACTTTTTAAGGTCTATTCAGTGACATAAAATACATATTATTTGATACAGGGTGATCAAAAATCCAAAATCACATCCGTTTTTTGATCACCCTGTATCAACTAATATTTTTTGCCACTGAATAGACCTTCAAAAGTAAGGATAGGGACATGTAAGCCGTGTTCCTCGATTTCCAACTTTTTGGCTACAACAGCCAAAATTGAAAATTAAGCTAAAGTGGACGAATATCTTTGGATGATGTTTTCTCGGAAACGGCTGCTCCAATCGAGATCAAACAAGTATTCCTTTTTGACGTAGTTTTCAATGTAGAATGTAAAAAAAAATATGGATAAGTCATTACCAAAAACACAAAAAAGTTATGAATAATCAAAATTTTCAAAAAATTCCCAAGTACACCCCTGACGAAATAATTTCTTTTTGAAGGTGTCAAAAGGTCACTATTATTGATCATATTTAACAGCCAAAATTTGGTTCTTTTATTTGTTTCCATTTTTAAGAAAATTCAAAAAATCAAAATAAAAAAAATGATTTCGAGAGGCTGTTGCTCGCTTAGGGGGCACTTTAGGACATAGATCTATAGGAACTTTTTTTCCATTTTTTGGTTAAGGAATCTGCCTGAGAATTTTGGGACACATTTTAAAGGACACCCTGTATATCAAATGTATATGAAAAACCTTTACAGTCACAAAGAGAAAAAAGTTTGATACCCCATTTATGAGGTTTTTTGGGAAGATACTGCCTAAGACTGGTTCCTATCATCTTCGTCGCGCACATTTGTTCATCTACGGAAAGTCGTTGTAGCATAGGCACTGTAATAAACTGCCTGTTAAAATGATTAACAACTGATCTAACTTTATACAAGGGATCGTATCCTGCCCTTCCTTTTTCTATTGCCTTCGAATTGTCACTAAAATAAAGGTAGCGTCGGATTTCTTCAAATCGCAGTACTGGCATTGTCTGACGAATTGGTTCAAATGCATGTCTTCCCCAATATGATCGTACATTTGGATATTTATATATATATATATATATATATATACCGGGTCTCCCAGATTTTTTTGCCCAGCGGATATCTCGGTTATTTAATGATATAAAATTGTAAAAAAAAATATGAATAATATTTGTCTAGTAGCCTTTTAAATTCCACTACATAAAGTTATATTCATCAATCCACCCCATAGGAACAACCCCTAACTTTTTTTTTTTCAAATGTCACCCCTATATTTTTTTTCGCTGATATACTCAATTTGTCCCGAATACAACGATATGATTTTTGATATACTTTACAGAGTCATAAAGCCGGTAAAGACTAAAAACCAATGTTGTGGTTAAAGTCATTAATAATTAGTTTACATTTTATCATTTTATTATATTAAAAAATAACAAATCCAATGAATAGGTAAACCTCTTAATATGTTTTTTAAATAATTGAATATTTACAAAAATTGTTCGAAATGGCCCCCATTACTTGCCAAACATGCTTCAAAACGTCGAATGAGTTCACGAGTACATGACGCTGTAATCATTTCTGGTGTAATGTTATTGCAGGCTTGTACTATTTTATTTTGCAAATCTTCTAAATTCAATGGCTGTGTTTCAAATACCACGGTCTTCAGATATCCCCATAAAAAAAAATCTAGAGGCGATAAATCTGGTGAACGCGCAGGCCACCTCAAAGGGCCGCTGTTTCCGATCCACTGATTTTCAAAGCGTTCGTTTAAAAATTGGGTAACTAAATTACTATTATGTGGAGGAGCTCCATCTTGTTGCCACCACATAGCACCTCTTTCTTGTATTGGAATTTCTTCAAGAAGTTCTGGAAGGTCATTTTCAAGAAAGTGTAAGTACCTAGCACCAGTTAACGTACCTTGAAAAAAATAGGGACCTATCAGTCGTCCCTGAAATAATCCACACCACACATTTACTCCCCAGATGGTCTGAAAGTTAGTTTCCCTAACCCAGTGAGGGTTTTCAGGAGACCAATAATGCATATTGTGACGATTTACAGTAGCATTATTGTGAAACCTTGATTCGTCACTCCACAATATCTGGTTCAAAATGTTGGGATTTCGTTCCATTAAATCTTCAAAATGTGCTATTAATGTTATCCTTCTTTCGAAATCTCCAGCTCTAAGTTCCTGATGCAAATGAATTTTAAACGGATGAAAATTATAGGATTTTAGGATTCTTTGTACTGACGACTTACTAATATGAACCTCTTTAGCTAGGTTTCGCGTCGATATCTGGGGATGTACTTGCACATAAGCTAATACATTAATGCACATTTCTTCAGTTCTTACAGCAGCAGCATGTTGACGATGTTTGTCTTTTCCTGGAAATGACCCTTCTCTCATCCTAGTCTCAACATAAGAATATGTTTTACGTGATGGTTGTCGGCGCTCAGGAAACCTCTGTTGATACAAGTGTACAGCAGCACGAGAATTTTTTTGGCACTCACCAAAAATTAAAAGCATATCAACATATTCGTTTGGAGTGAATGTAAAGGGCATTTTGTCTGTTGTTTATAGCTAGCGAACAATTTCAGAAATGGTCTAAGCATATCGTTAGTTAGTTATAGGTAACAAAAAAAAAACAAAAACGAAGCAATTCTAATCAAAATAAAAAGAAAATACCAGGTGATACAAAATTAATGACTTTAACCACAACATTGGTTTTTAGTCTTTACCGGCTTTATGACTCTGTAAAGTATATCAAATATCATATCGTTGCATTCGGGACAAATTGAGTATTTATATCAGCGAAAAAAAATATAGGGGTGACATTTGAAAAAAAAAAGTTAGGGGTTGTTCCTATGGGGTGGATTGATGAATATAACTTTATGTAGTGGAATTTAAAAGGCTACTAGACAAATATTATTCATATTTTTTTTTACAATTTTATATCATTAAATAACCGAGATATCCGCTGGGCAAAAAAATCTGGGACACCCGGTATATATAAGAACACCAATAAATTTTTGTAGCTCAGTTGACTTTAAAACGAACTTCGTCTGAATATCTGTTTGTCGTGCGTATAAGTTGGTCTGTTCGGTAATAGCTGAAACAATTCGTCATTCATAAAATAGCGAAAACAGTCATACGGAGTTTTCAATTGCTTCAAATAATTTGGCAAGTCTTTTGGTCCTTGAAATATTAATTCATTGACGTGTACCTGAACCTTTTTCTTTCTCCATGTAATATTTTTCAATTCTGCACACTCGTTATTGACAGTCATAATATCTCCAATAAACGTTCCAGTAGTGGGGACATTAGGCCCACCTTCTTCTTCAATTAGGTCCGGTGATAGAGGACGTTTTGAACGTTTTTTGTATGTTGTGAGGGGTGCTGGACCAGTAGCATTAGTCTGATCAGAAATTTCGTCATTAGGGATTGCAGATGATGAATTAGCATCGTTAGGTCCTATTGAAGTCTCACCAGTTGATTTCTCTTGATAATTCAGCTCGTCCAACTCATCTTCCGCAGTTACCAAATGATTTGAACACGTGTCGATATCATCATCAGTATCGCAATCTGATTCGTCCTCATCGCTGGTGTCAATATCCGTAGGGATCTCATCTATCATTTCATGGATTTGATCGTCAGTCATATTTTCTAAGCCCAAATATTTTCTTCGCCAAGCCATAACTGAAAATTTACATAATATAAGTCTAACTTTTGATATTGCAGTTTCCTAACTTTTAAAGAACACTCAGTATAGTCTTCTACAAATATATAATTTTTCTTAAACAAGGGAATAAACGATTATTACCTCTCTTCCAAAAAATAAGACAAATCAATGAATAGCGGTAATTAATTTTTTTGATACTTCTAATGCATAGGTCTTTTATGGACTTTTATGGAGCTCTAGGAGCCCTAAATATTTTTTTGTAATAACCCTCACAAAAAACTAAAGGTATAAGGTATACACTACTTACCGATAATTTTTTCAGCACCAAAAAACCTCTGGAAATATTTTTAAAAAATTCACGAATTCACGGTTCACAGATATCTGAATTTTATACCCGCTCTTGACAATACTGTGATTTTACACAGGTGTTATTTTTAAATGTCAGTCGTAGCGGCAACCAATTATACACAACATCGTAGAGTGTGGTATAACTTTAGGGTGGGTTATACTTTAAACATAAAAATAATTGATTTCTAGATAAACTTTAGTGTTACAATCAAGTCCGCCTTGAGGCAGAGGAATGCAGTAGAGGATTAACCTGAGTCTCTTAAATCTATAACCATGGGAGTACGATATTTTTAAAAATTTGTAAAATATAAAATTTTTTAATTTTATCAAATAATAGGTCTAAACCCAAACAGCTAAAATTACATACGTTCAATCAAATAATAACTGTACTAAAATCACCTGACAACATACTACTTAAATAATTAGCTGCCACCTATTGAATCTATTATAAATCCTTTTAAATTGGAGTATCTCTCTCTCAATTTTAGTTTCTCGCTTTAACTGTCTGCTATTGTTATTTTTACTCTTTTTATACCTTTTCTTCTTACAAAGAACATTTATTAGTAATATTAAACAATAAATGTATACTTGGCAATTGATGCAATTGGTCAACTTAAAAGAACTAGTCTTCCATCTTTCGCAATTGCAATTATCCAGAAAAATAATGCCCTTTGGATTGTTTGAATACATTTTGTAATAGAACAATATATTCTAAAAAATACTATTGTTATTTTTACTCTTTTTATACCTTTTCTTCTTACAAAGAACATTTATTAGTAATATTAAACAATAAATGTATACTTACTTGGCAATTGATGCAGTTGGTCAAATTAAAAGAAGTAGTCTTCCATCTTTCGCAATTGCAATTTTCTAAAAAAATAATGCCCTTTAGATTGTTTGAATACATTTTGTAATAGAACAATATATTCTAAAAAATACTATTGTTATTTTTACTCTTTTTATACCTTTTCTTCTTACAAAGAACATTTATTAGTAATATTAAACAAAAAATGTATACTTACTTGGCAATTGATGCAGTTGGTCAAATTAAAAGAACTAGTCTTCCATCTTTCGCAATTGCAATTATCCAGAAAAATAATGCCCCTTGGATTGCTTGAATACATTTTGTAATAGAACAATATATTCTAAAAAATACTATTGTTATTTTTACTCTTTTTATACCTTTTCTTCTTACAAAGAACATTTATTAGTAATATTAAACAATAAGTGTATACTTACTTCGCAATTGATGCAGTTGGTCAACTTAAAAGAACTAGTCTTCCATCTTTCGCAATTGCAATTATCCAGAAAAATAATGCCCTTTGGATTGCTTGAATACATTTTGTAATAGAACAATATATTCTAAAAAATACTATTGTTATTTTTACTCTTTTTATACCTTTTCTTCTTACAAAGAACATTTATTAGTAATATTAAACAATAAATGTATACTTACTTGGCAGTTGATGCAGTTGGTCAACTTAAAAGAACTAGTCTTCCATCTTTCGCAATTGCAATTTTCTAAAAAAATAATGCCCTTTGGATTGTTTGAATAAATTTTGTAATAAAACAATATATTCTAAAAAAATACTATTGTTATTTTTACTCTTTTTATACCTTTTCTTCTTACAAAGAACATTTATTAGTAATATTAAACAATAAATGTATACTTACTTGGCAATTGATGGAGTTGGTCAAATTAAAAGAACTAGTCTTCCATCTTTCGCAATTGCAATTATCCAGAAAAATAATGCCCCTTGGATTGCTTGAATACATTTTGTAATAGAACAATATATTCTAAAAAATACCATTGTTATTTTTACTCTTTTTATACCTTTTCTTCTTACAAAGAACATTTATTAGTAATATTAAACAATAAATGTATACTTACTTGGCAATTGATGCAGTTGGTCAACTTAAAAGAACTAGTCTTCCATCTTTCGCAATTGCAATTTTCTAAAAAAAAAATGCCCTTTAGATTGTTTGAATAGATTTTGTAATAGAACAGTATATTCTAAAAAATACTATTGTTATTTTTACTCTTTTTATACCTTTTCTTCTTACAAAGAACATTTATTAGTAATATTAAACAATAAATGTATACTTACTTGGCAGTTGATGCAGTTGGTCAACTTAAAAGAACTAGTCTTATATCTTTCGCAATTGCAATTTTCTAAAAAAATAATGCCCTTTGGATTGTTTGAATAAATTTTGTAATAAAACAATATATTCTAAAAAAATACTATTGTTATTTTTACTCTTTTTATACCTTTTCTTCTTACAAAGAACATTTATTAGTAATATTAAACAATTAATGTATACTTACTTGGCAGTTGATGCAGTTGGTCAACTTAAGAGAACTAGTCTTCCATCTTTCGCAATTGCAATTATCCAGAAAAATAATGCCCTTTGGATTGTTTGAATATATTTTGTAATAGAACAATATATTTAAAAAAATAATATTGTTATTTTTACTCTTTTTATACCTTTTCTTCTTACAAAGAACATTTATTAGTAATATTAAACAATAAATGTATACTTACTTGGCAATTGATGCAGTTGCTCAACTTAAAAGAACTAGTCTTCCATCTTTCGGAATTGCAATTATCCAGAAAAATAATGCCCTTTGGATTCTTTGAATGAATTTTGTAATAGAACAATATATTTAAAAAAATACTATTGTTATTTTTACTCTTTTTATACCTTTTCTTCTTACAAAGAACATCTTTTATTAGTAATATAAAACAATAAATGTATACTTACTTGGCAATTGATGCAGTTGGTCAACTTAAAAGAACTAGTCTTTCATCTCTCGCAATTGCAATTATCCAGAAAAATAATGCCCTTTGGATTGTTGGAATTTGTTTTGTAATAAAACAAAATATTTTTTAAAAAATACTATTGTTATTTTTACTCTTTTTATACCTTTTCTTCTTACAAAGAACATTTATTAGTAATATTAAACAATAAATGTATACTTACTTGGCAATTGATGCAGTTGGTCAACCTAAAAAACTAGTCTTCCATCGTTTGGCAATTGCAATTTTTCTAAAAAAACAATGCCCTTTGGATTGCTTGAATACATTTTGTAATAGAACAATATATTCTAAAAATACTATTGTTATTTTTACTCTTTTTATACTTTTTCTTCTTACAAAGAACATTTATTAGTAATATTAAACAATAAATGTATACTTACTTGGCAATTGATGCAGTTGGTCAACTTAAAAGAACTAGTCTTCCATCTTTCGCAATTGCAATTATCCAGAAAAATAATGCCCTTTGGATTGCTTGAATACATTTTGTAATAGAACAATATATTCTAAAAAATACTATTGTTATTTTTACTCTTTTTATACCTTTTCTTCTTACAAAGAACATTTATTAGTAATATTAAACAATAAATGTATACTTACTTGGCAATTGATGCAGTTGGTCAACTTAAAAAAACTAGTCTTCTATCTTTTGGCAATTGCAATTTTCTAAAAAAAAAATGCCCTTTAGATTGTTTGAATAGATTTTGTAATAGAACAGTATATTCTAAAAAATACTATTGTTATTTTTACTCTTTTTATACCTTTTCTTCTTACAAAGAACATTTATTAGTAATATTAAACAATAAATGTATACTTACTTGGCAGTTGATGCAGTTGGTCAACTTAAAAGAACTAGTCTTATATCTTTCGCAATTGCAATTTTCTAAAAAAATAATGCCCTTTGGATTGTTTGAATAAATTTTGTAATAAAACAATATATTCTAAAAAAATACTATTGTTATTTTTACTCTTTTTATACCTTTTCTTCTTACAAAGAACATTTATTAGTAATATTAAACAATTAATGTATACTTACTTGGCAGTTGATGCAGTTGGTCAACTTAAGAGAACTAGTCTTCCATCTTTCGCAATTGCAATTATCCAGAAAAATAATGCCCTTTGGATTGTTTGAATATATTTTGTAATAGAACAATATATTTAAAAAAATAATATTGTTATTTTTACTCTTTTTATACCTTTTCTTCTTACAAAGAACATTTATTAGTAATATTAAACAATAAATGTATACTTACTTGGCAATTGATGCAGTTGCTCAACTTAAAAGAACTAGTCTTCCATCTTTCGGAATTGCAATTATCCAGAAAAATAATGCCCTTTGGATTCTTTGAATGAATTTTGTAATAGAACAATATATTTAAAAAAATACTATTGTTATTTTTACTCTTTTTATACCTTTTCTTCTTACAAAGAACATCTTTTATTAGTAATATAAAACAATAAATGTATACTTACTTGGCAATTGATGCAGTTGGTCAACTTAAAAGAACTAGTCTTTCATCTCTCGCAATTGCAATTATCCAGAAAAATAATGCCCTTTGGATTGTTGGAATTTGTTTTGTAATAAAACAAAATATTTTTTAAAAAATACTATTGTTATTTTTACTCTTTTTATACCTTTTCTTCTTACAAAGAACATTTATTAGTAATATTAAACAATAAATGTATACTTACTTGGCAATTGATGCAGTTGGTCAACCTAAAAAACTAGTCTTCCATCGTTTGGCAATTGCAATTTTTCTAAAAAAACAATGCCCTTTGGATTGCTTGAATACATTTTGTAATAGAACAATATATTCTAAAAATACTATTGTTATTTTTACTCTTTTTATACTTTTTCTTCTTACAAAGAACATTTATTAGTAATATTAAACAATAAATGTATACTTACTTGGCAATTGATGCAGTTGGTCAACTTAAAAGAACTAGTCTTCCATCTTTCGCAATTGCAATTATCCAGAAAAATAATGCCCTTTGGATTGCTTGAATACATTTTGTAATAGAACAATATATTCTAAAAAATACTATTGTTATTTTTACTCTTTTTATACCTTTTCTTCTTACAAAGAACATTTATTAGTAATATTAAACAATAAATGTATACTTACTTGGCAATTGATGCAGTTGGTCAACTTAAAAAAACTAGTCTTCTATCTTTTGGCAATTGCAATTTTCTTAAAAAATAATGCCCTTTGCATTGTTTGAATGAATTTTGTAATAAAACAAAATAGTTTTTAAAAAATTCTATTGTTATGTTTACTCTTTTTATACCTTTTTTCTTACAAAGAACATTTATTAGTAATATTAAACAATAAATGTATACTTACTTGGCAATTGATGCAGCTGGTCAACTTAACAGAACTAGTCTTTTATCTTTCGCAATTGCAATTT
This sequence comes from Psylliodes chrysocephalus, assembly GCA_927349885.1. Lineage (NCBI taxonomy): Eukaryota > Metazoa > Arthropoda > Insecta > Coleoptera > Chrysomelidae > Psylliodes > Psylliodes chrysocephalus. The sequence continues at coordinate 89,843,637 of OV651814.1, forward strand.
TCTAAAAAAATAATGCCCTTTGGATTGTTTGAATACATTTTGTAATAGAACAATATATTCTAAAAAATACTATTGTTATTTTTACTCTTTTTATACCTTTTCTTCTTACAAAGAACATTTATTAGTAATATTAAACAATAAATGTATACTTACTTAGCAATTGATGCAGTTGGTCAAATTAAAAGAACTAGTCTTCCATCTTTCGCAATTGCAATTTTCTAAAAAAATAAGGCCCTTTAGATTGTTTGAATACATTTTGTAATAGAACAGTATATTCTAAAAAATACTATTGTTATTTTTACTCTTTTTATACCTTTTCTTCTTACAAAGAACATTTATTAGTAATATTAAACAATAAATGTATACTTACTTGGCAATTGATGCAGTTGGTAAACTTAAAAAAACTAGTCTTCCATCTTTTGGCAATTGCAATTTTCTAAAAAAATAATGCACTTTGGATTGTTTGAATACATTTTGTAATAGAACAATTTATTCTAAAAAATACTATTGTTATTTTTACTCTTTTTATACCTTTTCTTCTTACAAAGAACATCTTTTATTAGTAATATAAAACAATAAATGTATACTTACTTGGCAATTGATGCAGTTGGTCAACTTAAAAGAACTAGTCTTTCATCTCTCGCAATTGCAATTATCCAGAAAAATAATGCCCTTTGGATTGTTGGAATTTGTTTTGTAATAAAACAAAATATTTTTTAAAAAATACTATTGTTATTTTTACTCTTTTTATACCTTTTCTTCTTACAAAGAACATTTATTAGTAATATTAAACAATAAATGTATACTTACTTGGCAATTGATGCAGTTGGTCAACTTAAAAAACTAGTCTTCCATCGTTTGGCAATTGCAATTTTTCTAAAAAAACAATGCCCTTTGGATTGCTTGAATACATTTTGTAATAGAACAATATATTCTAAAAATACTATTGTTATTTTTACTCTTTTTATACCTTTTCTTCTTACAAAGAACATTTATTAGTAATATTAAACAATAAGTGTATACTTACTTCGCAATTGATGCAGTTGGTCAACTTAAAAGAACTAGTCTTCCATCTTTCGCAATTGCAATTTTCTAAAAAAATAATGCCCTTTGGATTGTTTGAATACATTTTGTAATAGAACAATATATTCTAAAAAATACTATTGTTATTTTTACTCTTTTTATACCTTTTCTTCTTACAAAGAACATTTATTAGTAATATTAAACAATAAATGTATACTTACTTAGCAATTGATGCAGTTGGTCAAATTAAAAGAACTAGTCTTCCATCTTTCGCAATTGCAATTTTCTAAAAAGATAATGCCCTTTAGATTGTTTGAATACATTTTGTAATAGAACAGTATATTCTAAAAAATACTATTGTTATTTTTACTCTTTTTATACCTTTTCTTCTTACAAAGAACATTTATTAGTAATATTAAACAATTTCTCTTCTAAATTCATAGTCTGAAAATCCTGAAGAAATTGTTCTTCTATTATTTCTTTATAATTGTCTAAAATATCGTCTTGTTCTATATTATGTATTTCTTCCGAAATAAAGTATGCTGGTCCTCTAGATTGAAAGTAATTATTTTTAAATGGTCTTTAAGTTTTTATACCTGACATTCTCGAGGTAGTGGACATTGGTTCTGGGGCATTAGAAGGTTTGTGTGAATATTTTGGTTCGAAAACCTTTTTCGGTTTTCCGAAGACTTGTTCATTCGTTGGGAATTTTCTAGTAGGTAATTGTCTTGGTTGTACGTTTATAGGTTGACTTGGAAAGTATTGTTTGGACGTACCAGGTGTAGCGTCAAAGTTTTGGTGGGAATGATTTGAATTGAAGTGTCTAAAATTCGAATGAGGATTTTGATAAGAGTGATTGTTGTATTGGTCATTTTTGTGGTTATGTTGTTTTCGTGGAAAATTCTTTTGAGGTGTATTAGGTATTTTAGATATGTTAGGTCTTTGTCTCTGTCTAAAGTCGAAATTTCATAGAATTTATTCTTTGTTCTTTATTGAAATATCGCGTTACTATGTCGGTCGCTTCAATGAAATTTATAGGTTCTCTAATGTCTATGAGTAATCTAACTCTATCATCTACATTAGCTAAAAGTATATCTAGGGCATTACCGTCGTTTTGTTCCATCAAGAGTTCTTGTCTGGCAACAGTAACGGTTTCAGAGCAAATTTTTAAATCTAAACGTGATTTCATTAATTTAATTTTATTTATAAAATCTATAATATTTTCTTTTGGGCTTTTCGTTAAATGCAGAAAATCTCGAGTTAAAGTTTGTCTATCTATTCTGTCACCATATTGCTCTCTTAAGGCATTTTTTATGAGTGGCCAGGAAGTTAGATCAGGTCTACACATTACAAAATTTAAAACATCATCGCGTAATTTCGAACAAATGACATTAAACGTAAAGTCGTTTAGGCTGTTGTCTGTTGATCTACCGTATGTTTGCCATTGTGGTAACTGATTGAGCCGTAGGTGAACTACTTGGCTGATTTTCAAGTGACATATTTTCTAAGTTTGCAACAAGTTCTTCGAAATCACTAGAGCTTTCAGACATGCACTTTTATTTAATTTAATTTTTTAAATTTTTATTTTAATAGCAATTAATTATTTTGCACTTAATTTATATATATATATTTTTTTATATAATAGCAAATAAATATTTTTGCACTTTTGTTTAACGTATATAACTAAAGTCAAATTGGTAAATTTTTTCCTTTACGAAGACGTCCAAGTGAGTATCGCTGGCGACTACGGTTTTTTACACAATTGAATATAAAATATAAGAATTGCCCTTCCGAAGATTTTTTTATAAAGATCACTGGCGAGCACGGTTTCTTATTTAAATAATTTTCTTAGGAATTGCCGCTCCGAATATGTCTTTTATAAAGATCACTGGCGAGCACGGTTTCCTATTCAAGTAATTTTTTTTTATTCACAATGAATATTTTAGGAATATCGCTCCGAAGATGTCTTTCTATGAAGATCACTGGCGAGCACGATTTCCTATTTAATAAATAATTATTTATTTTCATAGTTTAGTTTTTTATTTTAATTTTTGCGATTATAATTTTTGTTAAAATAACCTTATTTGAAAATTAATTAAAAATGTTTTAATGTAAAATAGTAATAAAATAAAATAATAGAGATAATGAAAATAGGTAAAATTGAGAGGAAAGTATAAGGAATCTCAACTTACAGGTTCTCAAGATGAGTGGTTGAAACCAGGACCGGAACTGCTTTGAACTGCGAATTCTGGCTTCTTGAATCCAATCTGACTGCGCCAATTTTATTGTTATTCACTAATAGTTTGTTTTTAAAAAGTTTTATTTACAATTTAAACTAATATGATACAATTTAACTTGTTGTTTACTAATTACTATTTACGATCTATACTACACTAAATCTATTATTATTCTGAACGCTGTTTGGGCTCTCCTTCCATTTATAGGTTTCTTAATAAGTGGCTCATTAACTTGACGATGCACATGTTGTAGTAATGGCTGGGGTGATAACCTTATGCGGGTTATCAATTGGTAGCTACATAACTGACATTCCTGTATAAAAAAAGCCAGCCGTAAACAACTGTACAGCCTTTAAGGGTAATGAGTTGGGCCATTCGTTAAAACTTTGTATTCGTGCATAAGTTATATCGGCTAAAATTGTTTTGCAATGAGGTGACAAAGCCATTACACTTTGTTTTCTAATTACAGTCAACTAAATTGGTTTGTTTAATAGAGAGTTTACTAAAAAACGAAAATATTTTTCTAACTGTTTCGTAAATTGTTTAAAATTAAACTTTTGGAGTAGCATTTTCTAACCGACCTTTTTTTGGTCAGGTCTTGTAACAGCCTTTTACAATATTTTTATTTTGAAAAGTATGTGCCTTCTTTTACGACTTGTAAGTTTGCCATTTTGCCCCGCTTTGCCAAAACGACAATAATGACATTTATACGCTACCATACTTTTTCTAAATTCTTGCTTTACGGTAAAAACTTGACAAGAAATGCAGCATCTAAATCTTATACAGTGTGGAAACCACTTATGGAATAAAATTCTTTGTTATTATTTTAGAAAATTATAAAAAATGCCGAGACATGTCAACTTTTGAATTGAGTTGTGCGTTATGTAAACATAAATTTAAATGTACAGGGTGATTCACGCAAGTATGCCATAGTCGGTGTTGTTTTTTTTTTAATGAAACACCCTGTATATTTGCATATTTTTGAAATCCTCTTAATGAACCGATTCCAACAAACTGAATAATGTATGGTCAATTATGAATTATACAGGGTGAAATTTTTATTTTGACAGTTATTAAACACATACATAAAATACCTGATGTATTTGATTTTAATACATTAAAATAAATGCTCAAAATGTCCTCCACCTAGTTGTTGGCAATAGCACAGTCTCCTGTAGAACTCCTCCTTAACTTTGTTTAAAGTTTGAGGTGAAATATTCCGTATTTCTGTAGTTATCCTGTCTTTGAGGTCTACAATGCTAGTTGTTGTGTTGCATATACTTTGTTCTTGAGATAACCCCACAGAAAAAAATCTAACGGCGTAAGGTCTGGCGATCTAGCTGGCCACTCAATAGTACCTCTTCGTCCAATCCATTTATTGGGGAAGATTTCATCTAAATAAGTTCTTACCATTAATGCATAATGAGGTGTTGCCCCGTCTTGCTGGAACCAAACATTTTCATTCGGTAAGCTAGGATCTATTGCGTTGGGATATAAGTTTGCCAACGCAGGAATAACTTAATTTCTAAGCATATTTGAATATTTTTCAGCTGTCAAATTTCCATCTATAAATATAGGACCAATAATATGGTCGCCTATGATACCGGCCCAAACGTTCACCTTTTGAGGGTACTGAGTATGTGTCTCACGCATCCAATTAGGATTCTCTGCTGACCAATATCTACAATTCTGTCGGTTTACCTCTCCATTCAATGTGAATGTTGATTCGTCAGAAAAAAGAATGGTACCAAGAGCTATCTCATTTCTGTTCAGCTTATTCATCAATCTTTCGCAGAAATCCATTCTAGGATCTGGATCGTCTTCTGTTAACTCCTGCACAAAAGTTAATTTGTAGGGATGAAGTTTTTCTTTATGAAGACATCTTAGAACAGTTGTATGACTAACATTATTTTCACGGGCAATTTGACGTGTACTTGAAGTTGGATTCTCTTCGACACAACAAAATATCCACTTTCACATCATCTTCAACGAAGTGTGGTTTTCTTTTCAATGGTTTGACATGTCCAAGTTCTCTGAATTGTGCATGAATTTTAGACACAGTACTTTGTGAAATATTAGGCAATTCGGGATACCTGTGATTAAATAAGTTTGCCACTTCAACTTGACTTCTGCAGTTATCCCCGTACCCGATTATCATTAAAATCTCAATTCGGTGAGTTTCAGTTAAATATTTCATTGTTATGTCGACAAGGAAAGAGTGTTTGACAAAGATTTTACTTTTTCAGTATAAACTCTCAACACATCAACAACTGACAGAATAGAAAACAATCCACATTATTTACCGATTTTGTCTAATTATTGGCGTTTTTAGGCAATTTTTAGGTATTTATGATAAAATTCATGGGCGTAGCAGGTTTTGTTTAATTGTACAAATACGTCTAATAATTAGTTTAGATTTTTGATAAATCTATATTTAGCTAATTTAAAAAAGTACCAATATTTCAAGTGTAATAAATTATTAATTTTAAAATTTCACCCTGTATAATTCATAATTGACCATACATTATTCAGTTTGTTGGAATCGGTTCATTAAGAGGATTTCAAAAATATGCAAATATACAGGGTGTTTCATTAAAAAACAACAACATTGACTATGGCATACTTGCGTGAATCACCCTGTACATTTAAATTTATGTTTACATAACGCACAACTCAATTCAAAAGTTGACGTGTCTCGGCATTTTTTACAATTTTCTAAAATAATGGCATAAAGAATTTTATTCCATAAGTGGTTTCCACACTGTATATGTTGTACGTAGTACGTCATGATATCTCTTCATCTAAAAATCTATTACTTAATGATTGTTCTTTTAAAACAGCGTATTTAATAATAATTTTACTAATAAAGTAAGAAAATTGTAACCACTGACACTAAGTGCCTTTTAAATAGTTAAACCTGAAATTGTCTAAAATCACTTGTAAAATAATTAAGCAAATTATTAGACATAGCATCTATAAATATAACAACGTGCCTTTCGTCTAGATTGCGGTACCTGTCCATTTTCAAAATTCTTTCTCATCTGATGCTTTAATGTAAGTGCACTGAATGTTATTAAAATCAAAGCGTTGACCTAAGCGTTTACAGAAATTTCGGCACACGTTTATGGTCAAATGAATTGTTTTTTTTTTAATTAGAATAACTAACAAAGATATTTTGGTAACTGTTTCGTAAAATTGTTTAAAATTAGATTTTAGAGTAGCATTTTTCATGTTTAAATTTAGTTTCAAAATTTTTTCTGTAATACTTCTATTACGGCTTTTATTTTTGTACAATAATTGCTTTGTCCCACTTTGCCAACACTTCAATAAAGGTATGTATACATAATAACTTCTTATTAAATAACAATTTATTATGCATAACGTATATAAATACAGCGGTGTTTCGTGTTGTTCGAGGAACATTTTCAAAATTTTCCCCCATTCTGTGTAAAGGTATTTTGCTGTATTCGCGTTGTAAGTTGTTGCTATCAAAGTTTGGCCCTAACCGTCTGCAGAAAAAAAATTCAGCATGCGGTGCTTTTTCGTGAGCAAAATAGTAACCCAACGGCATTCTGCTAAAAACAGATTTTAACGTTTTAATATAGTATATTTGCTTAATTTTAACCTTTCAAATAAAACATAGCACTCGTTTTTATATTTGCATTTATGTTTTAAATAACTATTGATATGAATTTCCGCCCCGGCGTAGCTCTGAGCACCAGGAACAATACTCCTGAGGGTGTGCTTCTCTCTGAAATTTTATAAACAAGTTAAAACTGATAACAATAATAAAAAAAATATGTTTTCTAGCTTCTTCCGGATTTCTGTAATTTCTCAATACAAAATAAATTATTGCTCTGCTCCCAGCTGGTATTCTCTGTTGATTTGAATGCTTTTAGAACTTGTAGATTATTGTAAAGTATGTCATTATCAATGACAACTTAGAAAATTAATTCACTGTCAAATAACTTATCAATTCAAAAGTACTTATCTTTTGGATTTATTTTCCTTTGATACGTTCAATTAGTGCGATACTATTTACTTCTTTCAAAATCTGTATCCAATATTAATCAGATTTTCAAAATATCCATTTATTATAACATTATATATAATGATTAATCTTCACTGTGATTTTCTGTATATTATAATTTGTTTTCTTGGTACCAAGAAACAATTTTATTACTAAAATTGTTTAATTTTGAGGATCGTTGAAACTTTTGATCCTCTCAATTTGGATGGTACCCCCTTTTTTTTTTAAACATCTCTCCAAAAAATCACAATTACTATAACAACCAATTCAATTTTTTTTTTTACAAATTTATAACTTAAACACATTTCACATAGTGGGTGATATTCTTCCTGATGCTCAAAGCACACCAATCAGGAATCCATATCACTATTTTCAGTTTGAAATCTAAGGGGACACTTTAGATGAGCTTTCATGTGTGCGTACGTTATTTTAAGTAGCGGATTACAACAATTTGTACACATTTTAACCTTTATTGTTTTACTTAATGCTAATAAGTACATACTTTTTTTGCGGTGTTGGTTAAATAAAACTGCAAATAAAAATAAATATCGACACACAAAACCGCAAAAAAACTGAATTTATTAGCATTAAGTAAAACAAATCTTTTAAAGTTTTTCCAAAATACGTCTGATAGAAATTAAAAGTACAAAATTAAAATTGTTTACTTTTTAAAAATAGGTATGCTCTTAAACAACTATGTTAAAATAATTTTCCAAATTACGTCTGATTGAAATTATTCTTGTTACTTTTAAAAACTACTTATGCATATACTTTTAAAAGTAACATAAACATAATTTTATACTAATTTCTACGTTAAAATTTGTATTTTGTTTTTGAACTAAATTTAAAGCTTATCATTTTTTTATTTGTAGACAAAGTCATAGCCCAGTCATAGCCCACACCAGACAAATATATTTATTACCACACCCTGTATAAATAAAACACGCGGCTGCTAGAACTATAGACTTTGGACTTATAATATAAAGGGACCAATTGAAGGGCTCAATGCATAAACAAGCCAAGTCCATTTTGAAAAAATATTCAGGAGAGATAAAAAACGTTTCAAAGACAAAATTTTAGATAATGTTTTATTGTGATTATTTCATTCTATGCACAAGGGTATTAATAATTATGTGGTAAATTGGTACTATTAAAATCATGAAAATACACGAAATATTAAGAAAAAATCAATGGACTTGACTGCTTTATGCATAGTATTCCATGTTTTTTTTACTCAATGAATGAAGTAAAATAAAATAAAGTATTCAAAATGAAATTTTTTGTTGATTCTACAAATTCAGAAAACTAATAGTATCTTTAAATAAAGATTTTATGGAATAACTAAAGATTTTTACTCATTCATTATCGCTAAATTCTGACATAGAACTTTGAGTGTTGTCTGGAAGAAAGGTTTTATGGTATTCCTCAATATCCTTGTAGAACCACTGGTCACATTGGGGAACATAATTTTTTGCCAGAGTCATGACATGCTCATATTTATTTTTTTTGAGCTTTCTCCTTTCGGTGTATAATAAGTTTTTATTATTTGGTAATGAAATTTCATTTAACTTCCGCTTGTCCTCTATATTGAAGGTAACAAAAAGAGTGAATGATACTGATTCACTACATTTCAACACTATTTCGCTATCTATTTCTTCATATATCATGATTCTATATTTCGAGATAGTAAACTTCTTGTTTTTTTTTGATGGATTCTTTACAAAAAACTGTTGTAAATGAGACTTAAAATCCAAAAACATATCTTGGGTCACATTAATAACTTTGAAATTCGTGCTGGTGTTTTCAATAATTTCAACATAATCTTTAGGTAAATATATTTTGTCATATTTTCGTTTTTTTTGTTCAATGGCCCCAAAGCTCCGATCGCAGGGCAAAAAACTGTGCCCTGGTTCGGGGTATCTATGCCGTATTAATCTAAACTTTTTAGTTGCAACTAAAGTGTGTAAAAATTGTACCAACACATAGTTTTTGTTCTGTGAAGCACAGTTGTCACAAAAAATATATATATCAGTAACTTCTGGAGGAACATAGTTATTGAAAAAGTGTAAGAGAATACTAGCTACGTCATTCTGTCCTTTTGCAGCCACAGTTTCATCATAGACGTAAAAAAAACTTTTTCCTGTGCTTCCCACGTGAATGCAAAAATTGTACACCCACAGTTGGATTTTATAAAAAAACTTCCCCACTAGATGAAACAGGGAGGGGTAAGTTCTGCTGAAAGTCGAACGTCAAAACTTCAACCGAAGGATCATTTTTAGCTAAAGATATCTTGTCTTTTATGTCAGTGTAAAAGGTTTCTGCCTTAACAATATGTATTTCCTTTTCCCTTTCTAGTGATTTTTTTTGTTCGTCTGTATCTGCACCATTAATTTTATTTATCAACTTGTCACACTTTTGACAAGTGTCGGATTTTGGCTTTCCAAACGATATTTTAAAGTTTTCCGTGAAGAATCTTCTAAAATATTCATATTTTACAATCGGATTAATATTTTGCTTTCTCTGCAATAACTGATATTGTTCGACTTCATTTTTCTGTAGATACATTTCGTGCATTTTTGCTATATTCAAAATAGGTGAGAGATAATAGTGGTAAACGTTATCGTTTCTACTATAATGGGACTTGTACTTCGGATAACTGAGAATATGTTGTCGTATCTTTTCATTAGTACCCTCGGGCAGTTGATTGGGTCTCAAAATATGTTTACCTCTTTTATCTGTGGGTGGAGTCATATTTCCCATGGTCAGGTGCTTTTGAAGACGCTCAAGCCTTGCTTTATTGATGCCATGTAATTATAAAAATGCTTTTTTACAAATTCTACGGTCTTTGCCATCAATTCGGACCTGTAATAATATGCCCATCACCTGAACGTGGTCTCTTTCGTTGTACTTCTATTTTTTCTATTAGTCCATATGAGTAGGCATCCTGCAGATCTTTTGATATCATTGCATAAAAATTACGGAAAATCTCAGTACAGCCTTCGATATTGTCAAAGCACTTGAGCTTACAGTTACAGTTATTTCCAATATTTTGTCCAGGTTTTAATATACCAGCCACGTTTACATAAGGCTCACCTTTGACACGTTTATTTTTCTGGATATTTCTTCTCCATAATGCCTTACGCAAGAGTTTTTTTTTCCTGTTTGTGGTGTGTTCGAAGCTGTTTGATACCTATTTTCAACTTCATCAGGATTAATAGGATCTTCATCTGAAGAAATTCCTTCAAGTTGAAATCTAAGGTAGGTTGTTCTTGGGGCGGCAAATAATCTTCGTCCCTGTCTGAATTTGTACCTTCATAGGGATCACTGGCACTTTCACTATCTGATAACATTATTTAAGCTAAATATTTATGAAAAACTATCAGCAAATTTAGAGCTCTGGCAGTCTAAACAATATTCAGTTCAACTTAACACGTGCGTCACACTGGTTATTTGACAGTTCGGCTACAGAGTTAGATCCTATGCATAAACCAGTCAAGTCCCGGACTTGACTGCTTTATGCACAGTCTAGAGAAGTTAGGCAGCCAACTTCACGCCACAGAGCACTTTACTATATAGCTAGACAACTCGTTTATGCACAAGACGATTCAGAATTTAAAACCGTGCAAGAACATATAATAACCCAGTTTAGCCAAAAAATTGGACTTGACTGATTTATGCATTGCAATTGTTGAAATTTTGTAAACGAACGTACTGTAATTCATCCATTTCTAAAAATGATATCGACGCTATTTTTTCTCAAAATACTTTTAGCCTCTACATTATTTTTTTCTTTTTAAACAACCCCCCCAAAAATATAAAACATTGATTATTAACTGAATCGTATTGTTTTTATCTAAGCCTCAAAACCACAGACCTTCATTATATAAGATTCTACCAGTGAATTAATCACAGTTTCTGAAAATTATAAATAATATGGGTGAGTATTTTCTCTCAAGTTTTTTATGTGAAAATACCTTTCTTTAATGCGTGAAAAAATTATCTACAATTTTTATTTTATTGATCTAGACAACATGGATGAAGCCATAAGAGAGATGTTGCGTAGCCATTTGACTGCACGCGACAGGGTAAGTTTATCTATTTTTGCTTTGCCTTATTTGCTTTAATATTTTTAAAAAATACTAGTAACAAGCCATAAAAAAGGATAAGTTCAATTTTTTTTTTAAATATAATTTATTTATTTGATAATCATTAATGTTAGATAACTTGTAATTACATTAGAATAATAATGATAATAATAATAATAATAACGATTTTATTAATAGAGGTCTTTTTTGTAACTAATAAATATTAGAAAGTTACGAAAAAAGTGTCCTGCATAGTCACAGGCAAAGTTCGCTTTCTTTTATCTAAAAAAACAGAAGAGAAGCTTCGTCCACTTAACCTAACAAAAAAAAGCATTTAAATCTAATTTATGATAAACTTTACAAATGTATATATTCCATTGCCAACGTCCATATGTCATATCAAATTATTTAAAAACATATTAGCAAAAAAATCAAAGTCCACTAATAAAAAAATAATAAAGTTTAAAAATCCATGCTTTAATATGGTTTTAAAATTGTAGTAACACATCTTTTAATATGAAATAGTTCAACACAACTTTTAAAAATGTTCGTCCATCTGGACGTCCGTCCGATGTCACGTTTTTGTCCGCACGATAAGTAAAAAACAAAATATGATATTAACTTGAAATTTTTAGGAAAAATGTTTCACACTTAATCCAAGAACACCTGCTAATGCATGAGTATTTCCATCGGCTATAAAATTTGTAAAAAATTTCGAATTGCTAATAAATCTGCTACCTCGACGTCTTGTTGCGATTCGGCGTTTAAATAAGCTAAATCGTGTTGTAATGCAATATAATCATCGAAATCTAACGGCACTTCACTATTAATTTCATTCCCGGGTCCTAAATACTTATGATACGGAAACGTAAGGGCTGGTAATCGAGTACGGATACTACTTATCAGTTCTCGCCATATACTACCCTTAATTTTCCATTTTTTCCGTTTTATAGGACCAAAAAGTAAAATTACAAACCTTTGGTTTATATGCCGGCGGTTCGGGTGGCATCCCCTCCCAAGGGGGGGGGGGGGGGGGGGGGGGCATCGTTTCGGTACGTCCGCAGGACATGTACCATGAAACATGATGAAAGCTTATTGATTTTCGAAAAAAGTCTGAATATAAATGGGTTGTTAAGAGGATTGAAATATAAAAAATTCTAAATCAAAAACGAAAAATGATATCAACTTTAAATTTTTAGGAAAAGTCAAGTTCTATAAAGGGACGATGCCTATTTTAATACAATATAAAATATTAATATAAATGGGGGGTTGAAATTAAAAAATCATATATCAATAAAGAAAAGGAATATCAATATGAAATTTTTAATAAAAAAGAAGATTTATATGGAGATGGATTCTATTGATTCTAAATGCTGAATAACTAACAACGGTACTATTTAAACATGTAGCAGTCATAATTTGTTTTTTACAGAGAATACAAATTTTTTGATAAATTAGTGTTTTATTTTTTTCCTAAACTCCGCTATAAGAGTGTGGTTTTAAAAACTTATAATAGTGTGTTTTAAATAACAACTTACTTTTTTTAAAATTTGCCACTGCCAGTTACTAGAAGAGGAAGGTAGGTTTCCTCTGCTTTTGTCCCTCTGCTGCTTTTTCTGCTTTTATCTCTTCTGCTTTTGTCTACTCTGCTTTTTTGGCTCCTTCGCTGATTTTTCTGTTTAAGTTCTATAAAAAATAACAAAATATTAATAGTACAGGTGTTTACATATAAAAATATGATTGAATAATTTCTGAACAAAAACTAAAAAAATATAATTGTCAAAAAGTTTGATACTATAGGTAGTACTATTTAAAAATATGACTGAATAATATCTAAACGAAAAGTAAAAATAGAATTGTCAAAAGTTAGTGATATTTAAAAATATGATTAAATAATTTCGAAACGAAAACTAAAATAATTGTAAAATGTATTTATAAAAACAAAGAGAGACTAAGAAATCTAATATTATGAAATTAAAAAATATAGCAAAAATTGTTTTTCTTAAAAATAAAAATCTAATACTGCTTGTAAGCAAAAGTAAAAAAACAGCAAGAGTTCCTCATTATTAAAAAAAAGAAATTAAAATTAAAAAAAGAAATTCAGTAAAATCGTTTTCCTAATAATTGAAGATATAGAGAGTGAAATAAGGATAAATTTCTTACCTTAGCTTAACACACAAAATTCACTTCTTGCTGTAACTGTTGGCTGATCGTAACAAATGAGATGCGCCTGTTTATTTCGATATTTATGTTCGTATTGATGTGACGTCAATAAATGTTGTTCTATCGAACAAATATTCTAGAAAAACCTAGCACAACCACACGATAAGCAGTTCCTGTACATTAGTTTCATTGATATCTTATGGTCAACCTAACGATAAAAAGTCCCTGTTTTATGGTTTCATGTGGTTAGTAAACGTTACCACTGATGATTATAATTTTATGCTGTCCCCTTATCTTAATCTCCAATTAAAATATCGTCCCTTTCTTCGTTTGTAGGTAACTCCAGTGAGTCAGGGATGAAAATGGTGTCTCAATAGTTTACTACTATCCAGCAGTAAGGTTCTCAAATATAGCTGTCCTTGAGACTACCTCAAATTAATGTGATGTCCGGAATTACACGTAACTGTTCCAATGTAAATTAATCGAACAAGAAAAATGAAATGAAACTATCTATGACTACGATAGCCAGAAAAGAAAAGGCCTAAAATATAAAATACTACTTTATATATACAATCTTATATTAAGGAAGGACAAATAAGTGATAATTGAAAAATTACTGTACCTGAGGTGAAATGTGGCTTTTTAGAAGTAAGTTTTGCTTAATTGAAAATAAATTCCTCTTGTGAGATTAAGTATACCAACAAATAGTAATACTAAATAAATTTTCAATCAGTCTTTTCGTTTCTAGTACCTTATATCCTTATAAAAAGATCTTCAAAAACACATGTTCCATGAAGGGATACTAGAAGAATGAAAAATTGAGGCAGGATATGCACCGACAAAATTAATGACTTCTACAGGAAATTATAATAAAATATGACAGGTAATTTAAAATATTATTAGTCAATTTCTCACAATCACCTACCTAATTCCAAAATTACCCAGATTATTTGGGGTTTTAATTATTTGTAATGAATTAGACAATTACCTAAATAAATTTGAATGACATAATGTCATAATTAATGTAAATAAACAAAGAAAATGAACCCTGAAACCATTTATAGAATTCAAAACGTTTCTTTGTCCCTTTTAGGCTCCTAGAACTTAACTACAAACTAATTAAGAAAAACAATGGAAAATATATCTACAGAGGACCAGAACGAATCTTCAAAACAAGAAAGAAATACTTGATAAAAGGTTAAACTTCTACAATTTCCAATTTGACAATGGACTTATAGAAGGTACCTTTTCATTCTAGTTAACTCACAGAACATGAGAAATGGATCTCCTATTAAACTTCTACCCAAAACGGAGTATACGGAGTGATCTTTTAATAGATTTTATTTCTATTATACTTAAATAATAAATTAAAGTAAATTAAAAGTTAAATGTCAATACTATATATATTATTTTTGTGGCAAAAGCATCCCAGTACATTCATATGGATTTTGAACCGTAACAGCACGTTATGTTTTAATTCCCTATTTACATTTAAAAATATGATTGAATAATTTCGAAACGAAAACTAAAATCTTGGACTATTAACTATCATTATTTTAGTGACAAATGTTTAGCTCTTAAAAACTAAATCTCTAATACTCTTTCACAATTTAAAAACCTATTTGAGATCGCGTATCCGCAAGTGAATTTAACTTGTGATATGCGACTCGTGGGTATGGAGTCGTACATTTTTTACTCGCAAGACTGGACTAAATCCCAGTGGCTTATATTTAATGCAGTCTGGGGAAATCCCAGTAGCTTATATTCAATGCAGGGTGGTTTTATAAAAAGGACTAGTGTTGACAGAGAAAAGATCATTATACCATTTGTCGCGTCACGCCTAATATTAATAAATCTTTAGAAAATAAGGAAACTTTCACCAACAAATTCTGGGGACATTCTGTATAGGTTTTCTGATGAAGTAAACAAATCCATATTTTGCATTTTTAATCGGAAACGCTACCTCAGACTCGAAACCGTTAACATTATTATCGCTAATAAAACCACAGTATATCAAACAACACATGTAATATCAAATGGATGCATTTTATTTATATTTATTTTATTATTCATTAAAGTCTGTTATCATTAAAACTGCTTTTGCCATATTGGCCGCGTTGTCTGTCACTACAGCCGATATTTTATCATTGTGAGTACCCCATTCAGAACTCGTTTTAATGAGCATTTCAGAGATGTGTTCTGAAGTATGACGTTGATCTGACTGGTACACTCCTAGAGTAATTGAATATAATTGAGTGCCCTCGCCAAAGTGTGCTGTCACTCCTAAAAAACTTCTCATGCTCATACATTCTGACCACATGTCTGTGGTTAAAGTAAGATTTTCAATATTTACCAACTTCTCTTTAAAAAGAGATAATAATGCGTCATACTTTTCATCGCCTCATCGGGTCAATGTCGTCTTGCTGGGTAGCTTATAATGAGGGACAACAACTTTAAATAAATAACGAAAGTCTTCATTTTCTACTACTGTAAATGATTGATTTTCTTTACAAATCATGTAAATTAGTGCATTATTAATTGCCATAGTTTTATCATCACCTGCTGAAAATGCATATATTTCTTCAAAACTTTTTGTTATAGATTTTTGACGCTTTACAGGTATGTCAACTTCTGTATCTGAGTTTTCAGTTGTTCTTGGTGAAGACAAGGTTATTTCAGAACCTTCAGCAGAGCTTGTTGAAGGTAGCGGATTATTCGTTTTTTCTATTGTTTGTAATTTTTTTCAAATGATTCAGTACCCCTTTCAATTTTTAATTGTAAAAAAGCGGACTTGTGGATATTTTTAATATGACCAATCAAATTGGTTGTATTGCCAGCTGATTTTATTATTTTTTGGCATAGCTTATATCTTCAACTCTTGTTTCCTTCAATTTTCTCATAAAACCTCCACACATAACTTTTCTTGGTGAGGTGCCATAATATATTCAATCTGAAATAAAGTAATGATTTAATTAAAATTAATTATAAAAGATTTACTCCTAACCTGTAAACTGAAGGTTTAATATTAGAGGTTAATTAATAATATATACCTGAACGAACAAAAAGCGTTTTCTTTTAAACAAACCTCAATCAAATAAATAATTTCCAATAAATTTCCACACACATTTATGAAATTAGAAAATTAAACGATTTCTTCTCCTCAACTCTAACTCTAATGACCACTTGCCATAAGGCATTCAGCCAGCAAATGACGATAAACAACAACAACAATAATAATAATAATAATAATAATAAACGTCTTTATTGCACAAAAGTACATAGGGCGAGATTTAGCTTGGCTATTCTTACACAATGATTGACAACGACAAATGGAATCATCGTCGGCGCGAAATACGTGTATTTCAGAATCCTGCAGCAACAGCATGTCATGGGCCAACCCTACCAAATTGTACTGAGATTGTACGGAAAGGGCACTCAGGCAAGTGACAAGCGACAATGATATGTGACTAATAAATATTATTCGGATATTTGTTCCGCTGAGTTATCGATTCGATTATATCGGATGAAAATACATCGATGCATCGAATATATTTTTGGCTTTGCAATACATCGGTACATATCGATATATCGAATGGTAAACATCGAATAGTTTCGATGCATCGATGTATATCGAATATCCCTAGAATGGGTAAAAAAAACACTGTAATTATTTAAAATTTTTATTGCAAAGTTTTTCTGAAAAAAAAAAAAATATTAGTATAAAAAAAGATATTTCAAATTCTTCTCAACTTACGGGTCATTTAAAATTATTGTTCCATATGGCGAGTTGATGCTAGAAAAACATTTTTTATTTACAAAGTTTTTAAATTTTTTCATTGCATACTTACAATTCTGTCAACTCACTGTAAAAAATAATATTATTATTTACGTATATTATTATATTTAGAGATTACTTACGCGTTAGGTCGAATGAGGCACCCCAAAAAAATGTTTATAAGTTTTTTTAAGTGACTAGAAAAGGCTGGGCCCCACTGAATACCCACCGGGTACCTATAGGTGCTCGCTGTATGTTAATGATTTTTTAAATTTTAATATAAAATTTTCTGTACTCCTAAAAAACGATTCAAAATTTTTATTTAATTAATGTATGGATGTAGCTCTTACATTTTTTCTTGGTGTTATATTAAAGTATGGTAACGAATTCACTCCTTTATTTATTACATTATCACCTAAATTCTATACTACTATTCAGTCAAATAAAAATATTTTATTAAGGGTAAACCCTTAATAAAACATATTTACTCTTAGCAACAAAACGACAAGCACGTAAGTAGTGATTCTGTCGGGGTAGGATGTTGGGATGGATAAAGGATTTACAAGGTTGGGTGGGGGTGAAAAGTAGTGCGTTTTTTAGTGCCTGAAAAAAATCAAAATCAAAATTATTATTACATAAATAAAAATAACATGACTTAATTACATAAATAATAATTATTATAATAAGAATATAACGATACATACATTAAAACCAACATCACGGTTAACAGCGCCTCAGGGTTTGGGTCGTACCAGTAACTTAGACCCCGGTATGTACCCAGAGCTCTTAAGCCAGGGCGTCTATGCCTTGGGTACGGCGTCATAGCTATTTGTATGGCTATGGGACGGTACTGAAAAAATAAAAAATAGATATTTCTTCTGCTCTATTTAAAATACAAAGAATGGTGGACAAAGAATGGTGGCAGGCGTTGCCTCGCTATAGAATAAGGTTCTGTGAAAAAAATTATATTAGAAAAAATATTATGCAATATATGATCTATGTTTACCCATTGCTTTTGAAAAGCACATGCAAGAGCATTTAAGTCCACCCATACTTTTATTGGCAAAGTTATCATATTAACCGCAACTGTAATTGTAATTTTTTTTTTTTGAATTTGCACAATTTTTTTTTACCCGACATGTATTTTTCTTTTGATGAAAATTGTTTATTAAAATATTTTCTAAACCACATTTATTATTTATTGCTAAAATTTGATTGAAAATATTTCTAAACCACTACATCCTTTTTATTGATAAAATTGATTGAAAATATTTATCATGATAAAATTTTGCAAAAATATTTTTTCGGTGATACCTAATATTTCCTACGAAACCACATTGTTTGATATATTTTAAACGATAATACTTCTAGCGTAAAATATTTTTTCGGTGATACCTAAACACAATGTTGCTTTTAAAGTATAAAGAGGTTATTAAAATGTGTCCCATCTGTAACTCACCTGTAGAAGGGTTGTTTAAGAGACATCTAAGGACACCTTTTTGAGTGCCGGTTCTACAAAAACGATTTTTTTTATAGAACTCCCGAATTTTATAAAGCATACATGTAAATTTAAAGAAGACCAGAACAACGGTCTTTCCTAACATTACGTAAACTTCACCATATCAGAATAAAAATCAAAAAATAAAAAATAAAAAAAGTTATTTAAAAAAGCTAGTTTAAAGTTTTTTTACGACAAACGTCTTGTTAAAATATATATGAATTTTAAAAATGTTAAAAAAAAAGTAAACATTTATTAATACCGTTTTTTTATTTATTCTTTATGTACCATTCATTGTGTATAATATACTCACGCGTCTCAGATTCAAGATTGGGTAACCAACCCCTTTGGCAAGCTAGAGATACTTGTCCTGATTATTTTTCAAGATTGGGTAACCAACCTTTTTGGCGAAAACATTTTTGTTAAGGGTTAATAGAGAGTATGTTATATATAATAAGTCGTCTGGAGGGAAGTACATATTGAGTAATTTTCTCACGTTTCCCTCCAGTTTCAGGCTGTTGTCATCTGATGTGAAAGTTCTGACAACGGCTGTTTTGAAGCAGAAGACTCCTATATGAAAAAAGATTATGTTGCTGAAATGATGAGTAATAATAACTGGTGTAACGAAGAAGGCTATCGAGTGTCATTCTGAAAACACTGCGAGGATAAATATTTTTAGATCAGGCCTGTTTGATGATTGTTGACAAAAAAAACACTAGGCGAGTTCACCCTAAAATTTTAATTTTGTCTAAAATGTGTATGTTTCCGTAGACTTATACGGATTTTAAATTGTGTGTTTCCGTAGACTTATACGGATTTTAAATTGTGTGTGTTGCCGTAGACGGATTTTTACTGTTAGATATTGGTTTCTTTAGAAATATTAATATTACATCAATCTCTTTTAAACCTCTATCCTCTTAATGAACAAGATGTACCCTAAACTACCCCTGGTGTAGTTCAAGTCTACATCGGGGGGGAGGGTAGTTGTAGGCCTCCGGGCCATCTAGTAAATCGCTCATGAGACAGAAAGTGCGAGTCTGGTGGTAATTCATCACAAATTTGGAGTCGCACTTTAAAGTATATTTCTCGTATTCAGATGGGTCTGAAAAAGGAATAATAATATTTAGTTGAGTAATAACTTTTTCTTTTTTTACTTACTTTATACTGCTCTGACATGAGGTTTTTTTATTTTGATTCAACACGATCTATAAAAATAAAAATTAATAATGTGCTAGATATTATTATACACGTTTTTTTTACTTACACCAGTGATGATAAATTATCGTTTTATTTAAACTTTTAGATTTGTCTACTGAAATACAGCGGATACGTAAACCACGGGTGTATGGTTAGATGTTCGTCATGACTTTTGACACATTAGGGTTTTATATGTATAATACCTTAGTAAAATATTTGTTACAAACCTACATGTTTAATATTCTGAAATTGAAATACATATAAACGAAAAACATATATTTTAAAATCCAAAATTTTCTCCAAATGAATTTTTTGCTAAAACACTTTTTAAAAATTAATTTTTTAAGTTTCTTATTTTCAGCACTTTTGTTTATCAAATTATTTACGTAAATTACTATTCATGTCACCTGACGCTTTATTAAAACTGTTTATGTTGCATTAATATTTAATAGAGTAAGAAAGAAATTCTCCACTTGTCTTAGGATTTTGTTATAAGAATATCTTATTCGTTTTTTAAACGTTTTCACTTTTTATGAGTACATATATTAATCTTTTTAAATTATTTTATGAAATGCTAAAACAACTGAATTTTTAATTTTTAATTAGTTTACTTAATGACCTAAAAATTAAATTCAAAAATAGTTTTTTTTTCTATGATTGACAGTAGGGTATGGGTCACTATAGAACTTTTTTTTCAGAATGGGTCACTAGGGACCATAGGAAAATGAAAGTATAGGGAAATCAATGTTATTAGTATCTCGTTAGATAGGTGACGTCATGAGGACAATGGGAAAAATAAGCAAAAAATTCCACCTACCCTCCTTCACCCCCACGACCCCCTCATACTTATAAAATATGGTCGGTATATGTCGACCCTCGCGGAGAAGAACGTTGTAACTTAATTTAGCAAATTTTTCAGGAGAGACGTTTAAAGTTAAATTTTATTAGAACATTTTTTTACTTACTTAAAAAACTTTGTGAGATTTCACTTACTATTTAATGAGATATATTTTGTAACGCCGTTTCAACTGGCCGGATTAATATTTTGATTGTATGTAAGGATTTCTAGATATTGCACTTACAGTTTTGAAAAATAATTATAATTTACTTGGAATAAACAAGTAAGTGTAGGTACGGCACTTACAGTTTTCAAAATTAATTATAGGTTGCATAGAATAAACACGTAAGTATAGTTAAGGGCTTAAATTATATTGTTTAATTTAAAAACAATAAAGTTTTACAATTGTAAGTGGGTAAAATTTAAACACTTTTAGTAGAAAAAACTATAAAAATTTATTTAAAATAAAACTTAAGATAAAAATAAAAAAAAATAAAGCATAATAAACGTAAACCAACTCTTTAAACTGGAATCATAAAATTCCAAGTAAAAAACAAACAAAATAAAAAAATAAAGTATAAAAAAATATTTAATTTTCTTCGTCTTCCTCGGGTAACTGTTCTCCTATTGGAAGACTCTCATAGTAACCATGATAAGTTTGAGGTATGCAGTTGGCCCGACATAAACTTATAAGGTCTTTATGCTTCGCATTAGAAATGCCTAGTAAGGAAGAATAGGCTGGTTCTAAATTAACCATTTCTAGTTTAGTTGTGTTTTCAGTCCTTCTCGTTCTTTTATTTGGTTTTAGGGCTAAATTTAATTTGAATTGTTTATCATTAACGAAGTCGTATTGGATATTCAGAACATATGGACCATTCATAGATTCGCTAATATGGTTAATCATATTCCACATTATTTTGGTATTATCTTCAAAGATGTACCAGTTAGGATGGGTTTCCATTATTTTTTTAAAATTAAAAATGTTTTTGTTGTGTAACTCGGTTACAATATACGGTTTCCCTGAACTTTTGGCGCAACGAACTAAAGTTATCCACTGCTCGGAAACATAAATAATCTGATTTTTTTTCCTTCGTTCGATTAGAGCATGCATAGCATCCCCTTCATTTTGAGAATGTCCAACTTCGAAGTAGTTATGACTTATATTAATGGAAAACTTTGCAGCAATATAAGAGTACAGGGCAGCAACAATGCGATTTTTATTTTGCCCTCCACAATTATCAGAATAGAATTTAAAAGTCGTAACTCCTTTGGACACCTTCTTTTTAATAAAATCAAATAGTCCGCTACTAATTTCATTCGCTCCCTTTTTACCTTTTGTTTCGTCCCACATGTAGCAATGTCCCTCATTATTTGTCATGTCATATATTGTAAAATTGTATACTGCCAGTTTTCTTTTGTAGTAAAACATTGACATTTCTGATTGTGGTGTAGTAAGAACTTTTTGCATATCGAAACAGGCAACAATACAATCTTGTAAACTCTTACTTGCCTCTTTCTCTTGGTCCTTAAGCTCCCGAACCGCTGTTTTATTTGCTAAATGTAAATCATGTTTTATAGCCATATTTTCTTTTTCCTCTTCGTTTGCATTTTTATATACGTGACATAACACACATTGATCTTTCTTCGGTTTAAAACATTCAATGTTGAATTCGTTGTTAAAAACATCGCGATATTGTCTTAAGGATGCCATTGGTAATAACGGATGCTCATTTCGCATCCATTCTTCATACAAGTTAAATAATTTTGTAATATTAAGAGTCTCTTCAAAATATAATTTTGAGGTTTTCTTTCTAAGATAGTGCGATTCTACGGTGGGAACAGAGTTTATGTGGAGGCGAATGGACTGCTTAATTTCTTCAGGAGTTCTGTTTGCGCGATTAATGTGTATTCCACGCATGTTTTTTCCAATAATACCTGTAGCACTTGCAGATATTTTTTTAAACATAGTTATAATCCATATATCCGTTATATCAAAGGTGTCAAGGAACATCTTCTTGCAAACTGCAACACACTCATTATTTGCCGATGATAAAGAATATTTGAAAGTCCATTGTCGCCTAGAGTCTCTGCCCGTGTTTAAAATTCTTTGCCTAGGTTGCCTGTGTACAAAACGACTAAGATATTGAACTTGTAAATTATGATCAGCCATTTCCCAAAAATGCTTGAAAAGGGTGTGCCGTCTCTCTGGTAATACTTTTTGACTGCATTTCTGACGACATTTTTCATCGCAGCCGCTCTTTATGCTTTTTTTTTCTATTTTTTTTTCCTTTTTTGTTTACAAATTCTTCTCCTGTATTTTTCTTTTTCTTGCGCTGTGCATCTTTCCACTGCTCTCTATTCGCTGTAACGACCCGTTTGGTCATTACAAAAAAAAAAATATAAAATATTCCTCTTATTCTTCAATATATTATTTTAAATTCCAATTTATTGTAATGTGGGTTGTATATACTAAGGTTTGGGTACTATCAAAAATAATTGACCGCCTCGCGCACCTGATACACAAAGATAAATTTTGGATATCGCGGAGGCATTCACACTGACCGGTGATCAGTATACAATTGTCTTCAGAGTGCTTCGATTTAACAGAAAATTGGAAATTATTCCGCCTAAATTGTTAGGGATTAAGTCTGTTTCATCGCTAATCTATAGTGGAGTCACCCTTTGGTGTTTTGGTGACGCTGTAGCTCCTAAGGGAGGATTTACTGGCACTCCATAACAATTGTTAATTGTTTCTTTGGTGAGTAACTTTTTTTTAATCCTTTTTTTTTTTTCGGCATCGACAACTTGCTTTTTCCGTGTTATCATTTAAAATACGATAAGTAATTCGTCGTTTTGTTACAGTGAAAACCTATTCAATAATTTATTTGGTCTACATTGGATAGCACAACCCTCAAGAGTCAAATTGAGGTATATATAATTTTTTTTTTAATTTGGTTTCGATTAAATTTTATTAATTCAGTTTTAATAAATTAAGAATATTTAGTTTTGCGTCGCTGTAGAAATTATTATTACTTTTAGGGTTGTTGGTTTGGATTATCGTTTCGTACTTTTGGTTATGAAGTACCTATTGGTGATTTTGAGTTTTGATAAAACATTTTTTGTCCTGGACAACGTGGATGGTTTGTCAACGGTATCCTTTGGAGTGGGTATTTAAATTATTAATAATATAATCCAACTGTAAGTACCTACTTATTTTTTTTCTTCGCCCAACTTCGACACAATTGGGGATATCATCGAGAGAATTTGGACTACTCAGTTGTTTGTGTTCGTGTTCATTTTTCCTTTACAGGAAAAGGAAAACTATTTGCGTTATAATATACATAAGTTTAATTTTGTTTCTCTTTTTTTACTATTAATATTTTTCTCAAAAAAAATATAGAGCATAATATATTGTCTTGGGGGTTAAAGGTGTTAAACGACATTCTTATTTTCTTTTATATAAATTATTACGTTGCTTATCTGATATAAATATAAGCAAAATATAATTAATATTGGTTAAATAAATAAAAGAGTATTTTGTGTAAGAAATATTTAAGGGAAAATCTGTGAGCTCGCCGCATGCGAGGAGTATAACCCCAATTAATAGAACAATAGTTTTATTTATTTTTTTCTTTTTGTATAAAGGATTATTAATTAATAAGTCCAAAAGGTTGCTTTTATATTATAATAATTATTTGTTGATTTTAATACGTACGCCATTGATATTGTAGATGATCAGTGATATTTTTCTCTCTTTTTAAAAAGGGAAAATTAAACGAAATTTAATTTGAAATATTCATATTTTTTTTTTTTTTTTTTTTAATAATCAGGAACAATTTTAAAATACCAGGGGATTCCCACAACATAGGGAAGTTTTCTGACTTATCGCTCAAAGGCAGTGGCGCCTATAGGTATATTTTATTGAGATCTTTCGACATTTGTTTAACCCACACCAAACTCTCCGACTGACGGGTTGTTATATTGCATTAAGCTTTATTTATGCACACTCTTAAGATCGCCTTGTATTTTATCTTTCTGGTTAGTTCTTTAAATAATTACACATATTATTTAAATTTAAATTAGCGAAATATATTGTTCTAAATAAACGCCAAATTATTTATCCAACGTTCATTTAGAACAATATATTTCGCTAATTTAAATTTAAATAATATGTGTAATTATTTAAAGAACTAACCAGAAAGATAAAATACAAGGCGATCTTAAGAGTGTGCATAAATAAAGCTTAATGCAATATAACAACCCGTCAGTCGGAGAGTTTGGTGTGGGTTAAACAAATGTCGAAAGATCTCAATAAAATATACCTATAGGCGCCACTGCCTTTGAGCGATAAGTCAGAAAACTTCCCCACGTAAATTAGTAAGATCCAATACATCTACGGCGCCACTGCCGCATTTACGAAAACCCTATAACAATCAGTTCCAGTTAAATTTCGAATAGTAACGTTATTCATACGACCATCAACAAAAGTTATCCCAGTAGATACACCACCAGTCATACGTAAAGTTTGATCTACGCTTCTCAAACGCGAACGATCATTCTGAGAATCATCACCATTTGAAGCCATTGATATTAATCCCGTCAACACTTCAGGTCTAGGAACATAATTGAGACCATTAACAGGAACCAAATTGGATAACAACAAGATATTATTCACAAGTATCCCAAAAATATTTAGTAATACATCGTTTTTCGGTGTTTGACTGATAGGAGACAGAGCACATCTGCTGGTTGAAATGAATCTAGCCAGATCGAGATTGGGATATGAGGAGCCGCTTCCTGAATTACGGACTTCCCATGTGTTTTTTGACACTCGCAATCCTCTCGCTTTCTTCCTTTGGTTTTCGTTGGTGTTTCATTTTTCGCAATTGCTATTACATTTGAAACAATTTCCTCCAGTATACTACTGGCTATCACATTTGCTGACTGTGGACTTTCCTCAACTAAAGAAATATTTGATGCTGAATTATTGTCACTTGAAACTGAAAAAAAAAAAACAAACTATAAACGATACAGTCAACAGGTCTTCCAGTAAAAATAAAAAGTTCACCTTTACACAACTTTTTTAAATTTTTTAAAAAAGTATTTTTTTAACTTTTCAAAACTAGCGTTTTATATTAATAGTTTAGGTTATATCAAATTATAGTTACCCAATTCCGATGGTATATATTCTGAAACATCAGGTGAAAACGGCTCTGATATTTCACTTTCCTCTTCGCTGTCGATTTGTCCACAATATTTTTTTAATTTAATTAAATCATCGCCTAAAACAATAAACAATATTAAATAACTTGTTTCCAGAATATACTTCTATTCAACGTTCATATTTATTTACTAACTAACCTGTACTTATAAAACCTGAACAACTGGCTTCCCCTTGTCATGATGTTTTCATTGGTTGAAACCGAATAGGTGCGTGAACTATGCCCCGGACACTCATTGCGTCCCAACAGTATATATTTGGGTGAGCTCGACGCGAGGAGTTCAGTTGTATGTTTGCCATCATTCAGTAGTTGTCTTATTGCCACAAACGAGTTCAGGTGCTTTCTGCTGACGGCACGTTACTTTCTACATTTTTACAAGCGTTTAATGCAGTTTATTTTCTGGTGCAAGTTATATCTTCTACAATTATTATGGCATAAGAAATTCTACAAACAAATGTTTTCAAGTTGGTAACTAAAAAATCAACTGTATTAGTTAATCAAATTGTGATGAACTAAAATTGTAAATATTTAAAACTGTTTAGTGAAGATAAGAAAATTATTATATCTAACTGGAATCAACCACTATGTATTTACTTCAGTGAAAATAGTGAATTAAAAACACTTCTTTTTCTACTACCTATGACTCGTTAGTTATTTCTACAAAAGAACCCAATTCTTCTAACACCAGCGACATATGCTACAGAACATTTTTACCAAAGAAATATTCGGAAGTAACACCGGTATTTTTTCATGGTCCTTTGAGCCGGATTCAAATCGGAAATTTTTGGGTTCATCAAAAAAGAAAAATCTACAAGCTCCCTAATAGTTTACATATTTACAGTGTTTATTTAAAATTGTTGTTTTTTCATAAATCTTTTTGGTAAATTGTTTTTTTAAAAGAGAAAATTTACTTTCTCTAAGTCAATCCTTCGCAAATTTTTTTTTACAAAAAAAACAGCCGTTTTTTCAGAAAAAAAAATTTTTGTTTAAATTGTTTTTAAATTGTTTTTCAAAAAGAGAAAATTTACTTTCTCTAGGTCAATCCCTTGCAAATTTTTTTTTTACAAAAAAACAGCCGTTTTTTCATGAAAGATTTTTTTTTGAAATAATTTTTGTTTAAATTGTTTTTTAAAAGAGAAAATTTACTTTCTCTAAGTCAATCCCTCGCAAATTTTTTCTTACAAAAAAATACTTAGCCGTTTTTATCAGAAATTTTTTTGAACACTATTATCGAAATGGATCAATTGAAAAAAGTTAGAGGCATTTGTAAATCACAGTTTACCAAAACTAAAACTTGGGTTAATGAAAACTCAGCGTGTTCAGACAAAGGTCCAATAATCGCCAAACTTGAAAGAATAAAACAATATTTTATCAAATACTTTTCACCCCTAGTTGTTCTAACTCTTTAAGTTCAACGTGTTCATTACAACATCGTGCATTCTTATCTCCTACGAAATATGAACATAAAAATTATCTATTTCGCGAAACATTTCTAAAAAAACTTACCATTAGTATCAAAAACAAATCCACTATTTTCTTTTGCTAACTGCACCAAACGTCTACCTCGTTTTGTTTCCATTTTTTATTAGAGCAATTTAAAGCACACCTTACGGTTGAACGTTCACATCACTACTAAATACTCACAGCACAGACAGGAATGAGCCTGCATTCCTATCTTCGTAACTAACCATGGCCCATGGTTAGTTTCCGAAGAATATTATTGTAACTAAACTTACGGTTGAATTTACTTAAAAATCTTCCTGGAATAACATTGTATTGATACTTACAAAGCAATATTTAACTTCTTAACATAAATGAAGACAACTTATGTGATGTTACAATTTTTTTCATGTATTTAAATTTTATAAGATTTCTTTGAAAAATGTTGTAATGGATAGTACAATTGTTTTATGTTATAGGTTTGCAAACCGCATAATATGGAAGTGTTGTAGGGGTACTTACGTTCTTGTTCTTTTAATATTTTCCAAGGTTATATGAACTTACGGTTTAATTCGATTCCATAACTTTCGTTAAAAACAATATACAGCGACGCGGACAAGACAGGTCGATAGAGCAAGAAAAGTTAAGTCGGAATAAAGTTGTAACTGAAAATGTGCCAAAATGTTAGTTACAATGTTCTTCTCCGCAAGGGTCGATGTGATGCGTCGTTGAAAATGTCTTAACGTACATAGTAAGGGAAAAATAATGAAAAAAATTCCACCTGCCCTCCTTCACCCCCACGATCCCCTCATACTTATAAAATATGGTCGGTACATGTGATACGTCGTTGAAAAGGTCTTAACGTACAGAGTAAGGGAAACATAAGCAAAAAATTCCACCTACCCTCCTTTTCCCCACGACCCCCTCATACTTATAAAATATGGTCGGTACATATGATACGTCGTTGAAAAGGTCTTAACGTACAGAGTAAGGGGAAAATAATGAAAAAATTTCTCTTTCTACGTACAAGAGAATTTTTGCGCAGAACGAAATCCACTAGGGCCGTGTATCACGTGGTCTGATCCAAACGATTAAAACGGCATTACGTAGAGAACGATTAACGTCAAATAGAAAAAAAAACCTGTGTAAAGCCAAAAGGGCCTTAGCGGGTATCACGTGGTCCGATTCAAACGGGAAAACGGGGGTATGTAGAGAACGATTAACGTCGAATAGAAAAAGCATGTGTAAAGACAGAAGGGCCTTAGCGTATTTCTCAGCTATCGTTGGTCCGATTTAAACTAGAAAAACGGGGTTATGTAGAGAACGATTAACGTTGAAAACTACGACGTGGGACCTAAGTCTCGGCGGAGTCAACGAAATCGTCAGCTGTCAGCGTTGCTAACCTAACCTTGATACGCCATTTTATATCCGTGCCATTATGGAGGAGACGTCACCTGTCAGTGACGCGACTGGAATATATCGTAGCAGCAAAGTCAGTGGACAGCTAAGCGTGTTGCACAGTATGGCCTGCACCCGGAGGGGAAAACGGGGGAGTGCGGAAACCGGCGCAATATGAAGAATATATCGACTGGCGTAAGTCAGAAGGAGCAGGTGCACTTAGTATTGAGGCACCTGCCATCTTCCAAAAGTCACCACGTGTTACCAGTCATTTGTCCTTAGATCAAACAGAAAAAGATGGTTACGTTTCGTTACGTTTCGTTATGCATCATCTGAACTTTTAATAAAGAACAACCATATCATCGTTAATTTGGAACACAGTACTAGAAGCAGATGTGTGACAATGGCATCCTTAATATGCTTTACACAATTTGGCGCGGCAAGAATAATATATTTTGGCTTTGACGCACATTAATATAAACGTAACAAGAATACTACAATAAAAAACGTATTTATCATTTAATTCGTTTATTAAAACATTTATTAATACATTAGTCCTGCTAATCATAAAAAGCTTCGTAGTTTTGGTCATCGGTCAATTCCTCCAGTTGTAGAATTTAGGGCATTTTAAATATTTGTATGTCGAACGTTGTATCACGTATATCTACATTCTGATCAGAAGTAACTATGTCTGGTCCAGTAAATTGTCAAAATTTATATTGGCAGAAGTTTTTGTAGAAACTGGATTATTAAAACTAGGATTTAGAGCTACAATTCTAATTTTATCATTTTGCACATAATTTGCCTGAGTTTTAGCGTCATTAAGAATATCTTGTAGCGTTGCTCGTAAACGGTTTCTTGCTACTACGTATCACGTGAGGACCTCGATATGTTATTATATTAGTACTAAAAATTTTTGATTTCGACAATGTGTATAAACTAGTAACAGGATTTATATCAAAACGGCCGTAATATTTTAAAGTTGGTAGCACCGATTTTCCTAAAACTTGAATATGTAGTGTGGTTTAGGGTGCTAATAAAGGAATTAATGTTAAAAAATGGGTTTGTTTGGAGGGGGCTAATTTTAAGTTGCGAGATGTGAATAATTAATCTGCCCCACAAACGTCTTTTGCTTCGCTCGAAATGAAAGAAGGTTAACAAAAACAAGAAAAAACTTTTAAACGTATTTTTATTTTTGTATAGTGTTAGTAAATAAGAACATAATGGGTGCTATGATTGAACGTTTACGTTATCCGTAACGTACATGTTAGGCCGAGTTTTAACAGCAAAGAGACAAATTCGTATGATGTAAAGTCTTTCATAACACATTACTGTTATTTTCCGCCTGTTATGTTCTAATTTAACAGGTTTCCATCATACGAACTTGCCTCGTTACTTTTAAAATTCGGCCTAACATATACGTTACGGATAACGTAAACGTTCAATCATAGGACCCAACATAGGTTAAAGAATGTAATACAAGGTGTTAGTAAATATTTAATATATTTCAAGGTATATAATTAAAATTTAAGCGTTTTAACATTTTCCTAATTTGCAACAGACAGTCTTTTATTAGTGAAAAATATACATAAAAACGCTAAATAATCAAGTAGTACAAGCTAATAATAGAAAAGATTAACCCAACTGACCAAGTTAAACCGGGTAGACTCCATGTGATCTATCTCAACCATTCGTAAACCTAGTGAAGGATGTATTAGCCAAACTTGTCTTATGCACACTTCACTCGGCCCCGTCTATGTCAAGAATCACCCACACTTCTGTCGCCCACATAAAAAAGTTTTTAACATTTTTTAATAATTGTTATTAATTAATAACTAATTTTAAACAGTTAGCCTATTTTATATTAGTGAAAAATATACATAAAAACGCTAAATAATCAAGTAGTACAAGCTAATAATAGAAAAGGTTAACCCAACTGACCAAGTTAAACCGGGTAGACTCCATGTAAGCTATCTCACCCATTCGTAAACCTAGTGAAGGATGTATTAGCCAAACTTGTCTTATGCACACTTCACTCGGCCCCGTTTATGTCAAGAATCACCCACACTTCTGTCGCCCACATAAAATAGTTTTTAGACTACTTATAAAGTACAACAGTGTTACTGAAAGTTTTGTGTGTACATAGAGCTTAAGTAACCCGCAATATCTAATTTTATCGGATATTAGTAATACGTGTCGCTCAGACAGTGAATATGCAAAATGAATAAAAGACGACTTAGCAAAGAGAGAAATGGGTTATTTTTAATATAATAAGTGTGTAATATACAATATGCTTACAATATGTTAAATTATAAATTCTCACAACAGCTGTTACACAATTTTTTTGAGCAGTGAAGACAGATCGGCTTGCTACACTGAATACATTTGAAAGCAGTAACTCGTTAGGGAGTAGGGACACATCCCACACTTCTTCCTTTTTTCCAGTTTATCGCTTCTTGGAACTGGTGGATTGTCAGATTCCTGATTTGGCTCGTTCAAGATATTTTGAATCAGTATCTTTAGGTCTGAGCGAATATTCGGCATTTGCAATCTACGTGCCAAATGAGGACTCATAAGTTCCATTGCTAAATTTTCTACGAACTTGAAACGAGTTATGGTTGTGGGCGTATCTTTGAAGCACAATTTAAGAATAAAGCTGTTTGCTGCTGAAATATTTACCATCATATAAAACACCGCCAAGGGCCATCGTCTACTTCTTCTATTTGAAGAGTAATTCGCACATTTTTGGTCCATTGAATCGACCCCTCCTTTAGTAGAGTTGTAAAAACAGACGATTTCAGGTTTATTCTTTTCTTCATTGAACATTTTCTCATGATGCATACTTGAGATAAGTAAGACTGACTTATTTTGTTTAGGAACATAACTAAGTAATGTTATATTGTCACGAAATCCGTAAAGTGAAGACCCGACTTCTCGCTTTCTATTAGCTAAAAATTCTCCTGGAATTTCTCCTTTATTTTTTCTTACTGTCCCTACAAATGTGAGCTTTCTTTTCTGCAGTTCTTTGACTAGTTCAAGAGAAGAAAACCAGTTGTCCGCAGTAATATTTCTGTTACTTCCTACAACTGGTGGAATCAATCTAAGTACAGATTGTGTAGGAATCAAGGTCGTTTTTTCTTCTTTAGTTAGACCTTTACTATCAGATCCTTTTCCTGTGTTGATATAAGCATTATAAAAATAAGATGTGCGTGCGTCGGTTAGTGTAAGTACTTTTATTCCGTATTTGTTAGGTTTTGCCGGCATATATACACGAAACTTGCACCTACCTCGAAAAGGAATGAGCATTTCATCAATGCAACAAAACTCGCCCAAACAATATAATCTTTGACAATTACTTATGAAACGTTCAAATATTTCCAAAATTGCAGCCGCTGGATCCAACTGTTTCCTTTCTTCTCTTGTGTTGGGGTCATCAAAGCGAAGAGCAACTAAAAGAATCTCAAATCGTTTTTGAGACATAATAGCACGAAAAACAGGTCGTCCAGTAGGTTTTGTAGAAAACAAAGATAACATATTTTCATGATTTGATTTGTATATGGCAGTTAAAAGGAAGGCGCCTATTAGTGCTTTTATTTCTACTTTATCTGTATTCCTGTAGCTATTTTTTTGTTTAACATTTACTTTATCTCTAGTTGATGTAAGTTTTACATTTGTCCAAGTAACAATTTGTTCAATAATTTGGTCATCGATCAGAAGTGACCAGATATCCTATGCCTTGGCAACAGGACCTAATGCCCTAACTTCATTTTTCATTCCAGGAACACATCTTATAATGTTATGCGCAGGCCCTTTTGTTTTTGGATTTGGTTCTTTGGTACTCCATTTGAAACCCTTTTTTCCATAAAAATATTCAGGCAATTCAGGAACATCACACGTCACAGTTTCAAGGTTACTAGTGACACCTGTATCTGAAAAATTATTCGACTTTCGTCTTTGTGGCAAGGAAGAATCCTCATCGTCTGCCGAACTTTCAGAATGATACCTATCTTCATCCTCAGTAAGTTGCTCTGGCTCATAATCTGACCTGACATCTGAATCATCTATTACCTGGGCCAATGTGCTTTGATCGTCTTCTTCTTCAAGTTTTTGTAGACATTGTAGTACCTTCGCCTTATAACAAGGATCATCATAATGAAAAACTTCATTTCGACGCCATTTTGGTTTGCTATAAGCCTTTGAACATGATGGCTCGGCATCCATGTTTCTAATCTGTAAGAATAATAAACAATACTGCGGCAACTTCAAGTGAGAATATTTTTAGAATAAAGCCTAAACACTAAATACATGTAATATTTATTTATATACATAAATAGACTCACGTAAACAGGATAATCTTATATACATAATACCAGTAAACCTAACTTAGATAATACGATATTAGTAATAGGTGCTTACCAGACACGCACTTTGCCAATGCGGTATTCGTAGTACGTGTATAACAGACACTGTGAGTTTTATATTCGATACTACTACGCATCAGCTTCTAAGCGGAACTAGTTGGTGACCTGGTCTACACTCAACTATATATATTTTGGGAGGATACTTAGGTGGTGGGGTCAGCGGCTTGTTGCGCAGAGGATTGGAAGCCATATCAAAAGTAGTAGGTGTCTGTGAGACACGTATTTCGAGTTAAGGGTTAAAAGTAAAAAGTTTTAAAACATTGTAAAACCCATATTAACTTCTATACATAGTTGATCCGTTAAAGTCGCCAAAACAGGTGCAGCCAATTTTTTTAAAAAGATTTTCTGATGCTTCATTACAACAAAAGGCTGTAAATTCAACTTTTTCCTTGGCAAATGCCAACAATTGCTTGGCATAACCTTTTTTTCGGTAGTTCGGTAATGTGTATATAAAATTTAAAGTTCGCGGCCTTTTATGCATGCTGAAAGGATCATAATCCATCGTCGAGAAAAGAATAAAAGAAACAGGTATGTCACCTTCGTGATGAACGAAGCAGAAGACACCGGTATCTTTGTACCAGCCATTGAGAAATATATGCTGATCAGCCTCTACGGTTATGCAACGAATCTTTTTAATGGCCTTCTTATCACAATATACTTTTATATTCTTATTCATTTTGCAAGGTTTAATTAAACGTCTTAAAATTAGAGCAAGTACAACAGCGACTGAAATCTGTAATAGAAGATAATACATGTTTTAGTACAATAAACTAATTACAATTTTGCCTAACGATTCCAGGGGTTTATAAAAGCAGGCGTGTCAATTTTGGGAGAAGAATCTGAAATATGTGGTACGTTTAATACAAATCATTAAAAATTATCTAAGATGTTTTAAATTCAATAGTACAAAACAGAATAACTACTTTTATTAAACACGTGTATGGTGATAAAAAGCAGAATTATTACTATTAATGAAAAAGGATTCATCATGTACAGATGTCAGCAGACTTTGTAGTAGACTTGTGTATTGAGGCATTAAGGAATGGTTTGTCATATTAAAAGGCATATTTTTAGATGACAGGTACTGTAGTAATTTTGTGGTGTAAAAGTGACGCCGTTTAATGGATAATGTATATACAGTGTGGAAACCACTTATGGAATAAAATTCTTTATGTCATTATTTTAGAAAATTATAAAAATTGCCGAGACATGTCAACTTTTGAATTGAGTTGTGCGTTATGTAAACATAAATTTAAATGTACAGGGTGATTCACGCAAGTATGCCATAGTCGGTGTTGTTTTTTTTTAATGAAACACCCTGTATATTTGCATATTTTTGAAATCCTCTTAATGAACCGATTTCAACAAACTGAATAATGTATGGTCAATTATGAATTATACAGGGTGAAATTTTTATTTTGACAGTTATTAAACACATACATAAAATACCTGATGTAATTGATTTTAATACATTAAAATAAATGCTCAAAATGTCCTCCACCTAGTTGTTGGCAATAGCACAGTCTCCTGTAGAACTCCTCCTTAACTTTGTTTAAAGTTTGAGGTGAAATATTCCGTATTTCTGTAGTTATCCTGTCTTTGAGGTCTACAATGCTAGTTGGTTGTGTTGCATATACTTTGTTCTTGAGATAACCCTACAGAAAAAATCTAACGGCGTAAGGTCTGGCGATCTAGCTGGCCACTCAATAGTACCTCTTCGTCCAATCCATTTATTGGGGAAGATTTCATCTAAATAAGTTCTTACCATTAAAGCATAATGAGGTGTTGCCCCGTCTTGCTGGAACCAAACATTTTCATTCGGTAAGCTAGGATCTATTGCGTTGGGATATAAGTTTGCCAACGCAGGAATAACTTCATTTCTAAGCATATTTGAATATTTTTCAGCTGTAAAATTTCCATCTATAAATATAGGACCAATAATATGGTCGCCTATGATACCGGCCCAAACGTTCACCTTTTGAGGGTACTGAGCATGTGTCTCACGCATCCAATTAGGATTCTCTGCTGACCAATATCTACAATTCTGTTGGTTTACCTCTCCATTCAATGTGAATGTTGATTCGTCAGAAAAAAGAATGGTACCAAGAGCTATCTCATTTCTGTTCAGCTTATTCATCAATCTTTCGCAGAAATCCATTCTACGATCTGGATCGTCTTCTGTTAACTCCTGCACAAAAGTTAATTTGTAGGGATGAAGTTTTTCTTTATGAAGACATCTTAGAACAGTTGTATGACTAACATTATTTTCACGGGCAATTTGACGTGTACTTGAAATTGGATTCTCTTCGACACTTAACAAAATATCCACTTTCACATCATCTTCAACGAAGTGTGGTTTTCTTTTCAATGGTTTGACATGTCCAAGTTCTCTGAATTGTGCATGAATTTTAGACACAGTACTTTGTGAAATATTAGGCAATTCGGGATACCTGTGATTAAATAAGTTTGCCACTTCAACTTGACTTCTGCAGTTATCCCCGTACCCGATCATCATTAAAATCTCAATTCGGTGAGTCTCAGTTAAATATTTCATTGTTATATCGACAAGGAAAGAGTGTTTGACAAAGATTTTACTTTTTCAGTATAAACTCTCAACACATCAACAACTGACAGAATAGAAAACAATCCACATTATTTACCGATTTTGTCTAATTATTGGCGTTTTTAGGCAATTTTTAGGTATTTATGATAACATTCATGGGCGTAGCAGGTTTTGTTTAATTCTACAAATACGTCTAATAATTAGTTAGTTTAGATTTTTGATAAATCCATATTTAGCTAATTTAAAAAAGTACCAATATTTCAAGTGTAATAAATTATTAATTTTAAAATTTCACCCTGTATAATTCATAATTGACCATACATTATTCAGTTTGTTGGAATCGGTTCATTAAGACGATTTCAAAAATATGCAAATATACAGGGTGTTTCATTAAAAAAAAACAACACCGACTATGGCATACTTGCGTGAATCACCCTGTACATTTAAATTTATGTTTACATAACGCACAACTCAATTCAAAAGTTGACGTGTCTCGGCATTTTTTACAATTTTCTAAAATAATGACATAAAGAATTTTATTCCATAAGTGGTTTCCACACTGTATATAGTATTCTTGCCAGGTGTCTACAATTTCATAGTGAAAAACTCTTACAATGCCTATCACTAAAATCAACACGATTTTTCAGTCAAAATGTTAGAAAAACTTAATGTTTTTCATGACAATATTTTATGCTTAGCTTCGTTGAAGTACTAATGAAATAGTGAGAAGAGGTTGAATAAACGACATTTGCCTAGGACTGTCAGCAGATGATACCTCAAGTTTTCGTTACATTGACGTACACATTTATTTTTTTTTTTTTTTCAAAAGAGAACGTATATTATAAATATAATAAATTTATAAGCAAAAGTTTATACGTTATTTAACTGGAATTTGTTTTTTTTGGTGTATCCTAGTGATGTAATAAAGCTAGAATTAAAAAATGTTAAATTTTCTATTATGAGAGATAAAAGTTTTAAACTGTATTCGTTCGAAAAAGTCGAGGCTTTGATGTTTTTATGAACAACTTTTTGAAAACGATATAGGCGATCAGAGCTAGTAAAATGCATAAAATATATCACTGTATCACGCTATCACCGAATATACCTATAAATATTTTTTTTACAGCTGCTGACTGTTTCGATAAACTATGATTGGTGAATTTATAAACAGTTGCTTTTTAAGTAATTACAAAAATATGTAATTGCTACTATTGGTTGAACAAAAATTGTTTATTAACTAAAATAATAGAAAATAAACAATATTTGCCCATAACAGCAGTGCGACAAGAACGCTAGTAGCTTTTCTGCCAGGAAAGTTTAGGATCAGGAAAGTGTGAAGAAAAAAAGGTAGGGTATACATAAATAAAAAAAATAAAATCTTAATGTTTTTTATTCTGGGGTTGATACTGAAAAAAGAAAAAATCATTTAATTATTGCACATAAAATACTTACAAAATATTTACCTCTACTTGCTTAGGCTCTGTAATAAACAAATTAGATAATGAATTTTTACAAACTATAAGACTTACAAATATAACGCCCACACCAATACTGCCACTTCCGGGGTGGGATTATACCAGAGGCTATACCCCTGGTATGACCCCAGGCTCATGAAGCCCGGGGGGTGGGCGTCGGGGGTTGACGTGCCCCCCGCCAAAATCATTATGGGTTTGTTCTGTAAAAAGCTGTATATAGTACTCATAATAATTATGTGCATACTTTTAACTTACTCGAAGGGACGGTGGCAACCGCCCTTTTATTATGGTAATTAGCGTGTCTAAACCAATAAAAATAGCATTTGAATAGAAAAAAAATCTAGATATCATAATAGTAATACTTACCCATTCTATATAGTTATTAATATTATTAAATTCAATAAGCTAAATTTTTTGTGTCTACCTTTTTATATGCATTCTACGTCAACAAGCGATACCCCTTTTTTAACCGCATACAGATGTTTTGTTAGTTTTTCACATCCTATTAATTTACAGGGCCGCACTCTCAATTTTCTTCAAGCATCAAGAAGTTTTGGTAACTTTTAGATGCCTTTGTGGGACCTTTGAATCATTATTGTTATATGTCACAGAATTAACAAGCTAAAACAATGGAACCTGCCGCTAAACTTGTACGAGGCTACGAAAATTTGCTGGGATATTTAGAGGGGATGTATACAATTATTGTAATAATTCGTCGCCTTAGAACCAGGTTATTCTAAGTCCATTTTTTAAAAAATTGCAGGAGACGGTTTTTAAAGTTTAGTATGTTATAACGTCTACAACTTTGTGATGTTCATTATAAATATTATTTTTTAACCCAGTTCAATTATTTGCTAAAAACAGGTAACCGACACATTTACTACAATTTTTGACACTTAAGAGAAAAATGTCATTAAAAAAATATGTTGGGGACATAGAATGAATCAGACTTTACACAATAAATTAATTACTTAATCAAATTAGCCTATGTCCACAGAACATTTTTATAATAAAGAAAACAGTGGTAGAAAAATAATTTTTAATTCCAACTTTCAACCTAGTGAAAAAACAAAATGCAGAACTAACTTAAGATTACAAGATTATTCATATTTTAGTATTACTTAAAAGTTTAAAATTTTTTTATAACACACTTCCAAAATTGCAAGTCTATAGCGGAAAAATTGTTCCTGACATATATTTCTCTGCCATTAAAAATCTCATAAATGTTATAGGCTTATCTTCCATCGATACCTAAATTAGTCATTTTATTAAATAAAATTCCTAAGTCTACTGAATCATATGCGCCTTTTAAATCCAAAAATAAGCAGAGCAAATAATCGTTTTTGGAATGGGACAGTTGAATATCCGTAATAAGTTCAACCAAGGCGTCGCGGGTTTCTAATCCTCTCCTGTAACCAAACTGTGTCCTAGGAAATAATGACTATTAGTGATGTGTGATCATCTGTGTCTTTGTGTTCTTCATAATGTCCTAGGATATGGGAGGGAGATATTGTTGTTTTAACTTCTATAAAAAGTTTTTCTTTAGTGTCTATTATATCGTACATTTTTGACCTTGGAGATGTATTCCATTTTGTTTGATAATAATGTTGAAATTGATCGGCATTCAAAAGCCCTTGTAATACAATATACCTAAAATTAGTAAATTCTTTGTTTAATTCCTCAAATGTAGGTTCTCTATATTCTTCCTCACTACTGCTGTCACTCTCTATATTAAAATCTGATTCACTTTCAGATTCTGACATTGGGATTGTAAAGGATGTTGAGGGTTGAGGACTTTTGGATTTTCTTGGTCTCTTTATTTGTCTTTCATCTTTGTTATATTTTTTGGTTGATCTTTTAAGGTTTTCTATCATGGAAAGATCAAGGTTGGCTGAAGGCTCTGAATTCGCTAATAGGATGCAGCACATATCGCGACAGAGTGATCTTTCTCTTTTGCCCCATGGTTCTAACTCCCAATGTGGTGAATTTGATCCAAATCTCTCTACAAAGCCTGTACTGTACAATTCTCTATCGAGTGCTAAAGTTTCAAATTTGTTTGTATGGGACATTATTTTTAAAGTTTACTATATTTTCCATAATTTGCAATTCAACGCCATCACAAGGTCGTTTCAATAGTTCTACAACGCCAGGTTGATCAGTCCTGTCGTTATTAGGATTATTGACATCTTGCTTGGATTTACAAAAGCTTCTTTATCTTTTGACATATTTTTTAACTCGTTTAAGCTAATTTCTATGCGAGATAATGCATCTGCCGTTACGTTTTCTGAGCCCTTTACATAAAAGACATCAAAATCGTATTCTTCTTCTTCTTCTTTAATCTAAATTTAGTTAACCTACTGGATGGATTTGCCATACCAAATAGATAAATTAATGGTCTTGTAATAACTGGTTTGTCACCAGCGTGTAGTACCCGCTGATTATCTTAATTTGGGGGCATTAGTTCTTTTAACTACTTATTGACTGAACTATAC
Source organism: Psylliodes chrysocephalus (assembly GCA_927349885.1). Lineage (NCBI taxonomy): Eukaryota > Metazoa > Arthropoda > Insecta > Coleoptera > Chrysomelidae > Psylliodes > Psylliodes chrysocephalus. The sequence goes on from OV651814.1 coordinate 89,883,494, forward strand.
TTTAACCCTGCATTGGGTTTAAATAGAAATTACATAAAACTGAAAAGGGTACTTACTTATAGGTCTAACTTAGATGTCTATTAAGTCTAGTTGAGCGGTTTGGGCACTATAGTTTTCTACCAAATTAAATCTCCTAATAGGGCGTGATTCGTCACGGCTTAAATGCGTGAACTTTTTTTTTTGTTAGTTGATGTTTTCTTTTTCTCAGATACTAAGTGATTTTTCGTCTAATAACTTTCACTGGGGTGTATGGGGGTTAAAATAAAATCCGTTGGTAAATTAAACAAATATAATGAGTAAAATTGAAATTTAGAAAGATTGACGTAACAAAATAAAATAAAATCGATAAATAAAATAAAAGGAACTTAGACAGAGTTCCTAGCAGAAAAGTTAAGCAAAGTTTATGACGATGGACTCGATTGTAAGGTATTAACGTTATCTAAATAACAAATCGTTTATCCCTTCATAAAATGGAATGTACGATGTTGAAATGAAAATTTAAAGAACTGATACAAGCAGGTGATATACCATTAAAATCTAAAATAATTTCACCATTGTCACAAACTTTAGAGGCTATTCAATTCGACATAAAGAACGTCATAAATCCAGTGAATGTCTATTTTTCTAGTAAAAAAAATTGACACCAATAAACTAAAACTATCTGAATTTTTTTCATTACAGAAAAGGAGGGAGTACTATAATCGCTCAAACAATTTTTATCGAGCTACAAGTTGATACCATATAACTCAAAAGATAAAGTTAGTTGTTGTCTCAATGGACTTACCCGTGTCGTCTTAAGGGTTGACTGTAAATCCCCACCTGTATATAGGTGGTCGCTCTGGATTCGCCTGTTAGGTCACACTATTAACCAACGCGCGAAATTACACAAAAACCGTTCGCGCCGCGAATTTTTCTTTTAATAATCATAAAAAACCAAAAACTAAAATTATTTATATGACCCCGTGAGACCTCGAGTCGTTCCCCGTGAAAAGCTAAACCACGACTGCCTCGTTAGAATTTTCCCGTTGGGAAGTATTTTTTTGGTACGCCTTTTTAATGGCCGCTTTACAAAAAAAGGCATTTCAATTAATGTTTATAATTTTTATGTCCAGTCATAATGGTCATACGTGTATTTCCACGCCCCCTTTGAAACAAAGCTCAAAGATGGCTTCCGTTTTTTTTCTGAGTCAGCTTGATGCCTTGTACGTAGGTTAAAAAATATAATCGTGTCTCTATATAAACAAATATGATACCAACTTCCGTTCTAACATTGAGAAATACATTGTACTTCATTAAACTCCTGACTTAGCGTTTTTGCACGTGCTTGTAAAACCATGTCATATTGCCTTACATAAAATTGTTTTGAAATATATCTGATAAAACGAATTTTAACTATACTGGGTGTCCCTTTTTTCAATCTCTGATTATTACACTACTCCCTCCTTTATAAAAGTATTGGGACTTACAAGTCCAATACCTTTTCCTTACAATTAAAACTTAACTTACTACAATAAAGGACGAAGCCCGCACTTACAATTTCTATTAATTTATATTTACGTACGCCACTGCACTATCTTCCTTCTTTTTTGATGGCCGTACTACCCTTTTTGCTAGTTACTGCTATGGCTAATGCGTGTTCGCCCTTAAAATGATTGACTGTTTATTCACTGCTACTGCTGCTACCGCGCGCACTTAACTTTGTTCATTGTGATCGGTTAATGTTTTACTTTCCACGAGGTTAGAGTTTAAGTACCCTTCGACACTTTTACATTTGTCAGTCCAATGATCTCGCGCCGCAATTTGTTCTTCTGTTAAGGCCCTTGATGGTCCCGGTTGGGAGGTTGTTATTGTTTCCAGCTTCACTTCGTCTGGGTTAAGAGTCTTTTCTCTCTGTTTTGTGTGTATGACCCAAGACGTTAGGGTATTCCATACACTCGCTAGTATGAATATGCCACATCCTAGAGTTTGATAGATGCGCAAGCCATTTAGTATTACCCCTAAAGTATATTGTATTATTTTGAATATACAATAGAACCCTATGAGGCCACTCATAAATGTTCCAATTTCGGAGAACCGTCCCCATAATTCTTTGATGGTTGATTCAGCTAATTTTTTCATTTCCGCAGCTTCAAACATATTTGATAGGGAGTATCCTTGACTATTTGCTTCCATTCCTGTCGCTCGCCGCGCGAAAATATTTTGTACTGCTTTTTGTTCAGTTCCAAATGTTAGCGTTCGTTGAGCTTCTGTTATTTCTTTTTGGGTGTATAAGCCCTGGGCGCCTATTGGTTGGATTGGAGAAAATTCCAGGTTAAGTTCTGCTTCTACGGCTAACTCCTTTGGTGGAGTCGAAACTGTTGGATGTGGTGCTAATCCTATCCATTGGTCATCTAGGAAATATAGTGGCGGAATCAACTGATTGCAATCTACTTCTTCTGCATGGTTTTGTATGATCCTTGTCAATGGTGCCATAAATTTGGACTGGTTTGAAACTAGTATTGGTAGCTCATGGTAACAATTGTTTGTTCTTCTTATATTTACTGACTTGGGTGTGCACTTCAATTAATACAACGCTTCCCCGAGTACTCTTCCAACGTATCCCGGTGCATGTTGCATCAGTTGGCTTACTGCGTTTGGTAGTATCGGTGCCATTAGTAGTCGATTCTTTAGGATTTCTCTCCTCATTAAACACCTTCGGTGTATTGTATCTACATATAATCGATCTATGTCTCTTTTATATGCTTGTTCTATGTACAAAAATTTACTGTTGACATAGTTCATGAGGTTGACATTTTGTGGTAACAATGGCATTGTTGGGTTTAAGCCTCTTCCGTCGTTTTGTTTGCTTATAATTATTCTTGGATGTTCTGTTTGCCAGACTTCTATTCCGCAGACCATTGCTCGTTTTTGGATTGTTAGTGAAAATATTTTCGTGCTTTCTTCTACTACTATGACTTCTTCCATTGTGGCTTTGTTACCATCTCTGCATTTCCTTTGTACAACTGGCTTAGGTGATCTTCGCAAGTTATAGATTCGTAACTTGACCAGGCTGATTCTCCTAATGTTGAGTCCATGCAATATCCTATTAGAAATGGACAGGTGATTCCTCCTTGTAAATGTATTTCGTTATCTTCTAGGCTGACTGCTGCTAAGTAATCCCTGGCGAGGATTTTGATTGATGCGACTATGACCACATCTGTCCAGACGTTACCATTTTCTTGGTAGGTTACGCCTTTACATGACCCTGTATTATCTAGTTTGCCTTCTATCGTTACTGACGCTGTAGTGGTGCCAGTCATTATTATGTTGCTTATGGTTTGGTGAAACATCTTAAGTTCTTGATATCGGTGTAGCGCCTTGCATTCTTCTGCTCCCAATTTGTGGATGGTGTTTGATAGACCCCCGTTAACTATTGACGTGTGGCTGTGCATGCCACAGTAGAACATTACTCGCGAAACTTCAATTAGACAAGTCCATACTTTTTGTGTTTTAAATTCATTTCGTTGTATGACTTGAACGTTTACTTTCGCACTCACGTATGCCGACTCCGGCGACGGGCATTTTTGAACGTATTTTAACGAGATAACCGATACATTAGTCTTTGAATCCGAACAGTCGTACGCAATTAAGCTATCGATTTGCTGGACGGTGAACGCTAGCCATATTAGTAACGTGATAAGGGTTTTACGGTGTTGAACCATTGCTGCGATGCTGTCCTGGGTGGTGGTTTTCTATGATCTCTGCACCTGTTACAACAGAGATAACCACTGATTTCTTTTCCATCTTTTATAATTTGTTATGCGCACGTCACACGCGCACTGGTATCTTAGAGCTAAGTATACATGTGTTATCAATTATTATCAACATAAAAAAATTATAATTGTGTGAATTTAAATAGTAGTTTACTTTCCCTGTATCTTTAAGTGTAAACTTTCCCCTATCGAACATATTTCTATATATTATTTATCTTAGTTCAAAGAAAAATCAGTTTTAAGTAATCTTTAATCATATTTAATAACCATGGAATATCACTGTATAATCTCTGCAATACGTCAATACCCTTTCAAAACAAATCAAAAAAATAAAAAAAAGTTTAAAAACCATCTTCCAAAGAAAATTTGAAAGGGAGAAAAAAAATTTTTTTTTTAAAAGAAAAAAAAATTAAATTTCCAAAAAATAATTCCAAAAAAAAATTCGAGAAAAGAAAAAAAAAATCTTAATTGAAACTCAAAATTTTCCAAAATTCTATCCTGCTTGATTATTATTATTATTTTTTTTTATTCCTTTATTATTTACAGTTTATTATTCTCCAAAATATTACAGAACTATTGATTCCTCACTTAATCTTTTAGGATTTCGGTAATAACCTAATGGCCACTCGGTACATACCTCGTCCCTTGAGATATAGTTGGAATTCTTTTGACCTAATTATTCTACTTATTAATGATTAATCTGTTTCTCCGATATACTAATTATTTATTATTTACTTATTCCCAATGCGCGATATTCCACTATAAAATTAAACTGTTTTTCCTTTTTTTTGTTTTTTTTTTTGTAAATCCTAATTAAGCCTTGGCTGTTTCCAAAAGCAATTATAACTTATTCCTAATTCCCATTTATTCTTTTATTTATTTTCTGAAGACTTAAACATCTACCCGTTTCTAGAATATTTTTTCTAATACCTCTCATACTATTCCCACCTGATGTAATATTTCTATTCTATCCCCTAATATTTTTACTATTTTTCTTACTACTCAAGTAACCGCTCTTTACACCATTTCAGAACTGTTAGTTGAGACTTAAAAGTACGATTATATTTGTTAAGTTAACCCCAATTTTTATATTTTAATCAATCCTATATTTAAGAGGAGAAAAACGAATCTACTACTCTGCTAGTGTGTACGGCATCCCTTTCCTTCTGATCCTCTCAGCGAAATGTTGACCTATACCTGTCGACAATTATTCCTATATTAAAAAAAAATCTGCTGCTCTGCTTTGATAGTACGTATGACAACGTCCTTTTCGTGCTATTCCTCTCAGCAAAATGTTGACCTATACCTGTCAGAAAACTTATAACTCCAGTTATCTCGCTTTTGCACCTTATCCTTTTCGGATTTGTACTGCTTTTTTTTTTGGAATCCTTTCCCCTACGTCTCCTTAACATCCAGGTGGACTCCTAGCCTGTAACATTAAGGTTGCAAGATTTGTCGCTCCTGCGTACGAGTACTTTATCTCACCCCTCTTCATCCGTTGCGATAGCTGTTTCGTTTATTATTATTAGAAAAATATATTTGCCATCGGATTTCCGCGTGACCTTTGGGGAAACCCTGATTATACTGTAGCCTGGGTAACATACAGTCTTTACCTTAACCTATGCCGGGGAACGCAGGTTCCTCTCGGCGCGTGCAATGAACCATCCTTTGTCTCAAATTTTGAAGCCCGCAATGGGTAAAAGTATCTCGGGGTGAAGCCTCGAAACACTGAAATTACCGTCGCTCTGATGCTAGGGTAAAGGTTATTTATTTTATAATAAAAAAAATGTATATTGCCAAATTACTAGGAGACATCAAGTAGCATTAACACGCAATGCTCGCGATTCTTAATTATTCGAAGGTCGCCGGGTCCTTAAGTCCTGACCTGGGGACCGCTTGCGTAGAATGACACCGACATGGTGTCCTCACCCAATCTTCCGCATCTTCGAAACTATCTGTTTAGAAATCGTCTTCCTCCTCTGTTCTGAACTCTGTGAGTTCCTCGTTTTCTTTTTTGTTTATTATTTGTTTTTCTCCTTTTCTATAGCTTCTAATAGCATTTGTGTAGCTCGGTACACTTCCAAGTCTGTCTCTTAGTCTTGTTGATCGTCTGAGTACAGGGGGTGGTCTAAATGCGTTTCCTATACTGTTCCTTCTCTGTCGTTTGGGTTTATTTACTTGTGCTTTAGGTTTGTTGGTTTCGTTCACCCATAATGGTAATAATGCGGCTGTTGCTAAGTTGACTTCTTGGTTTTCTTCTTCTCCCTCTTCTTCTGTGATAGGAACTTCTTCTTTTTCTTCTATTAGTTCTACATGTGTATTGATTTCGTCTTTATCCTTACCATAGTATTTTTTAATTCTGTTTATGTGTACGATCTGGGATGACTTTCCTCTTGATGTGGTTACTCTGTATGTTACTGGTCCCATTCTTTCTGCTATTTTAAAAGGTCCTGTCCAATGTCTTTGTAGTTTTATTGAAATTCCTATTTTCGTGCTTACGTCTAGCACATATACCAAGTCTCCTTTTTCGAATTCTCTCTCCGCGGTCTTTTCATTGTAGCGTTTGATCCTGTCTGTTCTAGCTTTCTCTATATTTACATGGGCTTGAGTGTGTACTTTTTGAAGTCTTGCCTCCAGTTCTGATACGTAATTGTCATTTATATTATATTTTACTCTCTTTGGCTTTATTAGTTCGTCTATAGGTAAAGTTTGGTCTCTGCCGTGTAGTAAAAAGTAGGGACTATACCCTGTGGATGTGTGTACGCTGCCTCTATAGGCCATTAGTACGTACGGTATCCATTGATCCCAATCTCGTTGACTTGGTGCTATATAATGAGAAAGCATGTCTTTGAGTACTCTATGTAATCGTTCAACCTGACCGTTAGTGGTTGGAGCGTAGCTCGCCGTGTGCAATCTTTTTATGCCTAATAGTTTGCATGTTCCTTGCATTAGTTCTGACATAAAGTTTGTTCCTCTATCTGTGAGTAACTTTTTTGGAGCTCCGTGTCTACATACTATGTTTTCTACAAAAGCTCTAGCAACAGTGTGTGCTTTTTGGTCCGGGAGTGGTATTGCTTCGCAATATTTCGTGAAATGATCTTGAAAGGTTAATAAATATTTATTTCCGTTATCTGACGTTACAAGTGGTCCTACTATATCCATCGATGTTATTTCCCATGGTTCACTTACTGATGTGAATCTTTGGAGGGGAGCTTTCTTAAAATGTGGCGAAGTTTTTCTTCGATTGCATGCATCGCATTCGGTGCAATATTTTGTGACATCTGTCCTCATGTTTGGCCAGAAGAATCTTTTCTTTATAGTCAGTAATGTCTTTTGTTGTCCTTGGTGATAATGAAAAGGTGTATCATGGAAATCTTCTAATACTTTTTTAATAAATATTTTTGGAACAACGAGTTTGTCTCTCGTGCCTCCATTTTCCTGTACGTATAATATACCTTCTTTATCCACAAAATATTTTTCTGACGTTCCTTCGTCCTCCTCTAGTTGTACTAATATTCTTTGACAAAAATCATCTTTTTGTTGTGCTTTTTTCACTATTTCAGTGGCCCATATTGTTTCCCAAGTATTTTCTTCTTTGACTATATTTATTTTTCCTCCGAGTCTTGTCTTTTTCGTTTCCTGTAATAATACTTCTATGTACATTTGCGTCCCGTAAAATATAAATTGAGCCATTTTAATTACTTCTTCCCATTTTAGTCCAGGTATTTGTTGGTTTGTTGTGATGAACGTTATTTTCTTCTCCTTGTTTGTTTCGCAGCTTATTTTTAGTTGTTTTAATCCTTCCCACAGTATTTCGTACGATGTTTCTGTTTCTGGAGATGTTCTGACGATCACGAGATATATTCTTCGATTGGCGGTGTTCCATTCTGTTATATTCTGCACTGTTTCATTTAAAGTGTTTGGTGGACCATATATATTATTTAGCGTCTTCATCGTTTCTTCCTGGGTTTTTCTTTCTTTGGTTGTAAATATTGCAATTGTTTCTCCTTCTGGTAGAGCCAAAAGGTCTCCTGTTTTATATTTTACTTTATCTTTTCCTGGAAGATCGTTATTTTCTTTATACTCAAGAAAATCGTCATAAGAGGGTTCCGCGTAATTTGTTGCTGAATCATACATTCTGCTTAGAGCGTCTGCAGTTCCATGCTTTCTTCCTGCTCTATGTATAACTTCAAAGTCATACTCTGCCAATGTTAGTGCCCAACGTGTTAATCTTGAATTAGGATCTTCTAATGTCAATACCCATTTTAGTGCTCTATGATCTGTGATGATAGTGAAGCGTTTTCCGTATACATAACATCTGAATGTTTTAATTCCAAAGATGACTCCTAACAGTTCTTTTTCTGTTGTGGAGTAGTTTTGCTCAGCCCTATTTAATTTTCTGCTTGCGTATGCTATGGGTCTTTCCCTTCCTTCTCTTATTTGACTTAGTATTGCGCCAATTCCTATGTTAGATGCATCCGTGGATAATATAAATGGTTTCGAAAAATCTGGAAAAATTAATAATTTTTCTGTAGTTAGGGAAGTTTTTAATTGGTCCATCGCATTTATTATTTCTTCGGTAATTTTAAATTTGGTGTCCTTTTTTGTTAATTCTACTAGTGGTGCTGCAATTTCTGTTATGTTTGGGATGAATCTTCTATACCAGTTTACAATTCCTAAGAATCCTCTTACTCCTTTTACGTTCTTTGGTAATGGGTATTTATGTACTGCCTCCAATTTTTCCGGGTCTGGAGAAATTCCTTCTTGTGATATTATGTGGCCTAAGTACTTTACCTTTGGCAACATAAAATTACATTTCTTAGGTTTCAATTTTATATTAGCTATTTGTAGTCTTTCGAATACCTCTTCTAATTTGTATAAGTGATCTTCTTCTCCTGTGTAATTAAACACGATTATATCATCTAGGTATACCATGCAGTTAACTCCTGTGAGTCCTGCTAATGTTGCATTCATAAACCTTTGAAATGTGGCTGGTGCATTGACCAGACCAAATGGCATTTTTGTATACTCATAATGTCCTTAGTAAGTACTGAATCCTGTTAATGGAATTTCATCCTCTTTCATGTCCACTTGGTGGTAGGCTTCTGCCACGTCAATGACTGAAAATATAGTCTGACCTCCTGCTTTGTATCCTTGTAATAGATCTGATATGTTAGGCAAAGGATAATATTCCTTTTTAGTAACTGCGTTTAGACCTCGGTAGTCGATACACATTCTTACTTTTTCTATCCCTTCAGCATTTTTCTTTACTACCAATACAACTGGAGCTGACCAAGGGCTCGACGATGGCCTAATGACTTTTGCTGTTAATAGTCTGTCTATTTCTTTTTGTAAAATTTCTCTTTGTTGATACGGGATCCTATATGGTGCCTTACAGATTGGTTGGGATCCTGGTTCTATAGTTATGCTATGTTTTACTTTAGTTGTACTTGTCAGAATTTCATCTTCATCCGTAAATAAATGGTGATATTTCCTTATTAGTGATATCAGTTCTTTTTGAGTCTTCTTTTCTATGTGGTCCAGTTTAAATCCCTCTATTATCGATTTATCAGTTGTAATGTCAAACTTTCTGATGACTTCATCCCTTTTGTATGCGGGTACCAGTTCTTCCTCACATTGGTATGCTTTGCCTATTTTTTCTCCTTTTTGTAACGTGACTTCCTGAAATGACATGTTTATTATTCTTATTGGCACTTTCTGTTTATTTTCTGTGATACTATTGGCGATCCTTACTATGTGTTGTCCGTATTCTTGGGATTCACATGCTATTGTAGAACCTTCTAATGTATGTTTACATTTTCCTTCTGTATGTACCTCGGTACGTGCTGGAATTATTAAGTCTTCTTCCAGTATTATGTCAGTTTGACATCTTATAGGCTGTTGGTTGCTCCATTCTTTTGTAGAGTTCCCTTCTTCTTGTAATTTCGTTAATTTTCCTTTTCCCGTTTCCTGTTTATCCTCTTGAAGTATTTCCCTTGAAGTGGTCTGTTCCATCCACCATTTCTATAATACTTTTTTTGTTATTCACCCCCTTCCTCTTCATGAATATCTCCACTTTTTGGAGCCATTCTAACCATACTTCTGGTTTTGTTTGTAAACTGTGACTATTTACATTTTCCTTCTGTTTCTTCTCTTCTTTTGCGCCATTATTTTCTTTTGCCTTTCTACTATGCTTCATATTTTTATTTGACATTACTTCGGCTACCATTTTAAGCCATTTTTTCCATTCTTCCTTATTCGGGGGGCCTTTTTCTTCTGGGTACATTTTTCCTTGGGTCCTTTCTTCCTCTTCAATTGTATACTGAAATCTTATTTTCTGGCTTTCCTTGCCTTGTGTTGCTTCTCTTTTTCCTTTTTCTAGATTGTCTTTTCTATTTAGCATATTATTTGACAGGTTCGCTGTTTCTTCCTGCAGTTTTTTAATTTCTCCTTTTAGGACTGTTATGGAGTGTTCTAACTCCAACTCCTTCCTATTATTCTTGGTATATTCGTAATCGTCACTTACTTCGCTCGCTTTGAGCAGTGGGACTCTTTGCCCCCATATTACTAGTGACGGTGTATCTTTATACGATACCGTAGCTTCTTGGAGTGTTAGGAAGTCCCTTCCTAAAAGAACTGCGACTTCACCCATGGTGACGTCATCGCATTCTATAACCTCCACGTTATAGTTATAACCCATCGATTCTGTGGCTATTGCTACTTTTGTTGAGCCGTACAGTTCGATTGAGTGGCCCGTTATCCCGCGTAACGATATTTGATCCGTTACACTTGTATCCAGGTCCCAATGAGGAATTATTGATCTTTTGATCAGGGAATATGCCCCTCCAGTATCTATCATACATGGCCTCATTATTCCATTAATTCTTAATGACACTATATAGGGCGTTTCATTAAACCTATTTGTGTCCGTGTCGTGGTGATATAAAGTAACCTCCTTTTTATACCTTTTTAACCTTTTTCATTAAATAGATATAAGCGAATCCAAAAAGAAACTTAGTTTACTAAATTAAAATTAACGTTTGAGGAAATGCAAAATTAGAGAAAGATATGCTATAAAAGATGAAATTCCTAAAAAATATTGATATATGTAATTGAAAGTCCAAGGCAGGTAACTGGAAATAGACCCAAATTTTTCTTCTACGCTGTCTCCTATGGTCTCTTTTATCTCATCAATCTTGTTTGATGAATCCATCATCCAGCTCCATCCATCCCAGTTCATTGCAGCAGATTCCGGGTCCAACATCGTTACAAATTCCTCCGATAAAGAGTTGTCGTTGAATAGCTCCATGCTGTGAATTTCTTCTTCTGAAACAGAGAAACACAGGTCTTCCTTCGTCTTTTTTGTCATAATTCCTCCTTTGTAGATCTTGTCACCATAACAGTTGGAAAATGGTGGTACATCATTTCTTTCTTCAGACTTTATATAAAATAAATTATCGTTTACCCAGTATGTTGACCCCTCATAGCCTGCTATTTTTGGTATTGCTTTGTGGTTCACTTTTGAGATGGATTCTACTAAGGTTGTAATAGTTTTCCTTAATGCATATCCCTCTTAAGCTGTACTTCGTTATATAGATTTTGCATTTGAAGTGCTTTGAGAATGTTTAACTGTTCTATCGCATCTTCAATGTTGGCAGCTTTCTCAACATCCGAGATCTGAGTTTTCCCTGAAGAATTTTGGGATGGGGTCAACTGAACTATACTTCCGTTTCTAACACTCAAAATGGGTTCCATTATTCTGACTTTTTTGTTTCTAGAGACCCCTTCAAATGTTGCTGGGTTCACATCAAAAACTATAGAGCTTTCTACACCAGGGAGGTTTACAAGGCAAATTACTGGGTACTGCTCCTGTTGATTCCTTCTACCATAATATTTTTCCCCCTGTTCGTGATTCCTTGGACTCCCTGTATAATTTCTATTTGCTTCATATCTTCTTTCATAATTTCTGTTTCCATCATTGTTTCCATTATTGTTCCAATTGCTGTTGTGTTCGTTTCTTCTTGTTTGATAGCTGTTATTCTTCGGAATGGCCCCTGTATTTCTGGCTGTTTGACCATTGTATCCCCCAGTACTCAGATTTTGAATTCGGATTGTTTTCTCTTCTTTTTGATGTGTAGTAGCTCCTGCCATTATGTTGATCCCTTGTATTTTCTTCATCTGCTCTTTTTGCTTCTACAATCCTTTATTAGGTGACCATATTTACCGCAATGCTGGCAAGTTTTCTTTTCTTCTACCATTGCTACTCGTTGTCCGCTGCCTTTTCCTGTAACCATCATCATTGTTGTTTGTTGGAGTGCTACCAGTGCTTCTGCTTTTTCCAAGTTAGGTTCCTCTTCTTTTAACAGCAAAACTCCTGTTTCTTTTAATAAGTCCTTTTTTAATCCCATTTTGAATTGATTTAGTAGTAGCTCCCTATTTTTCTTCTTAATTCCTGGGTATTCTTCAGTTGTTGCTCCTTTTAGATCATCCTCGAGCGCCTTTGCCCCTAATAATCGCAGTCTTGTACAAAAAGCTGCGACGTCCTCGTCATGTCTTTGATAACATTGACTTAACTTGTATAAACCATCAAGTGATGGTTCAGATTTAAAAAAATCATGAGCCGCCCCTGTAAATTTAAATTTTAAAAGTTTTAATGTTATTTCTTCTGTCCAATCGTCTAGTTTGGCTCGTTGCTCTAGCTTGTCCAAATATCTTGCTGGGTCTCTACCTGTAAAATCTGTAAGCGTGGTTGCTATAATACCTAGGGGTTGTTGCGTTATTGGTAAATTAAAATTTTGATATGTCTCCTGTGCTGAGCCCTGGTCTGCGGCCTTTGGGGGGATGTTTGGGTTAGTAGGTGGCGTCATATTGTATTAACTTGTAAATCTGAATTAAATAGCCTTTGTTTATCTTTTATTTCTACCTTAATTTTACCTTTTTATTTCTACCTTAATTTTACCTTTTTATTTGGCTTCCACGTCGCCTGAAAAGGGGCGGGTTAGGGTAGGATTTAGGAATAGGTGGCTCTCAACTTGATCGACTCTAATGTATAATTTGTTTGTATGTATATTATAAGAGAAAAAAAAAATTAAATCTTTGAAACAACTTCTAGGCCCATAAATACTAAATAGGTAATTATTTATTTTTTTTTGAACTAAAGAAAATTCCCTTAACTGGATTCAAAATTTTTCAAAATTAGATGGAAATGAAAACAAGTTTTCACAAGAAAATCCAAAAAAAAATTTTCCACTAAAAAAATTTCCGAAAATCTAACAAAGTTTCCGAGAGAAGCAAATATTTACAGAAAAAAAAAATTCCAAAATAAATTTTTCGATAGAAAAAATATTTCGAGAAAAATAAATTTAAAAAAAAATAAAAAAAAAAAATTCAATAAAAATTTAAAAAAAATTTCCAAAAAAAAATTATATTTTTTTTTGTTAAAAAAAAAATTTCAAGAAAAATTACTTTTCTAAAAAAAAATTCAACGACAAGAACAAACTCAATACCGTCAAATCTAGATTTTTTTTTTCAACACGATGAGGTGAAGGTACAATTCCACATATTTTAACTTTCAAAGTATTTTTGGGTAATTAGAAAATTCCCAATTAAATCCTTCCAAGCCAGGACTCTATTTTGATTTATACAACCTTGTAGGGTAATAAAAATTTTTTTGGAGTTCCCAAATAGTGGTTTGTTCTAACTTATCTGAGAGAAAAAAAATTACAATATCTCTCAAAACGCGGAAGCCGTCACTCAAAACCTAGGTGACTAAAGTTAGTGGACAGGATGCAAAGGATTATTATTCGTATATGTGTTTAGTTTATTTTATAGGAGAAATTTTATGTAACCCGTTACCTGGGGTAGAAAGGCTTAGCTCGACTTTTTAAACCTGTAGAGTGGGTACGATTTGTAACTGCTATTTTGTCCGTTTCCCTTTGGCATACGTCACTATAACGTCCCAGAATACTGTCTGTCAGAGAACCGGTATGTTCCAGTGACTTAAGAGTCGACTATGATGTGGAAACAGAAGAAGACAAGGAGTACAAAATAAATGTATTGACCTTCAGGAACCTTTGGATGGCATGCAGGTACTGCTAAGAATAAAATCCAAACATAGGTAAATTGTTAACCTTTGAGATTATTGTTTCTAAGATGACAAATCTCACTGAAAATGGTGCTATTAAAAAAAATGATAAATCGTGAAGGGTATGGAGGAAAGCCATCGGACTCTGCGATTGTAAGAGTTGATTACAACGCCTATATGGAGTATTATGCAGAACCTTTTGACTTATGTTAGAGGAAGACCTTTTCCGATGAGTGTGAATTGTAGGGAGTACTACCTAGGAGGGCTAGATATAACAATTGAGAGTATGAAACTAAAAAAAAAAAAAATCACAGTTTATCATACGACCGATGTACGCAATTCAGAGTATGAAACTAAAAGAAAAATCACAGTTTAACATACGACCGATGTACGCCTATGTTAACTTGGCTCCAAATACTTTAATTAAATTAGCAATAAAATTAATAACATGAAAAAAAAGAATGGGAACAACGCCTTTTTTCTGTTTGGCGGCCGTCTCGAATTTGACGTTTTGCCGTCGGAAACTGTTACTAAATGGGAACATAGCCCTTCTCTTATTTTACGGCCGTCTCGATTTTGACGTTTTGCCGTCGGAAGTTATTTAGGTTAATAAATAAATAGCAATAAAATTTAATAACATGGAAAAAAAATGGGAACAACCCCTTTTTTTCTGTTTCGCGGCCGTCTCGAATTTGACGTTTTGCCGTCGGAAACTGTTAGAATCTTAGGAGAAAAGACGTTTTGAGTGAGACTTGTGCTACTGGGTATGTACAGACTTGAGCGGATCTGAGCGATACTGCAATTATTCTTTCTGTCTTGTTTAGTTTGCCCTGTATCTTTATGAGAAAAAAAAAATTAACTAAAAAAAAGGTCTTGTCTGTCACCAGATGTAATAACTGGTTTGTCACCAGCGTGTAGTACCCGCTGATTATCTTAATTTGGGGGCATTAGTTCTTTTAACTACTTATTGACTGAACTATACTTTAACCCTGCATTGGGTTTAAATAGAAATTACATAAAACTGAAAAGGGTACTTACTTATAGGTCTAACTTAGATGTCTATTAAGTCTAGTTGAGCGGTTTGGGCACTATAGTTTTCTACCAAATTAAATCTCCTAATAGGGCGTGATTCGTCACGGCTTAAATGCGTGAACCTTTTTTTTTTTGTTAGTTGATGTTTTCTTTTTCTCAGATACTAAGTGATTTTTCGTCTAATAACTCTCACTGGGGTGTATGGGGGTTAAAATAAAATCCGTTGGTAAATTAAACAAATATAATGAGTAAAATTGAAATTTAGAAAGATTGACGTAACAAAATAAAATAAAATCGATAAATAAAATAAAAGGAACTTAGACAGAGTTCCTAGCAGAAAAGTTAAGCAAAGTTTATGACGATGGACTCGATTGTAAGGTATTAACGTTATCTAAATAACAAATCGTTTATCCCTTCATAAAATGGAATGTACGATGTTGAAATGAAAATTTAAAGAACTGATACAAGCAGGTGATATACCATTAAAATCTAAAATAATTTCACCATTGTCATAAACTTTAGAGGTTATTCAATTCGACATAAAATACGTCATAAATCCAGTGAATGTCTATTTTTCTAGTAAAAAAAATTGACACCAATAAACTAAAACTATCTGTAATTTTTTTCATTACAGAAAAGGAGGGAGTACTATAATCGCTCAAACAATTTTTATCGAGCTACAAGTTGATACCATATAACTCAAAAGATAAAGTTAGTTGTTGTCTCAATGGACTTACCCCTGTCGTCTTAAGGGTTGACTGTAAATCCCCACCTGTATATAGGTGGTCGCTCTGGATTCGCCTGTTAGGTCACACTATTAACCAACGCGCGAAATTACACAAAAACCGTTCGCGCCGCGAATTTTTCTTTTAATAATCATAAAAAACCAAAAACTAAAATTATTTATATGACCCCGTGAGACCTCGAGTCGTTCCCCGTGAAAAGCTAAACCACGACTGCCTCGTTAGAATTTTCCCGTTGGGAAGTATTTTTTTGGTACGCCTTTTTAATGGCCGCTTTACAAAACAAGGCATTTCAATTAATGTTTATAATTTTTATGTCCAGTCATAATGGTCATACGTGTATTTCCACGCCCCCTTTGAAACAAAGCTCAAAGATGGCTTCCGTTTTTTTTTCTGAGTCAGCTTGATGCCTTGTACGTAGGTTAAAAAATATAATCGTGTCTCTATATAAACAAATATGATACCAACTTCCGTTCTAACATTGAGAAATACATTGTACTTCATTAAACTCCTGACTTAGCGTTTTTGCACGTGCTTGTAAAACCATGTCATATTGCCTTACATAAAATTGTTTTGAAATATATCTGATAAAACGAATTTTAACTATACTGGGTGTCCCTTTTTTCAATCTCTGATTATTACACATGGTCTGTCAAAATAGAGAAAACTATTATAGAGGTATGCTCTAAATTTAGAAATAGCCCAGACAATAATTCTTTTTCAATTACAGCATAATTTCTATCAGCTTTATTTAATACCCTACTAGCATATGCTATTGGTTTATCATTGCCATTTGACAGTGTCGCCCCAAGTGCTATTCCGGAAGCATCTGTCCTTAATATAAATTTATTTTGTTCCGAAAAGTCAGGAAATTCTAAAATTGGAGGACTTACTAAAGCTGATTTCAATTTTTCGAAGGAACATTGACATTCCTTAGACCAATTAAATATAACTCCTTTTTTTGATAATTTATTAAGGGGAGCAGCCAGTTCCGCAAAATTTTTAATGAATTTTCTGTAGTAATTTGCAAAAGCAACAAATCGTTTTGTTTCACCGGAATTTTTAGGTACCGGATAATTCAGCATAACATTTATTTTTTCGGGATCTAGCGCAACACCCTTTTCAGAGACTTCATGACCTAAATACAATAATTCTTTTTTAAAAATTCACATTTTACTGGATTTAACTTAAGGTTTACCTTTCTTAGCCTTTCTAACACTTTGATTAAGTTTTTATTATGTTCCTTAAGATTATTACCAAATATAATTAAATCATCGAGAAAAATAAAGCAAGACTCATAATTTAATCCCGACATAGCTAACGTCATCGCTCTAGAGAAAGCATTTGGAGAAATTTTTAGCCCCATGGGTAACCTGGTCGTCTGATATTGTGCACTATCAGTTGTAAATGCGGTAAAAGACCTAGATTCTCGATCTAACTCTATCTGATAGTAACCTTGATATAAATCTAAATTTGAGAAATAAGTTGCACCTGATAGAGAGTCTAATATTTCATCAATATTAGGTAAGGGAAACCTATCACATTCAATTTTGTTATTAAGTTGCCTATAATCTATAACAACCCTCCATTGGTTTTGTTGATCAGTTCCCTTTTTCTTAACAATTAAAAGAGGGGACGACCACTCAGATGCAGCCGGCTCTATGATACCTTTTCTTAACATTTTATCTAACTGATTATGTATCTCACTTTTTTGTGAATAGGGTAATCTATAGGGCTTTACATATGAAGGAGTTGTCCCGTTTTTCAAATGAATTTTTTGTTGAGAAATGTTAGAAACGGTAAAGGGATCGTTTTCGATATAAAATGTATCTGCATATTTTGCACAAATTTTATCTATTGATAATTTGTCCTCTTTATTAAGAGATTTAGTATTTATTGTATTTAATAATCTGTCTACCGTTATAGGTACCCTACTAAAAGAATGTACATTATAAGAAAATAATTGTTTTATTTTCGGTTTAAAATTCTTTAATTTAATTTCCCTATCGTTCGTATTTAAAATACGTATCGGAATTTTATTTCCAATTGGCTTGACTACTGTACTAGCGGTCATTACTCCGTCACAAATGAGACGGCACACTTCTTATGAGTTTTCGGGGACCAGTCGATTTTTTTAAATTTTAATATGTTATAGTACTTGCAAAAATAAGCATTTTTCATCATTGCGCCAAATCTCTAAGTGCACCGAAAGTTCGTACGCGAGGCGTTAAAAGTATCCACTAATCGTCGTCCTGAAAGAATGCTGCTGTGATTTTTTCTTTTAATTTGACCAACGAACAATGAATGTTATATGATTACATGTCTGTGCAATACAGGGTGTTTCAATTTACATGTCCCTTTCGAAATCGTAGTAAAACAAAAACAGATTTAGGTGTGCCGGCCCTTGTTTCGGCATTATATAGCGAATTAGAAAGTGAAAATGTTTTTTTTTAACTTTCTCGAGGCCAATTTATGCTTTTGAATTTATCTGAAAACTCTGCTTGTTATAAGTTACAATAAAAAACAATGAATATGCAAGGAAATAGAAGTATTAATTACTTTGGAATATATTAACCTAGGTATAAATGGCCAAATACCACATTAATTTTTTTAAATTTACTTGATGTAGCCAACATTCAGAATTAAAAAGCACAAAATCGTAAAAAAACAATTATTTATTAAATGGAAGAAACAAGAACTGATTTATTATCTTACTTTGTGAGTTAATTAGCGTAGTAACATTTTTTGTTAATGGGTAAAACTATTATTGGGTAGTGACAATTCTCTTGGAATACTAATCTTTATTAGCGGCGTCTTGGATACATCTAAGTAAGACGTTTGTTGGGTAATTGACGTCGTTTTCGTGTCGAGCATAGCCTAGATACCACACTACGCTGGAAATATATGCGCACATACCCAGTGTTCTAGCCCCAACTTTACATGTACAATATGTTCCTTGTATTGGGTCGTCCCCATCACGCACAGGAGGCAGCAAGTATGAAATAAAAAGAAAATGCTTTGTGACTTGAGTAAATCGGGAGAATAGCTTTGCTCTAATGAGCCCAGGCTCAAATTCCTGAACTTGAAACAGAAATTCGTTATTGGCTTCCCTTTCAATTGTATCCTGGATGTAAGCTGGAGACAGCTTTACCTGATATGTTCCAAATGTTTTTGTTCTAAGATATTCTAACGTTAGAATAGGGAACTGGATGTCATTTTCATTTATATCAACCCATGCACCTCCACCACGCCTAAGTTGCAGATTTTCCATTAGAATCCTATCATGGAGGGGATTATTAGGATTTTGGACTAGCTCTAGCATTCGCTGTGCCAGCTCGTCACTCTCATCCTGCATATGAATTGGTTCTCGGTATGCGTTAATAAGAGCGCAACCAAACTTTAAATATTCTGATAACTTGTAACAATTTTGCATAGGTATCGCATCTCGAAAGAACTTGTACAATGATTTTAAATGCCCATTCCTCGATTCTACAATCCAGCGCGTTTTGGTAATCTTACGAGCATAGTTCGCTTCCTCGGTGGTAAACTGTTGACGATTTCTTGGCAAAAACGGTGGTATTTCACAATTCAGGTTTAGTGTTTCAAGAAATTCTACATCTCTATTTCCCCTATCAACGACAAATACATCTCCGTCCTGTATCCATTGTCTTATGTTTTGAATATCCTCTTCCATTTCTTTTCTCAATATTGCTGCATCATTGTTCCTGCTGTCGGAAAAGTAAGGACCGTGAACATCGACTATAAATCCATCAGGAGCTACTATTAGTCCGGCTTTAAATAATGTATACCGCTTATGGGATGAAAAGGATTGTCTTTGAGTTCTAAAATTACAACTTTTTGGGGCTTTTAAGTAAGTACAATCCGGAAAGAGAATGGCTTGGGGATTTTGGGGCTGTGGATTGTACAATATATTTGAAACGCTTGTAACATGGCGCTCAATAAACTGTCGTCTATCTCTTAATTCTTGACAATGAAATCCTAGATTATTTGGTACAAAGTTTAGGATTAAAGTAGTTCTGACAATGGTAATTGCTAAACTCACAGCCTGGCGGGATGTGTAACTCATAATTACTTTAATAAATTCATCCAATAAGCCCTGCCTTAATTTCATTAAGAATGCAATCATGTCTTTTTTAGTTGGCACACGACTTTTTCCATAAATCACTACCGGTTGGCATGTATTGAATAAATCCGCAAATTGCCGCTTGCTTATAGAGGTCAACTTTTTAAATTCCTCATCCCCAAAATTTTCTTCAGTATCAAAACTACTTGAATTGTAGTCTTTTAATGCCAGAAACCATTCATGTATTTCCCTGCCCGTCATTATTAGCACATTCATGGGCAATGATATATTATTATTCATGTGCTGAATTTCCACATTACCCTTAGAATTTAAATGATTAACACAACATGGTGTATGGCTGGGGATGAAAATGTTAGTTTTTGCAAAAAAGTCGACACGTGCATCTAACGATAACCTTGTCCGACTGTCATTATTACATACAAAGCAACCTCTATTGCCCGCTAAAACATCCATTGGTATTGCCAATGGATTATCAGACAATTCTATAAACCTTTCTACACGCTGGAAACAATTTATACATATTCTGGTATTTTCAATAATTTCTAGATGTGGCAAATGATATCTCTGTCTAAAAATAATAGAGATTTCTCTTTGTCGTGGTTCTAAAATTGCTCGGAATCTTTGACCGTTGACGTTGCAAATGTAGCACCTAACCATGATCCTATATAAAATTCAAATAAACTAATATAAGTAACCCCATATTTGCTTTCGAATTACATACTTACAAAGTTAATTAACATAAACTGGCAACACAAAATATATAAAATTCAATATTTATCACAAAAACGTATTCAAATAAAATGCACGTCAGTTTTTAAAAATGTCAAAATCGGCGCATTCACAGCCAACTTAGCGATTAAATCGTCAGCTTCTTTTTCTCTGATTAGGTGTTCTTTATTTGTCGTAATGCTGAGTATTGTTGTAAACAATGACTTCATAGCCTATACTTGAGAAAAATAAACTTGAAACGAAATATAGATTTGTATACTTTATAATATATGGGTATATTTTTATGAACCTATCCTATATCGAACGTCCCAATAAGGCTCATGACTAGGTTTTTTATTGTAACTTATAACAAGCAGAGTTTTCAGATAAATTCAAAAGCATAAATTGGCCTCGAGAAAGTTAAAAAAAAAACATTTTTACTTTCTAATTCGCTATATAATGCCGAAACAAGGGCCGGCATACCTAAATCTGTTTTTGTTTTACTACGATTTCGAAAGGGACATGTAAATTAAAACACCCTGTATTGCACAGTCATGTAATCATATCACATTCATTGTTCGTTGGTCAAATTAAAAGAAAAAAGCAACAGCAACATTCTTTCAGGACAACGATTACTGGATACTTTTAACGCCTCGCGTACGAACTTTCGGTGCGTTTTTCTGGGACACCCTGTACACTTAGAGATTTGGCGCAATGATGAAAAATGCTTATTTTTGCAAGTACTATAACATATTAATTTAAATTAATTTAAAAAAAATCGACCGGTCCCCGAAAACTCATAAGAAGTGTGCCATCTCATTTCCTCTGAAATTGCAATATATTCTTCTGAATGATTAACATTAAAATAATTAAGAATTTCGCACCTAGCAGGAATAATAGTTTATTCGTCATAATCAGCGTACAATGGTATTTCTATTTTTGCATCTTTTATTACAAGTGATAAGAAAAAATGTTCATAATTTATATTAGCTTTATATTTAATAAAAATATCTCTTCCGATTACACCGTCAATTTCACTTGAGAATTCATGATTCAGCTCATACCCATTGTGTAGGTCAAGATTAACATTGCAAGTTCCTGCTGTATATGCTGATCCTGAAATGCCTTGTATTTTTACTGTTCTATTTTTATTTATATCACTTTCATCTCTTACACATCTACTAAAAATGACACTCAGTGACGCTCCTGTGTCAATTACAAATCTTAATTCCTTATTGCAATAATCTACTTTAATAAAATTTAATCCATTCATAGTAAATAAAATTCAAAATTAGTGTTCCCGAAAAAACTGCATATTTTCCCGATTTTCTAATTGTTGATTCTCAGTTTGTACGTTATTTGTCATAAAGTAGCCATTATGCCGAGGGAAATTATGTCTGCCAGCCCTAAAGACTTGTGCTCCACTGTTTCCTCTACCTGAATTATTATAATTTTTATTATTTCTACCTCTATTATTGTAATGGGTGAAATTATTAGTTCTATAGTCATTATTTCTAGAATCAAAGTTATATCTATTGCTATTTCTAAAATTATTTCTGCCTCGATGGTTAAAAGTATTACCTCGTCTAATATTTGAATTACCTCGCATATGGAACATTTGCGAAGGACCTGTTTTTCTAATTGTTTCTTCATCTCTAGCCCCTACTATAGCATTTGCTAAACTATTATAATTCCTAGCCTTAATAATTGTTTTAATTTGCTCATCCTTAAGCCCATTTAAACACATTAATAGCTATTTTTTCATTCACAACTGTTAGAGACCTTTCCAAAGCACTGTTACCTTCTGCTTGAGCTATTGATAAATTTATCATTAAGTCTTCAACTTTCTTTCCAAATGTTTCTATAGATTTATTGTTTTGCCTTAAACTATGTAACTCTACAGGTAGTGCCGCTACTGACTTTTTAATAATTAACTTATCCCTAATATCTCTAATAAGCTCTTCATTAGAAGCATAATTTTGATTAAGTCTAAGCTTTGCGCCTTGAGACAATCGTGCTTTTAATACATATTTAGTTAAAACATGTTTACCATTAGCGTCTAAAAAACTGTCGTATAACTCAATTACATCGATAAGTATTTTTATGGATGACTCAGTATCATCCATAAGGGGAATTAAGCCAGAGGCCGTTTTTAAATTAAATGCTTCAGCCATTTCTCCTATTAACGAATCACTACTTTGAATTTGAAATATTCTATTTTCTAAAATTTCCTTAATACGACTAATTAATTTAACTGTACCATCTACAATAGCTTTCGCTTTAGCTTTAATGTCTATATCATAATTACCTTCATTAAATGTATTTCTAACCAAAGTAAATTCAGTCTCTATACTATTTAACTTATCTAAATATTTATTAGTTTTTCTAAATTATTACGCCTATCTATAGGATCTTTGCTAAGATTCCTTGAAAACACGCTGTCTTCATAAATTTCTTTAAATGATTCTAGTGACATTTATATACAATAAGTACACAAAAATATGGTAAAATAAATATTACTTACATACATTATTATATATTATAAAGTCAAAAGAAAAATTTGTTCCATTTTATACATTTTTTTTTCTTCTTCAATCATTCCATACAGCAACTGTCCTTGTATTAAATATTAATTTTTCCATTCTTCCTTCACCTAAAATGCCTAAAAAAAATAATATTTCTTCTCTCTTCCTTTAGACTATTTCCTGGGATCTAGATATCTCTCGTCTAATTTTTATTTCTATGGCTCTTCTGCATCGCTCCAATAATAATTGTAACTAATGCCAACGCTACAGCTCCCATAATTTCAAAGGCCGAAACATCACCCTTGGCTGTTGAACCAGAAACTCCACCGCTATTTCCAGTTTGTGTAATAATCACCTCTTCTTTTGACTGATTAGCTCCAGCCATTATCTTCTTAATTAATAATTATATGTCCATTATCAACTAGTTCTTGAGTGGCAGGATCGTCATGTGGTATTCTCGTAGTAAATTAATAGTTGGGTTTTATAAAGATAATCAATAAATAAAAACCAACCGTTCAATTGTATCATTTTATTGTTCTAATTCAAAAGACCAAAAGGAATGCACGTACATAATATTGTTGATATAATAACTAAATATAATAACTAAACGTAAATATAATTTGTCTAAAAAGCAAACAAGTAATAATTACTTAACCTACTTAAATAGAATATACATACAGGGTGATACTTGCATATCACACTATAATGATTGGACTGAGACTGATGTCCCCTTCGATACACACATAAAAAACTTAAGCCGTCTCGTTTCTTAACAAATCAACAAGGATACACATAAAAAATATTTTTTGTGATCCGTTCTGAATCAAAGTTAAACAAACATATTGAAGATTGCGAAAAACAACTGTTTGTACCCATCGTATGCCGAAAGAAAATGAGCAAGTATACTTTAAAAATTATAAAAATAAAACGAAAGGTCCCTTTCAATGTCTATGCCGATCTAGAGAGCGTCCTAAGTCCCACCGACGACTCCAAGAAACCTCAGGAACACGTGCCTGCTGCTGTTGGTTATTATCTCTATTGTAGCTATCACGTGCATTCAATAGTAGGTAGTGATACTTTATGAAGTTTTATTGTTTTTTCTTTTAAGAATCCGTTTAGTATTTAGAAAAAAGAAAATCTAATATCGAAAGTACAGAAACAGAAATAGTCTCGGACAATTAAAAAAAAAATTAAAAAGAGTATTTAGTATTTAGAAAAAAAGAAAATCGTTGATTTTTCCGTTTTTTTAATTTCTCAGGATGTTTCTAGTTTAAATAATAGTATTTAGAAACAAGAAAATCGTTGATTTTTTTCGTTTTTTAAGTTCTCAGGATGTTTCTAGTTTAAATAATAAAGATAAAATTGCTCTTTCACCCAATGGACAAACGCTACCTCATACTAGGGGTAGATGAAAATGAAAAATTAAAAAATGTAATAAAGGATCAATATTAAATATATTTAAATTCATTTAATAATAATAATATTGAAAGGGGGGATATTTAGATAAAAAATACATACCATCATGTTATTCTGCACAATCCTTGCACGTTATCCAGCTTCTTCTACAAATAATCTGCGGGGTGTACACATACCAAATCTATCATGTTATTCTGCACAATCCTTGCACGTTATCCAGCTTCTACAAATAATCTGCGGGGTGTACACATATCCTTTTACTAACTCAACCGTGTGCAAGAGATTTTTACACCCTTTCCAAACTAAAAAAAAGATAAGTAACAAATAAATAAATTTGTTTAAAAAATAATGAGTAACAATAAATAAATTTGTTTAAAAAATAATGAGTAACAATAAATTGTTAAAAACAGACATACACGATATAAGATCTTTGTTTAAATTTACATCAATACTTTATAACTTTTATAACTTTGGCTGTTTTATAAAAACGTTTTTTGCAGCAGGGACACTTAAGATGTTTTAATATATGTTTCTTAAGTGACCCTTCTACAGGAGAATCACAGATGTAGCACATTTCAATCACCTCTTCATATTTCAGAACCAACATCATGAATCTGCTTGATATTTACGAAATCTTTTTTGGGGCAAATTATTATTATTATTATTATTATTATTAGGTCTCCATTGTATTTGGGAAGTTTGAGGAGCAGAGCGATTAAAATTAGAATTGTTGAAATTATAACCAGAGTTTGGTTGAAATTGAATTGGTTGCATCGACGATTGTTGCAGGGGTATATGTTGATTATTTGGTTGTCTATTTTGAAAATTAGGAGGATAGAAATATTGAGAAAGTTGTGGGCGAACATTTTGCGGATTTTGTCGAATTATTTTAGGACTTGTTTTATAATTTTGATTAATTAGAGAATTATTTCTATTTTGACTGTATAGGAAATTTTCTTCTTCAATGACTAAGGACATTGCCCTTTCTAAACAATCAGGATTACGTAGATGCACATTATTTTGTAATTGGCCCCTAATATAAGTCTTAAGAGCTAATTCATTATAATTATTAATTTTTACTCTTTTTTCATCAATTGTCTCATTACTTGAATTTAATTTACCTATTACTAAACTACGCGCTTCTTGACAGCGCATGCCAAAACTGTGTGGCGTTTCATTTCTGTGTGGACTTAAAACTATAGATCTTGGACAAGACAATCTATATTCCTTTGATCACCAAAACTTAATCTAAGGGTTTCTTTAATCTCATCCCATATTCTCAATTCAGTTCTTGAACCTATAAGAATTAAAGCTCTACATACTAATCTACCCATTATAGCTCTTAGGAGAAAACTACTTAACTGCGTGTTTGTTGCACTATAAAATTGAGCAATAAAACTTTCACAATTATCAATAAAAATATTTAACGTATGTGGATTTCCCTCATAGTGTGGGATAGTGTCAATATACACCGAAAAAATGAAAGGGGTAATTCTGTGATTAAAATTAATGTGAGTGTTTGGTATAAAATTTTTTGAAAAACCCTCCCCGGAAAAGTTACACCACTTCGAAAATTAAAAAAAAATATTTTCCCTGCATATCAAGCTAAAGACACGAAACTTGGTAAACATTATCTGTCAATAAAAGTACACTTTTTGAAATTTTTTCAACCCTGAAGTATGCTTAGAAGGGGTTGAAATAATCAACCCCTAAGATATTTTTTCTTACAACTTTTTTTTAAATGAAAATTTTTTCTTTAAAAAAGTATGACTGAAAAGCCCAATTCATTGACTAACTTTTTTATCTCTACAAGTTTTTTTCGAAAACTTAACCATATAACTAAATTTTATAATAATATATACCACTTGTTGTGGTCGCTGGTTAAGGAATGAGAGGTTTTTTAAAAAGAATATAATTTTTTTATACAGGGTGCTGCTGTTGTAGCTGCTGGAACAAAAACAATATGTTTTTGCGACAAGCTTCCAGTATGTTTAGACTCAAAACCGATGCTGCTGGTTTGTTTTTAGGCGTTTTCTGAATTAGGTTCTCTATATAAGGCAACCTCGTTAACATTTCTTTCGCAGTATGCCTCCGCGCTTCGTGTTACCATATCATCGATATTTGGGTCCGGGAAACGAATTGGAGAGTGGGGAGCCCGTTGACAGTGACGATTACATAGCCTACGCTAACACCATATCGGCAGAAGACGTATTAAGAGCTGACGAAGAGGCCGTAAAAGAATTTTGGAGTGACTTTTCAACAACCGGTAACTGGGATTCATTGATCGGTAAGTTTGGTTATATTAAATTTTTCTGTATAATACCAATAGAATTGTAGGTGCCGCTGGTTTAAAGCTCAAGAGTATTCTGGAAAAAAACACAGGTGTATTATATCCAGACATGTCCAATAAGCACGAAGAAAAATATAAAAAATTGCCAGTACGACTTGGCCTAACGAGAAGGAGAGGAGATAATGAAAATCGACAAAATGAAGCTCGTAATAAGAAACTATTGTCAAGACGAGATCCTACACAAGATCCTGCTCAACCTTCATCCTCTCGTGACGTTTCGGATATTGGACAAGACGAAGGATATGGTACCCAAATGAGTCAAGGGAATGCTCCCATGAATACCGACGAAGTAGATGCCGGAGAGGAAATGGGAAATCCGTTCAATACGGAAGGGGTTACAAATCCTACAAATGGATCGGGTGTACTCTATATGATGAAGTCACTGGCAAGTCCTACATTTACATTTTTTAAGAAATCTCGCATCATGCATACATGGGGATTTGCATCACACCGATTTAATTTAGGACCAAAGGGTAAAGAAAGCAACTATATGGGTTTAAGTACAAGCCTAGCATACGTACCTGTCGACTGGATACCATTTTATCTATCTCCAGCAGAATATTCCATGTTGCCACTGGGATCCTTTATTAAAGAGGTTTACGTAGAAATAATACCAAAAGGAGTGAGATGCTCATTCGACACGGGTACGACATTAACCGGAAGTGCCAATTCTATGCACATAATTTTTAGAAAACATTGTGTGGGTTTGAACCATAAAGTCGAACACGTCAACTATATTTTGAAAAATGATGAGAAAAAACCGATGACCATAAATTCGCTCGCAAATATTACGTCGTCGGAATTTACCTATAGATTATACGGGGAAACTGCAAATTATCATTCTAACAAAGATCCTGTTTTTCCTTCTTCCTGGGGTGCAAACAGAGCGCTACCCGCCTATGCCGTGCTCATGTGTACGGGCAATGGATCGACCAACAGTTATTACATCAAAACTGGATGGCCCTGTTTGGATAAAATTGTCGAAAGGTATAATCTCAATGAACATATCTATACTCCGTGCGTAAGATATACGTATAAACCCAGAAATGGCATTTTAAAGCATCTTTACAACTCGTCCGTGGTACCGAATAAATTGAAATTACTTTCCGGAAGGCTCGACATTGGAGTAAAAGAAACTCAGTTTTTGGTAGATAACAATTTCCAAAATACTCACATGAGCTTCGCGCCTTGTAGAGAAAAAGACAAGCAAAAATTTGGTTACGAAAATATAATCGAAAAGAATTTTATGACTGGACACCCGAACAACAAATCACACACGATATCTCAACCTCAAGTTCATATTGGCATTGAACCGGTACAATCTAATGCACCAGCCGATGCCAATCAAAATTGGGTGAATGCTTCCGCGGAATATGAAATTCGCGCATCATGTGTCATCGGTATTCGTACCGACTTAATGTATGCCGATGGAATGTACGCAAATAAAATGGGATTCCCATCAGCGACAAAACAAGCTAATCATAATTATTTTATTTCTCAGAATCATGTCGGTGGACATTATTGTGAAAATTGGCAAGGTCATTATAATAACAGTGATTGAGTATATGTATATTTATTGAAATAAAGTGTTACAATGTAATAAATTTATTCATTAACAACAATAGTTTTAATTATTCCATACAATTTCCATAATTTATACAATGCTAATGGATGCAAGTGTTTAGTAAAATTAGATAATAAAGTACAATTATCCCAATTAAATCTATACATGCGATTATTAAAAATATCGTTATTTGGAAAGACCTCCGCATTTGTCGTTACAATCACCGGAGTTTTATCTATTTGAACATGTGATTGATATTTTATATTCGCCATACAGGGGTCTCCCGCAAATAACATTTTACAGATATCATAAGCTGACGGTTCGCAATTCGGTTGGTCCCATATTAAAATTCGTTTATCAACACAATCCTGTAGAGGAAATTGTGAATACTTATTAAAATTCGCGATTTGTCCTTTAACTAAACACAAGGACGCGCATATTTTGGCGAAAAGAGTTTTTCCCGCGTTGCTAGGTCCTCTTATTTGAATGCAATTTTTTTTCTCCTTCTTGCGATCTAAAATGTTGTAAACAACACTTAAAAATTCTTTTATGTAATCCTCGTCGTAATTACATTGATATGAAATTAATTCCGATAATTTAGAAGTTGATTCTTCGACGGAATAATAATAATCGTACACGTGACCGGATGTGCAATCGAAAAGAGGCTGCGAATTTAGATAAAATTCAATGAGTTCGTTTATTGTTTTATTACAAATTGACCTTTGAAATATATCAATAGCGGTTATATAATCGGAGTCTGTTCTGCCAATTCTTTTTAATTCCGAGTTATCTATCCACTGCTCGGTTTTACACGAACTTAATAAGGGACAAACCGGGAATTTTTCGAAAAATTGTAAAATTTGCGTAATTTTCGAACCTTTTTGACGTTTTGATGAGCTGCAATTTTTTCCCTTACGTCCTTTAGTAGATGTTGTAGATTCCGATTTCTCTCCACCATCAACGGCGTCACTACGAATTGCACAGATTTCGTCATCTTGGTCCAAATTTGTTCCTTGACCACCTTCTTGGCTTCCTTCAATGGAATCAATTTCATTTGGACCAGGTACTTCCCGTCGGGCGCCGGCGAAGAAATAGTAGAGACAGATTCGGGGTTGTAGAAACATATAAATTCCGAGATTTCGGAAATATTCTGTAAATAAAATAAATTCTTTTACCACACCTAGAATGAACAACATGCCAAATTTAAATAAATAGAAATTAATTTTATTTACCTCCTCGCAACTCTCCGCTCCACTGAGCTCGTCGTTTTCTTCTAAGAAATCTGACTCCCTGGAATATAGAGCATCTGCAGGTTCCTGCTGTCCACCCGCAATCGTGGACGATGTGAAGATGGTTCCATTAGGCGCTTTCATGATAACTGATGATGAGGAGTTGTCCGTAGTATCGCTGGTTTGCCAATTGGCTAACCATATCAAAGCCTTGTTGGTAATCTCCGACGGGAATGACGTCGTGGCAAAATCTTCTTCTGAGACGAGCTCCAGTAAGGTCTTCCACGAATTTACTTCTTCTTGGTTCCCAGATTCCAAATTCTCCAGGATCCTCCTCAAAATCCTCATTAATGGTAATATCGGGTGTCCAAATTGTAGAAGCCATTTCTTTGAACAGTTCTTCAACAGAGTCCACAATTCCATGGGAGTCTGCCATATTTCTTGAATTAAATTTAAAGTATCTTTAACGTTACAACAATCTGTTTCGTCTTTAGTTATTTCCGCCATTAGTAAGAAATTCCGCTGCTAGTACCTCGTTTGTATATTTTGAGAGGCAAGAAGTGCAATCTTCTATCTTTAGGTACTGTATGCACCGTTGCTCGCAATGTGCACAGTATACCTGTTCCACGTACGCTTCGTTTAAAACCTCTTCCGGTTTAACCAAGGATGGATGGTAACAAATAATTGAATGATGTTCAATTAGTTCCAACCAATCTATTGGATTTATTTGGATACTACAACTACGACAAACTTCAACAATAACCTCTTCAAAAATTTCTTTTTGAGGAAGTCCTTCGTCTATATTTCGAAATTCCCCGAAATTATTTTTATAAGTGCGAACGAATATTTTCACAAAATTGGATTTCTTACAATACCATATATTTAAACTCATCACTTACTTGTAACACTTTATATAGCTTAATCATACATATACTGATTTTAAAATTCGATTTTTCCTTTTATATTCCAAATTTTTAATTAGTTATAACCAGCATGTGCCTGGAAAATAACTTTTCTTTAATTTTTCCTGCGTTGGACTTGACCTTGATTATGTAATGTTTTTATTCGACACGTGTGTGTATTTTAATACACATAATTGCACAATATACGGGGAAATTTTTATTAGCAGCATCGGTTTGAATCTAAACATACTGGAAGCTTGTCGCAAAAACATATTGTTTTTGTTCCAGCAGCTACAACAGCAGCACCCTGTATAAAAAAATTATATTATTTTTAAAAAACCTCTTATTCCTTAACCAGCGACTACAACAAGTGGTATATATTATTATAAAATTTAGTTATAACCAGGATGTCGTTCCTGCTGCTGGTTATGTAAAATAGCATTTTATTAAACAACAGCCAACCAAATTATGATTCTTAAGACTTCTACAACTAAAAACAAAAGTGAACAAACAATTAACAAAAACCTGTCGAATATCGACAATACAATTATAATAAATGTTGAAAATGACCGCCTTCAGCTTCAATACAAGCATCTACCCTTTTCCTCATAGAATTGCGTATACGATGAAATATTCCTGGAGAATTTCTTATAGTTTCACACCCTGCTACAATGCGGTTTCGCAGATCATCGATATTTTCAACTGGGTTTGTGTATATTAAAGATTTCAGATATCCCCATATGCAAAAATCCAAAGGATTAAGGTCAGGGGAGCGGGCTGGCCAGTTTACAGGTCCTCCTCGACCTATCCATTGATTGGCATACACCTCATCCAGGTGAGTTCTTGCACGTATACTAAAATGAGTTTGTAGAGTTAAAAAAGTTAGTCAATGAATTGGGCTTTTCAGTCATACTTTTTTAAAGAAAAAAATTTTCATCTAAAAAAAGTTGTAAGAAAAAATATCTTAGGGGTTGATTATTTCAACCCCTTCTAAGCATACTTCAGGGTTAAAAAATTTCAAAAAGTGTACTTTTATTGACAGATAATGTTTACCAAGTTTCGTGTCTTTAGCTTGATATACAGGGAAAATAAAAAAGAAAAACCATTTTTTTTTAATTTTCGAAGGGGTGTAACTTTTCGGGGGAGGGTTTTTTCAAAAAATTTTATACCAAACACTCACATTAATTTTCATCACAGAATCACCCCTTTAATTTTTTCGGTGTTATTTAGATACACCCTGTATAGTTTAGGCATTTGTTGATTAGTTTCCGCCATCGTTACAGTGATAGTTTGTTCTTGAATATTAACAACTGATTCAAATAACCCTGTTAATTCTTCTAAAGTATTATCGTCAACCATTTACAAACAAATTTATCTAAATTTAAAATTGTATTCTAACCAAAACAAATTTTAGTCTCTTAATTGATTTGAAAATTACAGCTACGATATCAAGATAAAGGAAAAGTATAAAAGGAATTTTTCGACTTACAGTACTATGAAGGAAATTTGCATTTTTCCCAATAGGATATGTGGGCGATGTGGTCCCTCTTCCCTGGATAGTTTTACAAATTTCTTCTCCAATAGGATATGGACGATTTGGTTCCGTTTCCATGGACAGCTTCTTGAATCTGCACAAAGTATCTTCTGGAGTCACAAGTTCGTTATTGCAAATAAACCGTTAATACGGACCGGTTTCGAGATTTATGTCGAACCGTTTTACAATCCTACTGACTGCGCCAAATAAATGTGATTTAGTCCAAAATAACTTTTTAAAAAAGAAATTTCAAGAATATAAATTTTATTACTAGTTTCTACAATGAATGCTAAATTAAAATAAAAGAAAGGTGGAATGAACGTGAGAATGCAAGCTTGCATCAAGTTATACAGAGTTCGCTGTACTGCGACCATAACTCGCAGGATATATTTTTAAATTTCAAGGCCCTTCTGGATTTTTCGTTCTGCGCATGATTTTTCTATTCGACGTTAATCTATCCCCCGTTCTCTACGTAATGCCGTTTTTCCCGTTTAAATCGGACCACGTGATACACGCTAAGGCCCTTCTGAATTTTCGTTCTGCGCAGGAGTTTTCTCTTGCACGTTATTCTATACCACGTTCTCTACGTAATGCCGTTTTTCCTGTTTGAATCGGACCAATAGCAGTGAATATACATGGTTAGGTCCTTTTGGCATTACTACTACCTTAATCTATACTCATTCGATGGCCGCCATCTTGGATTGTCGACGTTATCTAACCGCGAACCGGCGTTATCATGTTTACTGATAACCCAGACCTCGAACTTCGACGCGTGACGTCACCGTAAAAAAGTGCAATTTGAACCTTAGCGATTTCCCATGTTAATTTGCATAAGGATTGTGCTAGAATGAACATATCCCCTTTACTTACTTTATTATTAAACCAATCAGCCAAGTCCGTTCCTGCGGGCGCAGGTTGTGGGCACAACTGCATTAGGAGTAATAAAATACTTACGATCTATTAATTTCTGATCGCTTTGCTTTATGAAATACCCATGAAAAGTTGTATTAATTTTAAGCATTGACATTGTTATTAAAATGTTTCTCACTTTAATTTTGAATAAATGTAATGCATCCTTTAAAAAATATTTAATTTCTTTGTTTTAAATTTATTATAACTCCCGTTCTAATTCTGAATTTGAAAATAGCATTCACATCGATCCATTTGACTCGTCTATCCTGTTTTAATCCTAAACCCACCATGTTCGATATTAATTTTAACATGTTTCTCATTTTACGCTTTGACCAAATAGAATTTTTTTTTTAAAGCAAGTGCTTATTGTCTAATATGTCGATTAATTAATTTTAGTGAGACATTGGCAAGAAGTTTAGAATAATTTTGTTCTATGCTCTTAAGAACTTCATTAACTTTATTGACTAATGCTGACATTATAAGTACCACTTTGTTAATTAAAAAAATATCTTACTAATTTTCCACTTCTTGCTATATTTTTATTGCATTCTTAGTTTTTCCTACGTCTACTGTCCTCCTGAAGATGATTGAATATTTTCTACCATTTGAAAAGATAATGCGGGATTCGTTTTTCCTACGTCTACTGTCTACTTGAATATGATTGAATATTTTTCTTGGAAAAAATGTTGAAGGTTCTGGCGGGCGGTATGACTTTGAGGCAGGAACGTGACACTCTCATCTAGTTCTAGTAGAACTGCATCTCCAAATCCTCCCTTTGTAATTTAACTTCCAATAGTTTTTTGCGGAACGTTTAAGGGTACAGCACTCAGTTTCACTAGTTGTTTGTTTTCCTTTATAAAAGAAACTTTATGTAATGAATTTAGATCCATCTATAAACAAACAATAAGTTTGGCTATACTATCAATCGAAAAACTTTAACTACTGACGTGTTAAAATAATATAAATTAGGAAAATAGTGATAATAGTGATATTTATGATTCCAACTTCTCAGTTCTTATCAAGTAGGCAGCATAATATCTCGGAAAATTCTATTTTTGGTTTTAATAAAGATATTACTATGGTTGTTTTAATGTCATATCATGCGTCATAAAGAGTCCTAGCAGAAGTAAACGCACTAAGTGTCGATATACGGTATCAAATATAAGCTAAACTCGAAGAAAAAATGATAAAAGAATCCACTTTACCGCTACACTTATTTTTTAATTGTAACAGAACTGAATGTTCACGCAAAAAAAAAATTAAAAAAGGGTTCAGTTGGCATCACGTCCGCCCCTATAAACTATTTTATGCACGTCAATAGTAGAAGGTTAAATGTTAATAAGAAAATAAAAGCAAAATTTTCAAAAATACTTTTAGTAGTTGTGGGGGCACTTCAGCTCCCCTATGGCCGCCATCTTGGATGACAGATGACCGGATGACAGATGACAGATGAGTGACGTGATGACGGGACGACGGGGTGACGGGTTGACAGATGACAGAGCGAAGATGACGACCGCCGTTCACCTGAAGGATCTAGATGACGGGGTGCCAGCCGCCGTTCACGTGAAGGATCTAGATGACGGGGTGCCGGGGTGACTGGGTGACAGATGACAGAGCCAAGATGGCGACCATCGTTCACGTGAACTAAGGATCTGACAGGCGACAGTTGACGGATCGCTGGGACGGTCTGGGAATCCGGCGTCCTGGGAATCCACCGTTCTGGGAATCCGACGTCCTGGCGTCCTGCGTTCCCAGGAAGGCTGCGAATACGACAGCGCCACGACGCCGCACGCAACGGTCGCAACGGACGCGAGGCACGTACGCAACGCACGCAGCGCACGCGACGCACGCAACGCACGCGATTCCGCAGAAATAAAACATCACAGATGTAAAAACGATTTAATATTCAATTGACGTCTGCTGAGAAAGGCATGAAATTACGGATTTCACAAGAAAAAATTGGCGTCCTGCGTTCCCA
Organism: Psylliodes chrysocephalus; assembly: GCA_927349885.1. Classification (NCBI taxonomy): domain Eukaryota; kingdom Metazoa; phylum Arthropoda; class Insecta; order Coleoptera; family Chrysomelidae; genus Psylliodes; species Psylliodes chrysocephalus. Next base: position 89,918,328 of record OV651814.1, read on the forward strand.
GGAAGGCTGCGAATACGACAGCGCCACGACGCCGCACGCAACGGTCGCAACGGACGCGAGGCACGTACGCAACGCACGCACGCGACGCACGCGACGCACGCGACGCACGCAACGCACGCGACGCACGCACGCAACGCACGCGACGCCGCAGAAATAAAACAACACAGATGTAAAAACGATTTAATATTCAATTGACGTCTGCTGAGAAAGGCATGAAATTACGGATTTCACAAGAAAAAATTGGCGTCCTGCGTTCCCAGGAAGGCTGCGAATACGACAGCGCCACGACGCCGCACGCAACGGACGCGAGGCACGTACGCAACGCACGCAGCGCACGCGACGCACGCAACGCAGGCGACGCACGCAACGCAGGCGACGCACGCACGCGACGCCGCAGAAATAAAACAACACAGATGTAAAAACGATTTAATATTCAATTGACGTCTGCTGAGAAAGGCATGAAATTACGGATTTCACAAGAAAAAATTGGCGTCCTGCGTTCCCAGGAAGGCTGCGAATACGACAGCGCCACGACGCCGCACGCAACGGTCGCAACGGACGCGAGGCACGTACGCAACGCACGCGACGCACGCAACGCACGCGACGCACGCAACGCACGCGACGCACGCACGCAACGCACGCGACGCCGCAGAAATAAAACAACACAGATGTAAAAACGATTTAATATTCAATTGACGTCTGCTGAGAAAGGCATGAAATTACGGATTTCACAAGAAAAAATTGGCGGCCTGCGTTCCCAGGAAGGCTGCGAATACGACAGCGCCACGACGCCGCACGCAACGGTCGCAACGGACGCGAGGCACGTACGCAACGCACGCGACGCACGCAACGCACGCGACGCACTCACGCAACGCACGCGACGCTGCAGAAATAAAACAACACAGATGTAAAAACGATTTAATATTCAATTGACGTCTGCTGAGAAAGGCATGAAATTACGGATTTCACAAGAAAAAATTTTCTACACACTATACAATATACGTAAAAATCATAACAACTACACGACTTATTTTTTGGGGAGTTAAACAGTATGTTTACCCTTCTTCTTAATAACACTGATTTCTAGAGCAAGGAATTAATATTTAACAACGTTGTAAATGAGCAATTAGACTAACAGTGGTGATATTAATGTCTTATTTTTGACTCTCAAAGTTAAAGTCAATTTATTTAAAATTATAAGCTTACATTTTGTTTAGACAACCAGCGCTCTAATATGGGAGTGAATCGAGAAATGAATGTTCGGTAGATGAGTGATGTATTATTCCTCTCTATATTCATCATCACTACCCACATACCCACTCTCGCTATCTTCAGACTCACTTTCTGTATTAGACTCAGTGTTTGAGCAAAACGGACATGTGAAAAATATGAATGAATTAGTGCAGAGACACAACCCACCGTGTATTAGAGCTTCAGCGCTTATTTCAAACGGCGTATAACATTTCACACAACGTAAGAAGCACATTTTAGGTTTTCAATCTGAAAATAAAATAAAACACTTGGTAATTTCCCAAAAAAGATATATTTATTTTCGAATATAGCAACAGATCGTTTCAAAGAGAAATACATTGAAAAATATCAGAAACGTATTATCAAAATTGCATTTTTTATATAATTTGTAAGCAGCTTTGAAATGAAAAGATAATTATCAAATATAGGTTCATTTAGTGCAAACAGAAATATATTGAAAAATATCAGAAACTTATCAACAAAAATAATTTGTAATGTCCTAGACTAAAGATATATTATTTACGAGTCATCATGCGACACGCAAATTGTAACGCCGTTAAGATATCCTTTATTGAGATACATGTGCTTTTTAAACAATTTTTCAGACGCATTAGTTAAACAAAACGATGTTAATCGAATATTTGATCTTCTAGCAAAAACTAACAACTTAGACGCATAGCCCATTCGGCGATATTCAGGTCTTACGTAAATGAAATTTAAAAATATGGGTTGAGGTTCTCGATTAAACGGGTCATGGTTCACATCACTCAGAAGCATGAAGGCTATAGGAATTTCTGATTCGTAATATATAAAACAGGATTTTTTATGTACTACTAGCCACGGATTGATAAATAATAAAACAATCATTAAACGGTCTTCTTCTTCTTCTAGGGGAAACCCATTAATCAATTTTGCGCCTCGTCCACCACAAAATATTTTTATATGACTTTTCATTTTATTACGTCTGTAACGAAGAATAAGCACTAGTGATCCAAGTAATAAGAATAAGATACTCGGCAATATCTCAAACATTCAATAGCTAAAAAATAAAATATATGTTTAGTCTAGGATGATAATTTTTTCAACTCTTACAAACATTTTACAAAAATGGGAAGTGAGATTTTACAGCTTAAATAATAAGAGAGACTTGTGTGTTTTACAGGTTACAACTCAAAATTATACTTTAACAATGTTTCTAAGTGAATTACAATACTAAAAAATTAGCAATAAAGATTACATTACATTACAGTCTTAACAAACAAACCATTCACAAGTCGTCAGGAGCTCTAAACATTGTTGAACCGTTAGCATATGGTTTATACAGAAATCCTTTTTTTTTAAACAAGTTTTCGGAAATCGTATTTGAACAAAAAGCCGTAAACCGTATATTGATACTTCTAGTAAAATCCAATAATTTAGACGCATAGCCCATTCTTCGATATGGAGGTGATGTGTAAATGAAATTTAGTAATCTAGGTCGACGATGCCCATTAAGTGGGTCATAGTCTAAATCAGATAAAAGAATAAAAGCTACAGGAATTTCTGATTCGTAGTAGATGAAGCATTTGCGTTCTTCTACCGCCCACTGCGCGATAAATGCGCCGACCATTAAATCATCATCTTCTATTAAAAATCGAGAAATCTTTCGTAGGCCAGCCTCACCATAAAATATTTTTATATTATCATTCATTTTATTTGATCTGAATCTAACAATGAATACTAACTTTCCAAAGTAAAATAAGATATGTGGAAATATCTTTAATAGCTAAAAATAAAAGGTCTAGTTAATCTAAAGGTTTTATTCTTCGGAGGATTTCACACACAAGAAAAACTTAATTTATAGTTCATGAATTGTAAATTTTCTACACACTATACAATATACGTAAAAATCATAACAACTACACGAGGTTATATTTTTACAATCAATACAGAATAAAAAATTCATTGATTCGTACCAGGTTAAGTCAATCAGAATAGGTTGAGCAAAGTCTAAATGATCTTCAAATAATGAATGAATACTCCACGAAAATAAATCATTTTTGTCAATTACGGAAGACGGTACATCAGTCATTTTTCCTGTAAAAACTAAAGGAAAATATGTTTTCATTTCGCCTCAAAAAGCTAATATTTTTACATAGTTGAATTTGTACCCTATTTTTCTTTGAAACAAGCCCCCCAAAGCAGGGTGTCGATAAAATCATCATTATCATTTTCAACAATACGGCGTTTTTTGTAATCCATTTTAAAAGTTTTTGTCGTTCGTTTTTTCGTGACAATATTTTTTGTTTTAGTATCTCTACAAATTTGATCAAATTTTAATGTAACCGAATCAGTTTTATCAAGTATAATTGCTTTTAGAGATTCACTATTTAGTTTTTCTTTATTTTCATAACTGAGCGTAAACCCTTTAATTTTAGTAACTTCACGATCTTTGTTAGTCTTAAAAAAATAGCTTTTAGGACCCGTAGACACCCACTCAATAATATATTCATTATCACCTAATTCATTAGACCAATCCCCTAACATTTCCCCTGTTTCGACTGTATTTGTTCCATCATCAATATAAACAATAGAGTCAGTATCGTAGTATACTACATTTTCGTCTAATTTTTCAAGCATTTCATAAAGTCTCAATCGAGCATGAGTGGTTGTAAAGCATGCTATGAAAATATTAGTGGACCAGTTATTTTTCACAAATATATCTTTGTATTTATATGTTACTTGAACCATATTATCTGTGAGAAAAATACAATTAGAAATTTCAATTTCCTCATTGAGAAGAATATTGTACCAACTTTTCAGATCTGTAATGTACAGCGTTTCGCTTAGAGAATTTCGTTGGGCAAATTTCCCATAAAGGGAATTCAATGCGATTTTAGCCACCGCTCGTCTTCCTGGATTATATTTTACTTTGGCCGGGTTTAAGTCTAGACCCATTTCTTTTTTAATTGCAAGTACGTAATCCCCGGTAGATGAGTAATTGTGTGGACTCGATTCCATTTTTATTTTCATGAAATCATCCACATATCCCTTAAATAAGTTATTTGACTTTTGTGGAAAATTCCAAACTTCATGAATTTTCATAATTTTATAACCTTTTTCAAGAGATTTGTTGACCTCCGGCGTGGCCCAAGTTCCCGTGAAACATCTTTCATCATCAGTATGATTACATGTATGGGTCTCATTTGTCATACATGTTCTGCATAATACAAACATGAGCTTTTCAGATCGGTATGGAATAACCGGATGATAAAGATTTGAGGGCGGCAAGATCGTTGCCTTTATTAGACCAAACCACTGAGAGTCGTAGTCAACGGGGTTGTAAATTTTGATGGGATGATTAATAGGAAATTGATTTAAATACATCACTGAAGGGTAGAGGGAAACTAGGTCTATGTAGTTTAGTTTTTTCCCACTTACTTTCAATTTGGTTGCATTAGTCCTACCACCGTAAAACCCATCTCTAGGAATTAGAGGCTCAATGAAACCGAAAGGTTTTACATTTTTATACGTTTTACTCTTAACCCATTCACATTCCCATATTTCGACTAAATTATATCCACCCGCTTTTATTTCATTACTACGTAGTACAGTTTTTTCGTATAAATCATCCATTGTCTCATTATTTAGTTTATTGATAGTATCGGGATTGTAACATTTTTTACAACCGTGAAAAAAACAACCATGATACTGATACACTGTATTTGTATTTTCATCAAAGCTGTCTACTTTGGCCCCGCAAATCGTAACTTCCCCACCATTTAAAGCGTGTCTAACATTTGAAAACTGCCTAAGCCACGCGATTGATGCTTTACTGTAAGTATCTTTTTTGTCATTTTCATCAATAGCTATGGTGTCAGTAGGCATGTATTTTGACCGGTATATCGCCATACAGACTGAAGCAATAGTTAAATATTGAAGGGGATCTATATTCGCTATTTCAAGAAATTCCTTTCGAAAAGCTAGACATCCACGTCTTAATATGTCAACATCACTGGCGCAGTACGATTCCAGCTCAGCCTCAAAGTCGAAGATATAATTCTCACTTACACGTTCAGAGTGCCACTTGAGAAAAATCTCCCTTTGTTTAGGTTTCATCGTATAGTCGCCGTAATATTTAACATCTGGAATTGGTCCTACGTACTTTTGATTACTAGGTATATTGAAATAGTGGGGGAAGAAACCTTTTTTATTTTCATTGAGCCCGAAGGTAGTTGGAAAATCTGATAAGGGCCCACTAACAAAATTAGAACTGTCAATGATTTTTAGTTTTATAGAAGGTACTTCTAAAAGCATTAATTTCGACCCGTTGTAGATTGTAAACGGTTTAATTCCGTTTTCTACACAATACTTTAAAATAAAGTATGAGTCATAACTTTTACTATTGTGGGCTATCGCCGTATACCCCTGGTGCTCGTGGGAGATCAACCAGGTGACAAATGCTGTATTATCTTTAAAGGTGAATTTGTTACCGTGAAAATCTTGAGCTATCACAAGATTTGGAATATGTATTCCTGTATTTTGCATAGCTTCGTAGTCGAAAAAAATGTATTTTTCGTTGTAAGTACAGCGTGATATTTTCTTATCCGAACGGTCGTTACATATACACGGTTCTTTACATATAATAGGCTCTTTAGAACTTTCCTTGTACAAACATCCTTTATTTAACGGGGCATTGTTTGTGTTGCATTCACATATTATCTTACAAAGGCCGCCCTTACTTTCTTTCTTTTGTATAAAACATTTATGAGAAGCTGTTTCAACGTCCTTCAAACAATTATGACAAATCGAAAATCCGCATTTATGATACTTTTCTCTACTTATAATTTTTTTACACCCTGTACATTTGTAAACGGTAGAGCAAACTGTGTGATGGTTAGCTAAACATGTATCATTGTAACAAAATCTATTACATTCGTTACAGTATTTTTTATCTCTCGATGTTAAATCATGAGATGGAAGCTTACACAAAGGACAGATAATAGGAGTTTTACATTTATGTCTATTTTTTGTGTTATAACCAATATCGCAGCGATGGCAATAGTAACTTCTATTATAAAAGCCTGTTAAGCTGTTTATGACGTCATAATGATTTTTATCTTTATATAAACATAGTTTTATTGGTTGCTCAACACCCGCGTATATGACTTGATTAAAGTTTTCAGAATCAATGATTTTAATCTGAACATCTAAGAACTTTTCAACCTTTTCGAAATCCTCCAAAGAAAAACCATCGTTAGTATTAAATTCTAACGTCTCACATAGTTCTAAAGCTAATCGTCTTTGAATAGGTTTATTATCCCTAATGTTTTTTATTTGTCGTGGTGATAATTCATTACCTAATATAACATTAGAATGGTAAGTAAGGGCCGTTATTATCGATCGCAGCGCGCAAAGATTATCATGATTTTTAATTACAGTAATACTTTTTTTGCATGTCTATCTTTCGTTAAATTGAGAATTTTTCTGGTACGACCAAAACACCGGGGTATTTTAAAAAGCTGTATATCAAAAATTGTTCCATTAATATTAACGTTCTGATCTGAAGTCAAAATATTTTCAATTTGATCCAATAATTTATTAAAATTTATATTTGTACCAGTCTCAGTTGAAATAGGATGATTGAATTTTGAATTACTAGCTATTAGCCGGAGACGGTCGCCTGGTAAAAAACCCGCTCGAGTCTTTACGGTGTTTAATTTTTCTTCTAGAACCGTTCGTAAATTGTTTATATTAAGCGAATTGTTCGTGGTTTGTTTGGTAGTAAGTTGAAAAGTCGATAAATATGATTGAAATTTTTGAATGAATCGGTCTTCGCTTACACTCTTTAAATGCCACGACATACTGAAAAATAATAAAAACCACAAATTATAAAAATTAAGTAAACGCACAAAACACTTGCTCGATTCAATTTTAATCACATTATTTCTAGTCGCACGTGACAATATTCTTTAAATTTACAACGATGGTTGAGATATCTATTTTCCGAGACAAATTTGATTTTACATAACCCGCAGCGGAAATGTGATTTAAGATGTTTAAAATAGGTCTTTGAGTTTATTAGTGGTTTACTACAATATTTACATATTACAACCCTTACAGTCTTTTTTAAAATAAGTAAACTATCCATATTGCTAATTTTTTAGAAAGATAAAAATTCTTAAAACTATCCAAAATTAGATATTTAACATTTTCAAATACTTATGAAAACATAAAACTTCTAATCGCGGACAATGAGGAGTTGTATATTGCTTCGACTTTTTGTCTATCACCAAGGAATGTCTCTACGAATGTACGCATATGAGCACGAACGCGAATGAGGCAATCCGAGGCCGAACCATCTGCCTCGGATTTGGTTCAGCCTCGGGAAGAAATAATTTTTTGGGTGACCTGAATAGTGGACGCACGAGGCGTTGTACGGAATCGATCCATAAATGTGGTGAGCATATTTTCTATGTATAGTAGTAGTGCATAAATATGGCCGATTCAGATTCTGATGACGCTGAACGTGCTGCGTATTTTATAATTCTAAGTAGTTTATTAAAAAAGAAAAAGAAGAAGAAACCAAAACGATGGTCGTCGCAATTATATCTGAATAGAAAAAGACAACTAACTGAAAATAACACCGGTTTATTAAAAGATCTCTTGGCCGATAATAAAACGAGTGGGTTCTTTAAAAATTTTACCAGGATGTCAGAAGAAGATTTCTTTTTGTTGTTAAATTGTATAAAATCAAGAATAGAGCGACAAAACACGTCGTACAGAAAGGCTATTCCAGCAGAAGAAAGGCTGGCACTGACTCTTCGGTTTCTTGCTACAGGAGATTCGTTTACAAGTTTGCAATATCTTTTCAAGGTATCCAAACAGTTAATTTCCGAAATAGTACCAGAAGTATGTCAAGCAATTATCGAGTGTTTGAGTGACTATGTTCAGGTAAGTAATAATAATACAGACACTTAGTTAAAATAAACATTTATTCTAAAAGAAACGAAATTGTTTAAAGTATTTTGTGGACAATCATGCGACAAAAATTTTTTTGGGAAAGTGCCTCATTTACTCATTTAGTATGATTGTCGAAAAAATATTGAAAACATAAGTGAAAATATAATACGTAAGTATTTAAAAACAAAATGTGAGATTCTGCAAATCTAATAATAAACGCTTACAAATTCAGCAAGGAATCGTCATCTTCTGAAAATGTTTGAAAAAAACCAGTTAGACTATTATTGTCATGAGGTGATAATTGCGATACTGATGTGGTACTACTACTTGCTGTACTTAGTGGTGTACAACTCCTTCGCATTGTTGGAGCACAATGCGGCAATTGTTGACAATCTTCTGAAAATCTTTGAGAATAACCGGTTACTGTATTATTGTCATGAGGTGACAATTGTGGTACTCCTGTGGAACTACTGCTTGCTGTACTAAGTGGTGAAGAACTCCTTGGCATTGTTGGAGCACAATGGGGCAATTGTTGAGGATAATATTCTTGACGACCTCGAGGGAAATTGTACTGTTCCATTTCTAGTTCGAACAAAACATTGCTTATCCTATGCTGAGCGGTTGCGCGATATCTGTCATTAAATTTTGTTATTTTATTAGCGACATAATCTGCAAAAAGGTGGCAGTCATCTTTAGGTAGATCAGAGACTCCAGATTTCTTTTCAAGATAGTTGAATGCCATAGTGAGTCTTGGATCTTCCTTTACTTTTGTTGTTGACCAAGAGCGTTTCTGTGGCGATTTAAATAGTTTTTTTGGTTCCACAGTACTTTCTGCTTTCTCGCTTGACAACAGTGAACTTTCTATATTCGCATTTGAATTATGTGTCGCGTCAGGATGACCTGCAATCTGCTCTTGTTCCGTGTGTTCTTTTTCTGTTTGCTCTTGTTCCGTGTTGCCATCTGACTCTACCCCATCACTTTCGTCGATTGCATTCTGAAATATAAAAAACGAAATTTTACAAAAAAATAGCTGTAATAAAACATTTGTTTTTATTTTTCAGATGCCTCTAACTGAGGAAAAGTGGGCACATATTGCGCAGCAATTTGAAAATAAATGGAATTTTCCAAAATGCCTTGGGGCGATTGACGGCAAGCATGTCGTTTTACAAGCACCAATAAACAGTGGCAGTGAATATATAAATTATAAATCTCATTTTAGTATAGTTCTGATGGCTACAGCGGACGCCGATTACAATTTTACATTCGTAGATATTGGTTGCCAAGGCCGTATTTCTGACGGAGGTGTTTTTGGCAATACTATATTATCTAAGAAACTAGACAAACAGGAGCTAAAATTACCTCCATGTTCACCTTTAAATGGAAGAGAAAAGCTGGTTCCCTACGTATTTGTAGCAGATGCAGCATTTCCTTTAAAGGATAACATTATGAAACCATATGCTGGTTATCACCCTAAAGGTTCCACACAAAGAATATTCAACTACAGATTAAGTAGGGCTAGGCGAATTATCGAAAACACATTTGGTATTGCATCTAGCATCTTTAGAGTGCTGCGAAAACCTATGCTGTTGGAACCAGAAAAGGCAAAAATTGTAGTAATGTCTATTGTGTCTTTACATAACTTTTTACGAAGAAGCAAAACGTCTAGAAATATTTACACTCCACGTGGTTCTTTTGACACGGAATTATTAGATGGTGCAATAATACCTGGAGTATGGAGAAACGAAGAACAAAGCACATCCTCTTTTCTTCCCCTAAGAAATATCCCGCGCAGAACTAAACTTAGTTGTCAAGAGGCAAGGGATGAGTTTGCACAATATTTTATGACAAACGGAGCTGTATCTTGGCAAAATAATTATGCATAAAAACATGTTTATTTTACTGGTTGTATTACACTTAATAACAAAATAAAAATTTAAAAAATATACTCACAGTTAGAGTTTTCTGCGGGTCATCCCGGTCGTCTAAAAATTGCATACTTTCATACGCAAACCATTTGGAAACATAAATTTGATCACGTCCTGTAAAAAAAAGGGTTTTTATTTGACAATATTTAAAAAGTATTCCTATTTAATTAAAAATAGCACCTCCGGGAAGCAAAGCCATAATTGCAGATTCTAAAAATGTTGAGGAAACGGCTTTAAAGTTTTCCAAATTCAGTCATGCCAATAATAGGTATGTAAAAATGTTTAAAAAACCTTTTTAATATTTTCAAATGTTGATTTCATTTGGCATGAGTGAGTTTCGTTTTGAAAATTGGAAAGTCGAATCAGTTAGGTATGACTTTCTTTCACCGTAGGTGCGAAATTTCAAAAAAGTCATAAACAAACCTTTTCCTGTACCAGTTCCTTTTTTTACTCTACTTCTCTCTCGTCTGAATGAGCCCTTAAGACTTTCGATTTTCTTTTTCAATTCTTCAACCTCTACATTTAAAATCTCGGCTATTTCTCGCCAAGCGTCTTCCTTTTTAATTGAATTATAGTACGACGGGTGTCTTGGTTTCCACAATATCTCCCTTTTTTGATATACTTCAAGAAGCACTAGCACTTTTTGCTGAGACCATTCCATTGTTGCATTATTTAGAAACTAATATTATTATTAAAAATATACTGCACGCCAAAACAACAACACGTGGACTGCCGACTGCCTCGAAATTAATTTTATTTCCGTCCACACTGAACACAGATGAGCAGCGCACGAGGCGATGCCTCACTTTGATGTACCGACAACAGTTGGATCGGGTCGAGGCCGAATGGATACGGTTTCAAACAAATTTGCACGCCTCGTTCAGACGTACACATACGTATGCTCATGCGTCCTCGGATTGCCTCATTCGCGTTCGTGCTCATATGCGTACCCGCCTTCATACAAACCGAATCTTCTAGGAAATCCTGGTATTCACCAACGATCTCGCTAAATTTTTTCACGCCGAAGGTTTCAATATTGACAGCCACTTCTGAAAACCCGAGCCTTTTTAAAAGATTAGCTTCGTATTGCCCACCCTTATAACCGATGTACGACCCAGAATTAATAGCGTCTTTTGCTACCCCCCATAATAAATAATGAATATTTTCTTCCGGTTCATCACCGGGGAAATCTTTATATTCCAGCCCGTGAACATGATTTTTTACCCAACGCGCTTGAAATTGATCTTTGCTCGACAAAAGAGAGTATTCACCTACTCGATAATATTTTAAATCCAGCTCCTCATGGTCACGATCGTAAAAACCTAATTCTTTTACTTTAAATTTATTATTTACGGTAAAACCATCAACATCGATTATGTATTTGATGTGCATATTAAATATCTAGTTACGGAGGAAAACTAAAACTAAAAATCAGCCCAAATTTCGTCGATGTCCTAAAAACGATACGAGCGATTTAAACTAAGATAAAAATGATTTAATTTTTTGGTGTTTTAAATATTTGTATATCAAAAGTAGTTTGTTCCAAATTTACATCGTGATTTGAAGTTAAGATATTTTCGATCTGATCTAGCAATTTACCAAAATTTAAATTTGAATCAAACTGTGTAGATATGGACGAGTTAAATTTAGGATTTTGGGCAATCAAGCGTATTTTGTCCCCATCACTGTAATGACTTTGGACTTTAGCTTTCGATAGAGTAGTTTCCAATATATTACTCAAATTAGTGTGTAGTGACCCACCAATTTTAGGATTTGTTTCATCATACAAAAATTGATAAGTGAATAAAGAAGTATTAAATTTCTTAACGTTTTTTTGATTTACTTCTTTCAAAGACCAAGACATTTTTCTGAAAACAAAGAAAAACTGATATTCGTCAGTGTAGAAAACCGCCCTTTTATATGAAATTGATGTGAGAGGCGAATTTTATATTTTAATTCTCCAAAACATTTAAAGTATTTAAAAATTATTTGTCACAATATTTTAATGTAATTTTAAAAAAATCAATCCCCTTGGGTGGTCTGAATTTCTTTTTTGAAAAAGTGAATTACTAGTTTTTGGAACAATATTTAAAAATCGGCGAATTTAGAATAGTTCAGAATCAACATCACATCCATTGAGTGGGGTTATAGACATTTCGATTTTTTGAGCGGAATACTCTATTTTTCGTTTTATTAGACGAATTATCTTCGCCATTAATACAAAGACGGCATACAAAGGAAACAATATTTCGAGACCTTCGTTGTTTAGTCGGTATAACGTTACGACAAATACTGCAAACAAGGCCCGTGTAAAATGTTTGTTTAATACACGAGGGCATCTAAAATAAAGGAAAGTAGCATAAATTTAAACTCTGACTGGAACAATAATGTTTAAAAATTTAATACGATTTAATCACTGCTCAAGATATTTAATCCCACGAAATTAAGCATGTGCTTTTTCCTACGACCAGTTTGTAACATGTTGAGTATTTCTATTTCGAGCCCGGCTTAAAATCTTCTTTGTTTTGGTACAACCAACAACCCCGTAGCGACAGAGATGACAAATATAAGCAATTAGATTTCGCGACTTAGGTTGGTTAGTACTAATAAACGCCCCGCAATTACTGCAAGACATTGCTGAGAAAACACAGTGGCGCGCCCCTAGTCGATAACCGGTTCCACTAGCGGGCATCTAAAAATAATATTAACTTTAAGAAATATTTTTAATCGAGTTCTAATTAAATATAAATTCGTATACTAGCTTCTAATTTACATCTACAAATACAGCAATCTCTTATTTTCGTTGCACACGTTATAAAGGGTGTCCCAACAAGAGCGCCGGATTTAATTTGAAGGAAAAACACATTTATGTTTTGAATTAAGTCAACATTTTTATTTTAACATAAAGAAAAATGGTTACGATTAAACGTGAAATACAACATCAGGCAAATGGCCACCACGAAACCTCTGGCACAGAGTTATTCTTTTGGTGAAATTTTGAATCACGTTTTCGCATAAATGAGGCTGTATTTCACCAATAACGTGCCGTATTTCCTCTTTAAGATGTTCCACTGTTTCAGGCTTATTTGCATACACCTTTTGCTTCACATAGCCCCAGAGAAAAAAGTCCATCGGCGTTAGATCGCATGATCTTGGTGGCCAATGGTGATTGCCAAAACGAGAAATGACACGGCCTGGAAACTTAGTCTGCAGTAACACCATTGTTTCACGAGCTGTGTGGCAGGTCGCACCGTCTTGTTGAAAAAACATGTCCTCCACATTAATTTCATCCAATTCGGTCCACAAAAAATCCGTTAACATCTCGCGATATCGCTCACCATTAACAGTTAGCGCATTTCCAGCCGCATTCTCAAAGAAATACGGCCCAATCACTCCGCCAGCCCAAAATGCGCACCAAACAGTTACTCGTGGTGGATGCATTGGTTGTTCAAGTATCACACGAGGATTTTCAGCACCCCAAATCCGACAGTTTTGTTTATTTACATATCCGTCGAGTTGAAAATGTGCCTCATCTGAAAACATTATTTTCTTCGAAAAATCCGCATTAATTTGATGATGCTCCAACACCCAATCAGCAAATCCACGGCGTTGCGCATGGTCTCTTGGCTTGATTTCTTGCACCAATTGAACCTTGTACGCATGCAAGTGCAGATCTTTTACCAAAATTCGTTGCATAGTGCCTCTGGAAATGTTTAATTCTTGACCACGATGCCGAATGGAAGTTCCCGGATTCTCGGTCACAGATTCCCTTACTGCGGCTATATTTTCGAGTGACCGACAAGGACGACGACGTACAATGGTCTTCTGATCCATCAGCGTAAATTTGGTCTCAAATTTTGTAATTAAACGCCTCACTGTCGATTCATTTGGCGCATCATGACGACCGAAAATTTGACGTAAATGGCGAACTGTTTTCGCAAAACTTTCACCATTTTTGTAATGTGTTTTTACAATAATTAAACGTTGTTCATTTGAATACTTCTCCATATTCTTAAATCGCGCGGTCTGTAGGTGACATCTGTCAAAAAAAATTGACAGTGCAACTCGTATTAACAAAATGGCGGCAAATTTAAATCCGGCGCTCTTGATGGGACACCCTTTACATGCGGCCGCATGACCACAGGGCGTCTATTTCGGCTTCTAAACAAATTTTACACAGAAGACGATCATTTTCATCATTATCATCGGAATTATTATTATCTGATATAAAATCACATCTAGATTCATGAATAATATAGGCATCGACACCTGAGTACAGAAACCCTTCTATAGAAGCAGCGTGCGGATTCACTTTTTTAAGTGGATGGGTTTGCACAGGTCTATTTTTAAACGACTCCAATCTTGTTACATACTTTGAAAAATCTTTATAAGTGATGTATCTCATCTCATCATCTTTACAATAAAAGCCAACACTTACGTACCGACATGGATCTATATTAGGTTTCTTGGAGTAATTTAAAAACGTTTTTAATCTTTCATGATAAAATTTCATTTTCTGTAATTCATTGAAACTACTAATAAATCGACAGTTTGGTTTCTTTTTCATGTGGATATCAATCGGAATATCGCTTGATTTCCAATTTTTCAAAGATAACCCGCAAATCATACAAATACATCTATCTCCGGTACCGGAATAAATGAAACCTCCGGCTGCAAGCAGAATAGGCTTTGGGTTTAAATATAGAGGCCACTTGGTGAAAGTTTGTAAACGTGTAAATTGCAAGTCATCCATATCTAAAAAATTGAATATATCAATTCTTGAATTTTTTCGCAAGAGCTTTGTCGAAATTTTGAGAGCCGAAAGAGGCCTTACAAATATCATACGGGTTGAATAATTCGATCATGTAAAATAATAACAACTCTACCAACGATTTATCACCTTCTGAGTTTAACGTTAAAAACAACGACCCCCACATACATATAAGTTAGAACTAGTAAAAATTGTTTTTAAAATCTATTTCCTGTAAATAGTAATTGAATAAAAGTAAATATAAATAGAAAAACTGGGGAAGCATAATTTTTATTTCATTTTTACCTTTTCCCACTATTTTATTCTGGTCTAGAAAATTACGAAGGAGGTAAGGGATGTTTAAGAGTCATACCCTCAAGAACCCGAGGTAATTACTTTTACCCTATGTCAAAAATTTTACATCATTAATCTTTGTACTGGCTTTGAATTAAAACGATTTTCTATTTTCTACTAATAAAGTTGAACATGATACCTATTCTCATTAATTTTAAATTTTCTACTTGTTTTGAATGGTAGGTCTTTGTCATTAAATTTTTTAAGAGCTCTAATTCTTCTTTATTTTTGTTACAGAAAAAACCAATAGTTCTTTTACCCGAGCCGTCTACTCTAAGGAGGGATTAATACACCAAATTTATATGTATGTTAATAATAGAAAATCCGATATAAATATTATTTTAAATGATTTACACCGTATAAAAACGTTTTTAAATAAAACAGTCGCTTATCATAATAAAATATTTAACAGCTGATTTTACAACTTTACACGTTTTATCAGAAAGTGATAACCGTTGGTATTCAATTATTATAAAACGAAAGCGTTGTCAATAACCCCGGTTAAAACGTTGTTGACTAGGTCAATACCTTTGAATGGAAATTATATAGAGCAAACAAATTACACTTTTGGAGGTTTTTATACGGGCTCATTCATTAAAAGGTTAAAAGCCATACAATTTTTCAGAAGACCTACGAACCCACTACCTAAGAAAGATTTTTGATCCTTCTCTAATAAAAATAATTACATAATTTTTTAAAATTCAATAGATTTTTGGTTAAGTTTTTGAAATTAATTGGGCGCTGTGGTTTAGAGAAAGGACGATAATTAAAGTTATAAAATGTGAAAAACTTACTTCTAATCTTTTCAAAGTAAGGGCTGTTTCAGTTCTATAAGATGTAGGAGGATGCGGCTTCACGCCTAATCTTGAGTCCTATTAATACTTTTGGTGGAGATCCGCCGTTAGTATCTAATAATAGAAAATAATTGTAAGAAATAATACCTTACACTCAAAATCTATTTAAATCAAGAAAAATTAGCTTTTAGTTTTTGAAATTAATTGGGCGGTGTGCTTTAGAGAAAGGACGATAATTACAGTTATAAAATGTGAAACACTTACTTCTATTGTTTTCAAAATAAGGGTTGTTTCACTTCTATAAGATGTAGTAGGATGCGGGTTCACGCCTAATCTTGAGTTCTATTAATACTTTTGGTGGAGATCCGCCGTTAGTATCTAATAATAGAAAATAATTGTAAGAAATAATACCTTACACTCAAAATCTATTTAAATCAAGAAAAATTAGCTTTTAGTTTTTGAAATTAATTGGGCGGTGTGCTTTAGAGAAAGGACGATAATTACAGTTATAAAATGTGAAACACTTACTTCTATTGTTTTCAAAATAAGGGTCGTTTCACTTCTATAAGATGTAGTAGGATGCGGGTTCACGCCTAATCTTGAGTTCTATTAATACTTTTGGTGGAGATCCGCCGTTAGTATCTAATAATAGAAAATAATTGTAAGAAATAATACCTTACACCCAAAATCTATTTAAATCAAGAATAATTACATTAAATACTAAGAGTGAAAAAGTAAAATTACCTTTAAAGAGGGTAGGAATTACACGTCACAACACTTTCAAGCTTGTTTCGAGTATTCTCAAATACTGTATCACTGACAACCGTGTTTGTTTAAAATTATTTTTCCGGATTAACCAGGTATATATACACCTGTAATCGTGGTATTTTTCTTTATGGTTAACCAATGTCACCCCGGTTATTTTCATATTTTTTCTAGAACCCATGATTCGAGGTCGTTCCCCGGTTGTTTTCTCATAGGAAGCTACTTTGTTGTAGAGCGTAATTTTTGCAAAAAGAATAGCTTTAAGTAATAAAACTTATTACTATGCGTGTTACAGCCTTTCTTTTGAAACCATCATTTAAACATCTCAAAAGATGATAACATCGCATCTTAAAAAATATTGTATCTAGATACAGTATTTTTTATGGCGGTAATGTTCGAATTTTTCTTGTTGAAAATGTAATCATAAATTTGGGGTTCTCATTTCTCGCTTTACTCGCATATTACCCCCTGATTGTCTAAACAAAATGTAAGCCTATAATTTTAAATAAATAACTTAACAACGACTTTAACCCTCAAGTACTATCGTTGATTTTGGTTACACTTTTACTATCGTCGGGTATTTGATTACCCAATAAAATTGATATGAAATATGTCAATTCTGACGTTTAGTTTTTTTATTCAAATTTAATAAGTAAGATCTATACTAAAACAATCGATCCTACTACAGTACTATTTATTATAAGAAAATCAAAGGGTACAAAATATCAAAATTAAAAAATCATTAATTATCACAACCACAAAAAACTGACAGACATCATTGGCGTACCATTTGATATTCGTTCAGGTCCCACTTCGTTTGGTTGTTGTAACCTCTGTTTTCGTCCCCGAATATTATTTATAATAGATTTTAGATCATGTGAAAGTTCTTTTATATTAGATCTAACTTTTAAATGGTCCTTAATTACTGCTTTTCCTAGATCATTGCTAAATTGTCTACTTGAACTTCGTATACGATTATTTTTGTAAAGTTTCGGGGGTCCAACCTTTGAAAACGAAAGTTATTTTTTTCCTTTTAAGATTTCCATATTTGTACCAATAAAAAATAAAAGAAATTTTTTGTTTGGATAGTGCCTCTGCTTAAATTTTTTCGATGCCCATTAAATTATCAAATACTTATTTTAGTATTTTAAATTAAGGAGGGATAATGATTTTTGGGAGATTTAAGGCGAAATTTTCTAAGCTGATCTACCATACCATGCGAATAATTGAGGAACTATGAATTTTTACTTGATTTTGAGAAGAATACTTAATGATTTTTGTGGGATTTAAGTTGAATTTTTCTAAGTCTTTAATCGTCAAAGAATTTTTCTACACCGCAAAGAATTTAAACTGTAACATTTGACCCGAATTTTTCTAAGTCTTTAAACATCGAAGAATTTTTCTAAGTCTTTAAACATCAAAAATTTTTCTAAGTCTTTACATGTCAAAGAATTTAAACTGTAACATTCAAGTCGACTTGTGGTTAAACGTCAATGAATACTGTAATTTTTATTTGATTTTTAGTATTTTAAATTAAGGAGTGATAATGATTTTTGGGACATTTAAGATGATTTTTTCTAAGTGTTTAAACGTTAAAGAATTTAACCCAGAATTTTAAACGCTTTTGGAGAGCGCGAATCGCCAATTCAATATTCGTCGGACTCGCACGCTTCCACACCTACCCGTGGAATTTAGCTACTCTTCCAGTAAAATGCTGGTTTTGTACCTTGTAAACTAGTATTATTTTAACGAATAAATAGGGCATTCTTTTTTAAATTTATTACCAAATTGTGAATACCAGATTTTATTGTTCGATATTTTAAATCAATATACCCAGTATTTTCTAAAAATAACCAGCCCGCGGTATTGTGGTTTTAACCGCGAAATACGTAAACATATTTGTGTGAGCGCGAAAAATAGGAATTATTTTCTAGAACATGGATACACCGCCCGAATAAAAAATACGTAAACATATTTGTGTGAGCCCGAAAAATAAGAATTATTTTTTTCTAGAACCTACATACACACCCGAATAAAAAACGGCGTGCTCATCTTGAGAAAGTTTACATCCAGTCTGAAACAGGATTTGTTTTTAAATTATTGTAAATCTGTTATTACGGTTACTTGAATGACTCGTTATCAATGACTCGCTTCTATGGTACAATTCTTTTTTTATCTTAATTACCTGTGGTTATCTTAATGGTTGCGTAACCACTAACCCTTACGCAAAATATGAATCATCTCGTCAAATTTAGATAGTGACTTAAGAAGAATTTAAAATTTTTCAGATAACTTTAGTTATTTTTTATTAACCCTTTGAGTTTTCTTTAAAATTATAATATTTTAGGCCTCATATTTACGAGACCCAGTCGAACCCGCTAAGAATGAATTTGTCATGTAGGCCTTTGGCGCTTTTTTAGTATTTTAAATTACGAACCGTATTTTTGTGGGATTTAAGATGAATTTTTAACCGTCAAAGAATTTTAAATTGTAGCATTTAAGTCGAATTTTTCTAAGTGCGTATGTAATTTTTACATGATTTTTATTTCTCAAACTTCGCTTTTTATTTCTCAAGGAATTTTAAATGAAATTTTTTATTCGCTTTCCTAATTTTATTGAAAAACCACTAAAATAGTTAAAAGGTCCGTTTTAAATGAAACTGCACTCAGTAATAATTATAAATTTATTACAAATCAAAACTACTTAACAATTCACCTTTGTCTAATCAAGTCTCACAATTGAATGCCGTATGCCGGCCTAAAGAATATTATCCCCGTTAATCACTCACTGCTGGCGATGACTAACTTCCTTATCTTTTATTTACCATAAAAGGCAAACAATAATAGCGTTTCTAAAAGTGTCTTTCAGTCGGCCATGCTATCTTGACTAACGTCCTCGTAGTCGTCGTACTCAGCTCGCATTATGTAGGGCTTCATTCTGTCTGGAGCACACACGCCCTTGTACCTCTTCTGAGAACGTGTACTACCCTTCATATCCTCTATAACAAACCGATCGAAATCAAGGACAGCTGTTATAGTATATGGTCCATCGTACTTAGGAAGCAATTTCTTGCTCTTGCCATAATTTGAGGTATACTCCTTCCTCACTAATACAAGTTGACCAACTTTATAATCTGGAACCTTTATACGCGTTTTGTCAAATCGTTGCTTTTGGGAGATCTGTTCTTTTATAATGTGCTGCGATGCATCAGCCCTTAGTTTTTCTATATCAGATTGACAAGGGGTAGTGTCAGGTGATATCTCATTACTAAGGAAGGAATCAAATGTGCTTCTGGGTTCATATCCAAGTAAAAGTTTGTAAGCAGAGTAACCAGTTGCTTTATTGACTGTTGTATTTAGACCCCATCTGATTTTTGGCACTATTTGGTCCCATTTTTCTTCATCATCGGTACTGGCTGTGATTGCTGCCAAAATTGTGCGATTGTATCGTTCAGCTTGACCGTTTGCGCGGGGTGTAGCTGTCGCATTATGTACAGTCTTTACGCCTAGACTTTTACAATATTCCAGGTATTTACTGCTGGTGTAACAGGTTCCTCGATCGGAAATAATTCGCCGTGGGACACCAAAATTATCAAAAATTTCGGATAAAAACTTAATAACAGGTTCAGTTTTAGTATTTGGGACAGGTTTTAAAAATACAAATTTAGTGAACGAGTCCACAGCTAATATTAGGTGGGTGTTCTTGTGCTTACTCTTCACAAAAGGACCCAAATGGTCAATATGGATTGTATCCATTGGACATTCCTTTTTTTCAATTGGGTACTGGAATCCTGCCTTTCTAGATGATTCTTTATTATATAAACAACGTAAACATCCTTTTACGTAGTTTTTGATATACTTAGTCATACCAGCAAACCAGTAGAGTTTACTCAATGAGCTTATAGTCTTCTCATATCTAAAATGCCCAATTTGATCATGGTAGGCCGTAACCAATTGATGCCTCGCTTGTTTAGGGACTAACCACCTCAAAACCTGTCCCTCCTTGCGGTAGATGCGTCCATTTTTAAGAACGAAGTCCGCATGCAGCTTCTTTTCCTCCTGGTCAGTAGGAGTTCTACAAAGTACTTCATAAATATGCTGACAACGTTCATCTTGAAGTTGAGCAGCTAATACCCAATCATCATCATTTATGTTAATTAGAAACACGAAAGAATGTTCAAAATCATCAGGGCAGCTAACAGCATTCCTACTCAGAGCATCAGCATGTGACATCTTTGTTCCTGGTCTGTACTTTAAATTGAATTCCGATAAGATATACCCTAAATTGTCTCATGGAAACCACCACCGCCAGAGTTTTCAACTCATATGAGTGGTATCTTTGCTCCTCTTTAGTAGTCTGGCGACTAAAGTAAAGAACAGGCCTGAGAGATTCATCTTCTTGCCTTTGTAACAGAATGCCACCAATTCCTAGCTTACAAGCATCTGTATGGACTTCTGTCCAGGCCTTGGAGTCATACAGAGCTAAAAGGGGTCGACTTATAAGTTTTTGTTTAAGGGTCTCAAATGCATCTTGTTGTGGTTTTTCCCATACGAATAATATCCCCTTTTTCGTAAGTTGTGTTAGTGGTTTTGCTATCAATGAAAATGATTGAATGTATTTTCTAAAGTAGCTGGAAAGTCCTATAAATTGTCGTACTTCATGTACATTCTTTGGAGTAGGAAATCTTTCGATTGCATCGGTTTTCCGTTTACCAGGTTTAGTACCGTCCGAACTAATTTCGTGTCCCAGATACTCGATTTCAGATTTAAAGAATTGACACTTGGTCAATCTTAAGGTTAATTTAGCTTCCCTTAGCACACGTAAAATTAATTCCAAACTCTCGAGGCCTGATTTGATGTCTTTTGTAGGTATAAGTATGTCGTCCATATAAGCCATTGCTGTGGTAAATCTGAGAGGGCCTAGAATCTTATTTATCATCCTCTGAAAACATGCAGGAGCATTTGCTAACCCGAACGGCATTCTTAAATATTCGTAATGACCGTCCGGTGTAACAAATGCTGTTTTTGATATTGAAGCTGCGGCCATAGGAATTTGGTGATATCCAGATGATAAATCCAGAGATGTAAAGTAATTGCAGCCTTTTAATCTCTCAAGGTGTTCATCCACCCTTGGCAACGGGTATTTATCCTTCACAGTTTTAGCATTTAGAGCGCGGTAGTCTACGCACATCCTGTACTCACCAGTCTTCTTTTTTACCAACAAAATCGGGCTTGCGTAAGGTGAGTCTGACTCCCTTATAATTTCATTTGTAAGCAAATCATCAATAATGTTTCTTACTTCAGTTCGTTCAGATATGGATAACTTGTATGGTTTATAAGTTACAGGCTTTTCATCTTCCAGAATTATATCCAACTCGGTTGCACATTTTCCTATTTCAGCAGTCGTATTTGCAAAACAGTCGACATATTTATTAAGTAGGTCCAACAAGGCTACTTTTTGATGAGATTTAACCGACTTATCAACTTGTATATCCTCTAGTTTAATTGTTATAGGATCTATGCTGACTGTATTGACAAATTCCATTTCTTCGCTTAATTCTGTAGAGCACTCCTGTCCCCGGGCTATTAAGCTGTCTTTGGACAATATAATATCGGAATTTGACATATTGATGATTGGAATAATCGGACGAACTGACGTAGTAATACAACGACCAATACAATATTCCAATTCTGGTTGAGTCCTTAACGCATACTCTACATAAATATCGCCGTTATAGTCTTCACAGGTTACTTCAATGTTCATCATGGTATTTGGAGGGATTTCCGTCTCTTCTTTAGGAAACAGCTTAATCGTGGGTGATCTAGTATGTTCAAGGTTGGGCAGTATTAGAGTATCCTCCTTGTCACTAATGTGTACAACATTGTCCTTTACAATCATTAATTTGTTCTTTCCATTAATGAAGGACTGTCCAATTATGACTGGAATTTGTTGGACATGACTTGGTACGATTAAGACCTCTACCTCATCTGACGCTTGATCCACTACCAGATGGACTACCGTTTTACCTATGGACTTGGAAATGCTGTTGTTGTAGCCCTTCAGCGTTACTGAGGCACTAGTCCATCTTAGACCTATATTTTTGGCATCTTCTTCACGGATGACAACAACGGAGCATCCAGTGTCAACAAATGCTTTCATCATTACCCCATTTACTTTACAGTCTAAGAAGTAACATCCACTATTATCCATGACATTGGAGCATTTCAGAATAGTTTTGGGTTTATTCTTACAATTTTCAGCCGAATGGCCCATAAGTTTACACATACTGCACTTGATTTTTGGTTTAGGGCATTTAAAGTATGGATGTCCTTCTCCCTTACAGTTGTAGCATTTTAGTGAGGTATTTGTATTATTTTGAGAAATACTCTTCTTCATCGATGGTTTTTCAATCCTGGAATTTTGGTGTAATTGCCGCCTTTCACTTTGATTAGAATAAGACGTAGTAGGTAGTGTCGACAGGAATTCGGAATAAAGCGACTCAGGAGTTGAGTAACGTCCTGCTTTTGCTCCGGTTTTTATGTTTTGCTCGGTTATTCCATCTATTATACACGAGACTGCCTTCTTTCCAAAAATTTCGCAAGCACGAACCAATTCCATTTTTTCGAAGTAATACTTGTCCCAGGACTCTAAAGACATTTTAGTTCGTTGAAGCATTTTTCGAAGTTGACTAGCGTAATCATGGTGGGAAGGGAAGGTTGTGGTAATTAGAGACTTCCATTCTGCCCAAGTCAAATTATATGAGTTAAGACCGTTGTACCAACTTCTGGCAAGTCCACCCAAGCGACTCTGCATATTATAGATAGTTGTCTTTTCATCCCATCCGTTTAAAGCCTTCAGTTGTTCAATTTTACTAATCCACTTTTCTGAGCTATTGTCTGCATTTCCGGGTTCAAACATTGGGATACAGTCTGACTTTATATTGCTTCTTGCTGGTGGGTCTCGTTGTTCCCTGCTTAAGCTGCTTGTTCTGGATAATCTGTCGACTAAACGTTCCAATAATCCTAGTCGAGCTTCGGTGCCACTATCTGTATCCACAGGTGAGCGGCGTTGTATTCTTGACCTGATTTCTGGACTCCTGGAAATTCTTTCTGATCGTCTGCTAATAGGGCTTCTACTTCGATGACGGATTGCATTTCGATTTTGTCTATCCCTGGATCTGCTGTGACGTTTATTTGTAGCACAATGGTTCTCCTTACGATGTCCAACCATTATATAACCTTTTTAATAAACATAATATCTATCAGTTATGTATAAAAATTATAACTTGCGGCTGATGCAAAGTTAAAATCATTACAACTGCACAAATTCAATAATTTTCTGTAATAAATAATTACCGACATGTATACATTTATTTAAGTACGAAAATATAATATCATACAGAGCATAAGTATGTACTTAAATATCAACGCTAAAACATATAACAACATTAAACTATGGACAACATTAAAATATGGACAACCTGTACATATTTCAATCTTGAAATAAAACCGAATACAAAACATGTGTATTCAAATAATAATGCTAAAACATATAGCATCATTAAAATATGTACAACCTGTACATATTTCAATCTTAAAATAAAACCGAATACAAAACATGTGTATTCAAATAATAATGCTAAAACATATAGCACTTATTAAAATATGGACAACCTGTACATATTTCAATCTTAAAATAAAACCGAATACAAAACATGTGTATTCAAATAATAATGCTAAAACATATAGCACTTATTAAAATATGGACAACCGCGTACATATTTTAATCTTAAAATAAAACCGAATACAAAACATGTGTATTCAAATAATAATGCTAAAACATATAGCACTTATTAAAATATGGACAACCCCGTACATATTTTAATCTTAAAATAAAACCGAATACAAAACATGTGTATTCAAATAATAATGCTAAAACATATAGCACTTATTAAAATATGGACAACCTGTACATATTTCAATCTTAAAATAAAACCGAATACAAAACATGTGTATTCAAATAATAATGCTAAAACATATAGCACTTATTAAAATATGGACAACCCCGTACATATTTTAATCTTAAAATAAAACCGAATACAAAACATGTGTATTCAAATAATAATGCTAAAACATATAGCACTTATTAAAATATGGACAACCCCGTACATATTTTAATCTTAAAATAAAACCGAATACAAAACATGTGTATTCAAATAATAATGCTAAAACATATAGCACTTATTAAAATATGGACAACCTGTACATATTTCAATCTTAAAATAAAACCGAATACAAAACATGTGTATTCAAATAATAATGCTAAAACATATAGCACTTATTAAAATATGGACAACCTGTACATATTTCAATCTTAAAATAAAACCGAATACAAAACATGTTTATTCAAATAATAATGCTAAAACATATAGCACTTATTAAAATATGGACAACCCGTACATATTTTAATCTTATCCGATGTTGTTATAAACAGTTTAAAACAATTTTTCTTTTGTTAGCATTAGCCGTAATCATGACATGGAATAATTTCGTAAAATAGAAATTTAAAACCTTTTTATTAACCAGTCTTCGAAACACAATAGGATCTATCCTACCGCTGCACTAAAAGGTCCGTTTTAAATGAAACTGCACTCAGTAATAATTATAAATTTATTACAAATCAAAACTACTTAACAATTCACCTTTGTCTAATCAAGTCTCACAATTGAATGCCGTATGCCGGCCTAAAGAATATTATCCCCGTTAATCACTCACTGCTGGCGATGACTAACTTCCTTATCTTTTATTTACCATAAAAGGCAAACAATAATAGCGTTTCTAAAAGTGTCTTTCATAGTATTTAAAAGAATAACTTTAGTTATTTTTTATTAACCCTTTGAGTTTTCTTTAAAATTATAATATTTTAGGACTCATATTTGAAGTGTTATTCTCTTGAACCTGTAAACAAACACCGGAACTATACGTCATAATTAAAGACCGGACAATTTAATTTATTCTTATCAGCGAAGTAACGGTAAGAGCGGACCTTCGATTTGAATAATACATTCTGAATAAAACAAGTTATTTACTGAACTGGTCGACACAGTAGATAAGATATTGGATTTTTATCGCCCGGGCGTAACATTTGGGGCGGGCTTATTATTACATTTACATTGCAATAATTATTTTATTAAATTTTAGTTCAAATTTGGTTGGATATTATTATATAATTACAAATGATATTATTATTTATTTTTTTATTGTGTTGTGGGATAATGTTGTTGGCTTTTTCTGTTAATATATTATTGACTAATAAATATATCAACGAGGATACACCATCATTAGTTTTATGTTTAGAGTGTTCCAATATACACTCTTTATCCTAAAGTAGCAAATATACAATTATATACAATATATACAATACAAATTAATATCAATCTTCTTCATTTGAAAAATATGTTTGTATGACTGCATATTTTTCTAAATTGTCTTCAGTGAAATTACTTCTTTTAGAAGTCAATAAATCTTTAAACCTAGAAAACGATCGTTCTACGTCACAACTCGTTACAGGAGCAAATGAAAAATGTGGAACAAAATCACAATATTTTAAAGCAGTTTCATAATCGTTAAAATTGTTCAGGGAGATTTGTTTCAGAGTCTGTAAATTTGGATTTCTTTTAATAACACAATCTATTTTATGGTTAAATTTATCTTGTAAGGGCCACTTTACGTTTTTTAAGTGTAACAATGTCGATTCAAATTTTTCCATAGCAACCGATAATTGTAAGTTACGGGTTTCAAGGAATTTTATAGTTTCTGGGAGACACGAAAAATAAGTCGCAAGAAAATTTAACTCCGACTGCAAAGTTGTTTTTGTTATTAAACCTTTACACTGAGTGATAGAGAGAGCGTCCTCTGATAAGTTGGAAATAAATACTTTTAGTCTGTCGAAATGCTCCGAAAAAAAGAACACAGCCTGTAACCAAGTTCCCCATCGTGTAATAACTGGTTGTGGAGGTAGGGGGATATTCGGACATATTTCTTTATATAAAGAAACTCGGGACGGTGCTTTTAACAAAATTTTTTTAAAACAGCTAATCAACGAATTAATGTCTGGAAAGCTGTCACGGATAAACTCACAAACTCGGTGTAACGCGTGAGCAAGGCAAGTTACATGCAGCATGTTTGGAAAATGTTCTTGTAATAGTTTCCCTGTTTTCAACATTACACTTGCCGCGTCTGAAATAAACAATAAAACTTTTGAAACGTCATTATCAATTACATTGTTCAATCCACGTTTCACTATTTCATAAATCATTTCAGCGTTCACAGTTTCACGAAACACACTAGAAACTAAATACTGTTGTGAAGTATTTTCAGCACTTAATAATCCTACAACAACATTAACAACACATCTACCCTTTATGTCAGTCGTTTCATCTGCACTAACCCAAATATATTTGCTGGAAATTTTCGTTTTTATTGCCGTCATTGCTTTATCGTACTGATTTTGAATATAATGTTTTCTAATTGTGGATTCATCCGGTATTTTACGTTTAGTATATTTACAAAGAAAATTTTTGAAAATTGTATTATTTAATTTTGTTAATGGAATATTTGCAGAAACAAATGCGTTGCATAAATCTTCATAAAAGATTTTGTCTGGACATCCCTCTAAAGATTGCATGTGTTTTTGTGTTTTCACATGTTGTGTCATACTTGACTTTCCATTAAAAACTAACACCTGATCACAATTGCGGCAGTATAATTTGTTGTCATTAAAACGACGAAAACAATCAAAGTCCGATAATAAATTTTCCATATTTACGTTTCCAGTTTCTATCACTTTTCCCTTTGAACTAAACAAATATACTCATTGGAAAAATCTAGTGATATTTTTACAAGACACTTTCTTCTCAAATCTCCTGTTTATCGACTCTTTGTTATCTTTTTACATTTTTTCAACCAACAGATACCTATATAGAGTGAGCAATTGAATTAATACATACATTACAGAAATTTAACAGACATTTATTTTATTGTCTCATCGTGTATAAGTACCATAATATCCACAGGAAATAAAAACATAAATGTTTTGTTACAAAAAATCGGTATGTACGGTATCGATAAAAGCCAAAATATTCATAAATATAATATAAGGATTGACTTTATTTGAATAAAAATATCACCGGCAACTAACCGACAATGGATCGAGAAAGTATAAGACAACATATGATGGGCCTATTTGACATTCATTTTAGGCCCTCTCTACAGCGTCTTAGTCCAAACGCTCGTAGAGTCCTAATATTTGGCCCCGATGCAATTTCTCCAACAATGAATCGGGACCAGCTAAGGCTAGAAATTTCCAATTTTCTGTCAGATCCTTAGTTCACGTGAACGATGGTCGCCATCTTGGCTCTGTCATCTGTCACCCAGTCACCCCGGCGCCCCGTCATCTAGATCCTTCACGTGAACGGCGGCTGGCACCCCGTCACCCCGTCATCTAGATCCTTCAGGTAAACGGCGGTCGCCATCTTCGCTCTGTCATCTGTCAACCCGTCGTCCCGTCACCCCGTCATCACGTCACTCATCTGTCATCCTGTCATCTGTCATCTGGCGCCCCGTCATCTGCCACCTGTCATCGGTCGTCTGTCAACTGTCATCCGGTCATCTGTCATCCAAGATGGCGGCCATAGGGGAGCTGAAGTGCCCCCACAACTACTACTTTTTACTTTTACAAAATTAAAATGTACTTACTTTAATTATGGGGATGGTTCATTACTTATGCAAATTTTTTATATGCGAGAAATTTAGGATGGTTACTAAAGAACTGCAATGTTGATTCTTCGAAAGATAAACTTTTTATATTATTCCATATCTCTGTAAATCGTGTTTGAATGATCAATTAAAAAAAAATTCAATTTAGCAAGAACAATGTTGTAATTATCAAGGTATAATAATTTTTTTGTTAATTTCTTATAGTAAGTAATAACAAAACTCCATTTTTTTTGGTTTTCGTTTAATCATTAAAATACTATGAAACTTTCCTTTTTATTTTCTCTATTGCTATTTATTTACTCTTAATTGCTATTTATTTACATATTAAGATACTATGAAAATTTCTATTTGTTTTCTCTAATTGTATTTTAGGGCCAAAACCTTGAGTATACTTATAATTTTTATATTTTACTTAAAAATTTGATATTTTGCTCCATTTTAATGTTTTTTTTTTGCCAATAATTCATTAGTTACACTAAAAGAGTTCTCACCGTTTTCGTTGTCGCTTTCATCAGACTTTTCTTCTTGGTTTCTGCTGAAAAAAATATTTTTTGCGACAGGAATTCTTTATTGGAGTAATTCAAATTTCAATTGAATCTTTTTCACGCAATTCTTGTTTATTTCTGATTTAAAACGATGTAGCACAGGCGTAGAACGTGAAGATTAAGGCATAGAATGTGAAGAAGATGTAGGGGAATAACGTGAAGAGTAAGGAGTAGATCGTGAAAGCCTAGGCGTAAAAGTGGCTGTGTAATTCACAATAATATCTTAAGGTTCACTGTTCACACCTATATCCGAGCCCATAGTCATCTCATCCGTTATTTCATCAGTTATATTAAAAACATATTTTCCATCGAACTGTAGCAATTCAGACATATTTAAAGACTGTTTTAAAGCCATAAGTAACACACGGGTAACGAGTTTATAGGGAACAGGCAAAATAATTGCACTACAAAGAGATCCAACACCGTTTAACGTCCCTTGACAATAATTAGGTCCAATTTTAACGACAATTCAGTGGGAAAATAATTCAGGAGGAACTATACTTACTGAAATTCATGAATATGCATTGGCAGTCAGAAATGAGGAAAGATAATAAGGTTTGAAACACTTTATAGTTTTACTTAAGAAAATTAGGAGAGGAAATGTCCATTTAAGAACCAGAATAAGAAGGCCTAAGTAAGACAAAGAAAATTGTGCAATATGCATCGGCATATGGTACAGCTTTTCTTTTAAAAAGATGCCTTATATACACGTAGACATAATATTAAAAATAACGTTGTTATATTTTTATTAAAGAAGTAGAAAGTGAATATATTTCCATTTAATTACTCTAAACTTGAAAGATTCCTTAAGTTGCTTCCTATGACAAGCTGGTTTTGCTGTGGTGTTATTCTCTGACCCGTATTATAAAATTGATGTAATAAAAAAATTAAATGAATCAAATTTTAAATGTACTTATTATTAATTTATTTGAGTAGAATAGTTTTTAAAGAAAGGTAAGTTGTATTTATCACGAGAACAGAAATGAAAATCATAAAATAATTTTTTATTTAATAATGTTATATACATATAATACAATAGAGAAACAATGAAAAGTTCTTAAATATAATAGAGAAAAGGTGTTGTTTAACCTACTCCTGCAAATTATTAAGACAATTATGTTTATACTTTATGATGAATAATAATACTTCAGCGAAACAGCTGTTACACCAAAATGATTCATTTTGCTAAACTTAAGGTATTAGAAGATCTTTCCTCCATTCGTTATGATAGTGATCTCTTACAACAATGAGGTTTTTTTAAATATTTATGAGAAAATTTAAAACTATTGTAAAACTATCTGTATTAATTAACCCACAAACATAAACACTTCACTTCAAAAATGTCCTCCCAATCATTACAGGCAAGTACAGCGTTTCTTTCAGAAGGATAAATAATTTTACTTAAAGGAATAAATTGAAAATTTTTTTCTTACGATTTTGATTATTTTGAGCTAAATTATTAATGTATAGCCAATTAGGAAATTTTCGGATAGTTTCTCTTGTTTATGTCCATGGTAATGGAGAAAATTCTAAAAAATCAGCAGCACTATTGCTGTTTTCACAAATTGCTTTTACTGGTAATTCTCTAAATGTTTGATTCTATATCAAAAATAAAAATACTTAGGGAATTTTATAATGACCCCAAGGAAGAGTGTTAAAAGTACCTGGTATTAAATACCTCTTATCATCTTTAGGACTTAGAGAAATTTTTGTTTGTTTAATGCTAAATACATTATGCGCATATGACCGAATGCAGCGTTGAGACGTCGTTTGCTCGTTAAATTCGTTTAAGCCATCCACATAATTATTAAAACTAATTTTATTTTTTACATTAGTATTTAACTCCTTTTGATTTTTTAACAATTTTACCACTTTGAACCTTATCAGTATACATTTTTGAACGTAAACCTACGAAATGTGTAATTATTTTCCCTTTAGCTTCATCTTGACAATGACAAATTTCCAGATGATTAATATTCAACAACTTTATGAAATAATTAATTCCCAAAAGAAAAACAAAAATAGTACAGATGAAATTGGTATTGATTTAATTAGGCATCTTTATCACGTTCTGGGTTATCCTTTATTAAATTTGATTAATTTAAGTTTGGAAAAAGGAACTGTTCCTCAATGTTTTAAAACATCTACCATAGTTCCTATTCCTAAGGTGATAAATACAAATAGAGTTGATCAACTGAGACCTATAAATATGTTGCCATATTGTGAAAAGGTACTTGAACTTGTATAAATTGTGAAGTTTTTAAATGATAATGATACATTATGCAGTTATCAATCAGGTTTCAGAAACTCACATTCTTGTGAAACGGCTCTGCAGTTAGTTGTGTCTGACATGAAAAAAAAATTAGATAAACCAGGAATTGGCATTTGCGCAGTTTTTATAGACCTTCGAAGAGCTTTTGAAACTATAGATCGCAGAATTCTTTTATTAAAATTAAAAAGGTATGGATTTAATGGTTCTGTATATGATTGGTTAGAAAATTATCTATCAACTAGATTTCAAAAAACAAAGATTAATGATAATACATCAGATTTATTATTAAACGATGTAGGCGTTCCCCAGGGCAGTGTCTTGGGTCCTTTACTCTTTATAATATATATAAATGATTTGGGATCTGTACTAAACAAATGTAAAATTCATCTATTCGCTGACGATACATTAATTTATTGGTATGGGAAAGATTTTGGAACAGTAATTCAAACTTTAAACTCAGAATTAAAATTATTAACAGAGAAATTTAAAATTAATAAATTAAAAGTAAATGAAATAAAGTCGAAGTCTATGTTTATTGCGAATAATTTTCTGTATAATAAGTATTTAGGTTTAAATTTAAATGTAGTCATAAATGACGAAGTCATTGAGAATGTTGAAGAAATAAAATACTTAGGGTTAATACTAGACAGAGAATTGAAATTTAATAAGCACATTGGTTATATGTCTAAAAAAATTGGTTTTATGAGAAGGGCATCACTGTTTTTATCTATATCGACTAGACAAACCATCTATAATACACTGATATTACCTCATTTCTATTACTGTAGTACTATTATTTATACAGGGTGTTCTAATTTTGATAGGTTACAAATCCTTCAGAATAAGGCAATGCGGGCAATATTGGGATGTAATCGTTTTACTAGTTCACAGTTAATGTTGAAAGCTTTAAATTGGATGAAAATTGAACATCTACTTTATATTCAGACGATGATATTTATATATAAAATTGTTAACAACATGTTACCTGAATACTTAAACTGTCAGCTTGTACCAGTTGCAAATATTCACGGGCGTAACACTAGAACTACAAATTCTATAAATTTTTATGTGAATTCAAGTAACAAAACCAGCTCCATGAAAAGTTTGTTTCATAAGGGTATAGTTCAGTTTAATATTCTGCCTGATGACGTCAAAGCAAGTTCAAGTGTAAATGTGTTCAAAAAAAAGATGAAGAATCATGTAAAGTTTATATAAACACAATTCGTTTTTTATGTTAGGTTTTGTTTGTTTCGAAACAATAATATTTAATTTAATATTTAAAAACCCACTGATTTTTCCTAACGAATTTTTTTTGTTTAATTTTTTTATTCATGTTTGGTTTTTAAATTGTTAATCTACTTTCTAACCTCATAATGTACCTACGTTACTTTCTGTACTTATTATCTTTTGATAAATAAACATTATTATTATTATTATCTTTTATTAATCGTAGAACTTTGATGTTAACTTGAGGAATATTATAGGGGATATCTATACAATATATTATACGCATTATCACATTGTAATTCATAAATAAAACTGTCTGTATCCATGTACATTAAAAATAATTTAGTTTTTTTTTAATTCAATAGCTACTAAATTACGATAATGTATTGTATATCCTGATTGATCATAAAGTAGTCATCCATTTATTTAACTTTGATCCTGGTGGTTTACGATGTTCAGCAGCAGTTGGAAAATCCTTATAAAAATCATGTACTTTACGCGGATATTCCAAATCAACTTCTAGGATATATCCATTTTTAGAATCATAGGATCAAAATTAGTAATATCAACCCATCTGAATCCATCGTACGGTAGGAGTTCGCACATTGCCTAAAGATACAACTTATTTAACATAAGTACTTGGAGGATAATGATGGATCATAGGTAGCCTTATATTTGTTGTTTGCTTCCGAAAATCGGTTGCTGACAGATATTCCACCTCGAATCGCTTTTTGTCTAAATATTATGTCCATATTTTTTAAAAGTTGTAACTTACAGTCCCAGGTATATTTAGGCATGGTATAATACCATGCTGGATCGAGCCCATACGTATGACATTTTTTCTAAATTGTTCCAAAATATCTGCTGTTTTCAAATATAAGTCTGAGTAGTCTCCTAAATTTTTAATTTCGAAAGTTGACTAATATTTTTGTGCATGAGCATACTTTTCATCACTAATAGTTTCACCATTTAATTTATTATAAAAATGTTTCATTGATGTTAAAGATGTATCTTCTAATCTCTAAATTATCAATATAATCATAGCAAAATACCCCCTTGCTAATTAATAATTTAAAATTATCATTATCTAAATGAGAATGTTTTCTTTAAAATTGTCTTTTCTGATATATCTAAAATATTAGGCAACTCTTCTAGGGAACACCAAAAATACTTAAATGAATCTATGAAACGTAATTTTATATCATTTTCATTGGAATGTACAGTAAAAGAAATATATTTTTCTTTATTGATGGGAAGTACATTTTTAATCATAAAATGACTATCATACCCACTGAAATTATGAAATACTACAGGTATAACAAACAATTTCCCAAAGTTAAGATTATATGTTTGGTGTAAAAAATTTCTAAATTTTCCTGTAAAGTGATCATGGTCTCTGACAACGATATCGTCTTCAGTAAAAAGTTTTTTGCAGATATAATATATTTTTGCATTATTGGTATTCGGCTTTTCAATCATAGGTATTATTGTTTTTATTTTAGAATTAACAAATTATGAAACTCGAATTATTTGATTTACAAACCAATTCATGTAATCAGTTCCACGGTAGCTTCTAAATAAAGAAGATTATCATCGTACGAATATTTCACATAAAAACGTGCACTATATGGTATATGTTTTTGATATTTTACTGTTTTACTTTTATTACCGGATTCAACAAAAATTTTTAATTGACATTTGAAATCAGCATATGTAACAAAAGGAGTTGTATGTTTACATGTAAAATTACGAGACTTAGCATGAATAAATTTAGAAGCACTCATTTTATATTTATTTAAATCATAACATACTTTTTCATGTTCAGCTAACCTATTTTCACTTGAAATAATAATTTAAACATCTATCACAAATAAATTTTTTGTTTGAATTTTTACTTAATTGTTTACTAACTAATCGTGACAAGTCTTTAATCAAACAGTAATGATATGTTATTTTAGTATTATCAACATTATCATCCATAGGTGGAGCCTCATAATCATTTAATTTCGGAAAATATTTATTCTGAATTAACAATAAATTTACATGTTTTTCATGCTTAAGTTTCGTTAACCGAGCAGGTACTTCCGTGTAATATGATTTTTCTTTAATTACATTTAATTCTAGTGCATAAACATTAACAGAAATATCATTATTTTTTCAAATTTGGAAAGGACACCGCACTTAAAGCACTGAAAAAAGGTTTCGGTAAAAATGTCTTAATTTTATATATGTTGTAGTCCTAAACATCTTTATTGAATTTGTGAAGAAAAATTGGCGGGGTCCACGAGCCGTTTCGGAGCTAGGGTCACTCATAAGTGTACGTAAAAGGGGGCTTGCTATATGTGCACTACTTTTCAAATTGTCCTTATAATCAAAAAAGAGCATAATTTAAAACAAAAACAGCATGCATGCCTTGAATAGATATAGTTACTGCTATAAAGTCTAAATATGGCAACTCTACAGGGTGAACAATTTTAAATGGTACGGAAAGTTGAATATTTATATGATATTTTTAGTATTTTTGTTTATTGGTATGCATTTTAGCAAAAAAATTAATTTTAATACTGACGACTTGTTTTTTTTTTTAAATTCAGGGTGATGCAAAAACCATATCAAGATAGTTTTACTAGTTTTGTACAAATCATAGTTGTAGTTGTACGTTTATACAGGGAGATACTTCAACCTACTACTTTTAAGCAAAACAATTTTTTAACTTAAGTGCAACAGTAACCAAGCAATTTTCTACAGAATTGACTAAAAGTTACCAAATTATTGCGCGGCTACATTCAGGTCATTTGGCGAAAAATAAATCTAAATATTATTGGCAATGTGAAATCGATTTGAAACATCTCGTATTTCTTCTAAAAGAGAATTTGAAGGATATTTTACGTTCACCAAATGCCTAGAATATCCCAGAAACCAAACTACGCTTGTAATATGTGAACAAGTACCCACTGTCCTTGCTCCCACTTTGCAGGTGCAGTAATAACCAATTATGTTATCATTATCATACTGAATCCAGATTTGATATTTAGCCGCATTTTTAAACCTTGACCACATCCGAATCCTAATTGTATTACATATTTCAATAGAGATGTCGATTTGAAAATTATTACCGTGTTCATGTTGCCTTGCATCCTGAATATAAGATGGAGCAAGTTTTAGCTGGTACGTTCCTACTGTCAGTGCATTAAGATATTCTAAAGTTAAGTGAGGAAAATCTGGTACGTGATGGTTTTCTAGATTAACAAAATGGCCACGACGTTGTAGCAAGTTTTCGTTTTCAATCCTTATTTTTAAATTATTTGCCTCGGTTGATTTTTGCAATAATAACTCTGCAAGTTCAATATTCGCCCCGTTCATCAGTATTGGTTCCCGATATTTATTTATAATTGCCCCACCAATAAGATAAAAGTCTCGTAAATGCAATGCATGGTTAATTGATATAACTTGAGCAAAAAATTTAAAAATAGATTTGAAGTGACCATTACGAGACTCGACAATCCACCTAGTTTTGGTAATTAAACGAGAGTCGTTAGCTTCTTCTACCGATAGCTGCCTTTCTCCTGGTCTGACACTACTGGGCATGCGATGGTCAATGCCTAGTTCTTGAAGTAACGGAATCGCATCTCGATAACCCCTATCAACAACAAGCAAATCGTTTTCTTGAAACCACTCCCTTATCCCTTGAATGTCTCGTTGTAGTTCATTATTTAACACTGCGGCGTCGTTATTTCTTGAATCAGAAAAGTAAGGTCCTTGGACAGCTAGGATATAACCATCAGGAGCAACTAAAAGGGCCGGTTTTATCAGATGGTAGCCTTTGTGGACGCAGTAAGACTGCCGAAGGGCCTAAAAGACGTTTACATTTTATTAATCTTTAGGATAAAGGTAAAATAAGTAAAATATTTTTCTTGTTTCAGGACCGTCTAGATATTGACGCAAACAAAACTAGTAATTTCAATAGTTTATGAGTACCTGAAAGTTCGTACTCTTTGGTATCTCACAATATGTCCCATCAATATATGCTATAGCAACTGGAACTTCTGGATTTGGATTGTATAGCCTATTTGCAAATGGTGTAACATGTCTTTCCATATACTCTTGCCGTGTTATTGCTTGAAATCCTATATTTTCTGGTACAAATCTTTGCATCAAAGATAAGCGTACGTTACTAACCACCATGCTTACACACTGCCTCGTAGGATAATTAAAAATGGCTTTTAAAAAATGATCAGACAGACCTTGTTTTATTTTACATAGAAATGTAAGTAAATCTTTTTCTGACACAAAACGGCGTTGATTTTGGCTAAAAATATTATCACAATATCTGTATGGATCTCTAAACTGATTTTTTGTTATTGGAGATATTGACTTAAATTCATCGTCTGAAAAACTGTCGATATCACAAAACTGCCATTTTTCTTGCTTACTGGTAACGCGCAATTCTTGTAAAAATAGCGCTAACTGGCCACCTTTTATTTTGTAAGGTCTGTTAACAAATTCTAAACCAGGTAGGAATTGTCTAAATATATGATCATTTTCATCTAAATGGTGTTGGCAGACTCTCACACTTTCGGGAACGTAGATATTAACAGTAATAAAAATATGAACCCTGCATTTAATTGAAAGCCGAGTTAAGTTTTCATTATTATTGCAAAGTACGCAAGTAGTGTTTAAAGTTTGTCG
The DNA here is from genome assembly GCA_927349885.1 of Psylliodes chrysocephalus. Lineage (NCBI taxonomy): Eukaryota > Metazoa > Arthropoda > Insecta > Coleoptera > Chrysomelidae > Psylliodes > Psylliodes chrysocephalus. Next base: position 89,955,619 of record OV651814.1, read on the forward strand.
CAATACATTTAAACGTAAACATGTTGGATCATTTTCCACGTTTCGAAGTTCATCTACAATTGTTCTATTGCAGTTAAGACATATTCTACTTATTTGTCTAATAGGAGCTGGTAGTAGACCGAATGCTTCCCTTCTTGTTTGTATAATTTCGTTTTTAGCATTGTTATTGTCGTCATTAATTATTCGGACCATATTTCGTATATTCATTCTCTGGTTACACGTGTAACAAACATTTCGGTTTAGGTTCTCATTCATTTTTGCGGACTTTAGATATATGCTAAAAACAATTATAACTAGTTACGCAGGTGTTACGTAAAGGTTTAAAAAACTTACCTTTTATACAATATGTCACAAATAAAACTATTTAAAGTGGAAAACAAATAGAAACCAAAAAATCATTAAGAAATAAGATTAACTAATAACGATCCGTTTGTATTTTTAAATCACTAATGGTACCGTGTTAGAGTTTGACAGCTTACTACTTTGATTTCTTTTTTATCCAAAGGCAACTAGATAAATATTGCTATTTTCTTTTAATATTTATGTCAACATTATCCTTCTTGAATTTGCTAAGGTTGGCGGTCTTGCAGTATTTATCTTGTATTTCCATGATCCACCGTACACATATAATATTTTAATTCTTAATGATTGGTTGGTCTCTTCGTTTTTCCATTATAAAAATATTTGGATGGTTAATCCAAGTTTTATTTGTAATATGTTTTATGAAAGGTAAATGATTTTAACGTTTTTATTACGTCAGTAACTAGTTACGCTTTAGATTTTAGCATATATCTAATCCAGAAAAAAATTAATGAAAACCTAAACAGAAATGTTTGTTACAGGTGTAACCATACAGGGTCCGACAAACCTCTGTCGTAGCTCTATAACTCCCTTATTTAAAAACTTGCAAGAAAAAATGTATACATAAGTTATAAGGTATTCTGAGCTGCACATTTTAAAATTATTTTGAAATTATTTTGAATTATTACAAGGTGACAACATAAAGTTATATTTTTTAAGTACGATACCCTGTATATTATTTCACGTTTTAGTTCTTTGTAATGAACGGAATTCAACGATGTAGAACATTTGTCTTCTGAATTGAATAATGTAAGAGCTATAAACAATTGAAAATCGGATTCTTATACTTTTAGACACTTGCTGTGTGAAAACGGTTCAAAGGCGAAGAAAATGGCTTGCATGTCCATGTCCTAACTTTTCATATACTGTATGATACAATAAAAAAAAAATTGTATGCAGGGGTGGTCAAAAATCCGAATTATTTACAACTCTGTATCATTATTTTGCGAAAATCATTGGATAATATTTAAAAAGTTAAAATAGGGACATGTAATCCATTTTAGTTGATTTTGAATCGATTTCATATAACAATTGCCCAAAGTTGAAAAAATCCAATTTTCAACTGTTTATAACTCTTCAATTATTCACTCCAGAGTAAAAGTATACTATACCGTTGAATTCGGTTCGTCACAACGAATGAAAATGTGAAATAATATATAGGGCATCCTATTTAAAAAACAACTATATGATATCACCTTCTAATGATGCCCCCTATATATTTCAAAATAATTCTAACCCCCCATCGACGTGCTCGTCGTCAGTATTAAAATTATTTTTTTACTAAAATGCATACCGAGAAACAAAAATACTAAAAATATCTTATAAATATTCAACTTTCCGTACCATTTAAAATTGTTCACCCTGTAGAGTTGCCATATTTTAGACTTAATAACAGTAACTATATCCATTTAAGGCATGCATGCTGTTTTTGTTTTAAATTATGCTCTTTTTTGATTATAAGGACAATTTGAAAAGTAGTGCACATATAGCAAGCCCCCTTTTACGTACACTTATGAGTGACCCTAGCTCCGAAACGGCTCGTGGACCCCGCCAATTTTTCTTCACAAATTCAATAAAGATGTTTAGGACTACAACATATATAAAATTGAGACATTTTTACCGAAACCTTTTTTCAGTGCTTTAAGTGCGGTGTCCTTTGATGTAGTGTCATAGATGCGTTTAAGTTTTCTGCATGTAGTACAGAACTATAATGTGGATATGAATAAGTTAAATTAAAATTAGTATGAGCAGGATAAAGGGCACTAACAATAGCCCAATAGAAACAGGCATGGTCAGAAGTTTTAATGTTAATGCAGGCCCTTTTTTTTAAATTTGTTGAGGTAGTTTAATGAAAGATAAACAATTACCCATTTCAAATTTATTAATATTAACTTCTAATGAAATAACTTTGTTTAATGCATATCCTGAATCCTTTTCTTGGAATTCAGACAATTTATTTAAAATTTTATCTTATACATTTTCTGCAAACCAACATCGTATATCAGTTGTTGTGTCTATAATAGCATTTTTCGTATTAAAATATGTAAGATCCAAAATTTCATTCTCTCCAGACTTTTTTATAAATTCTCCACAAAATGTATTTACTTTAAGTACAGAAAATTATTTTAAGGTTTTATTAATTTTATTTTTGAACATACTTATACAATCACTAAAAAAAGTCCTCATGACGCAAATTAATTATTACTTCTGTTTTAATTCGACGTGAAAAAGATAATGCTATGTTTTCCCATTTAATTCTATATTTTAATTTTGAGTTTAACCCCATTCCGATATGTCTAGTTAAAATATTTTTTTTTTAAATGTTTAAAGTGCCCAACATTAGTTTGCAGTTTTCTTAAAGTACCTATTGATAAATTATTTCGTTTGCGAATTACATTACAACAAACTCTTATTTGTTTATTTAAGCGTTTTAACCAAATTTATGCATCTCTAGCAGTACATGTATCAAATAAAATTTTTCTTAGTTTTTTAATTGTTAATAAAAAGTTTTCTGAATTTTTAATAATTTTGGAAACGATAATTTTTTTTAATGTAGTGGGCGATTTAACAAAAATATGTACTTACTTTCTCTCTATTAACTCTTCAAAATTTCAAATTTGCTTAGAGGATGCTCTTTTCCGATGTCTTTCGTTCCCTTAAACACCACTTTGTAGGCGCCTGTTTGAAGCTCTTTTAAGGCACTCTTCGTAAAACTCGTTGTTACCCTTGTAGGCAGGAAAACCTTAGACTCTTCTAACTCGATCATTACGCTTTCCCGGTACAGTGTTTTGACAATTTTTGCCTTTTTGATTGGTTGCGGCTCATTTATCGGTAGATCGCCTAATTTTTTGATTGGTTTGTCGTCTTCCGATAGACCTATGGAATTAATGTTTTTAAATTCCATCTACAATTAAAAAAGAAAAAACTTATTGTATGATAAAAGTATAAAAATCAAACGGTAAAATGATATTTAATTAATAGAATGTGAAATATATTCAACAAAAACCTTTAATGGTAAAAAAATTGACTGGAGACAGATTTGAAACATACAATCTCATACTGAGTTCGAAATTTTAATTTTCTACCTATAGGAAACTGAATTAACCTAATCTTTGCCACATGTTTAAGAGGAAGTGTTGTAGAAACACTGGTTTATGTATCAAAGCTAGAGAACACTAATTTGGTTGATAAAATCACTTCTATAGCGCTCCTTTTCTCAATCATGGGACAAAGATTAGTTTAATTCAGTTTCTTATAGGTAAATTAGGTTTGTATTAAAAAAAAAAAAAAAATTAATAATATGTTAAATAATAATAACTTACTTTTATTGTACTGCAAACAATCACCTAAACTCACTCCAACTTTGATAGGGCGTCTAACAATTTCCTAGTGGCTACCACTTTCGCTTGTTGATTCTTCTTGGAAATCTTCTTTAGGATGAAAGTTCGGATCTTGAACAGACATCACCGACACTTTAAATGAGATCACTCATTCTTTTGTATACAAACATAACTAGCTATTCACTCTGTAATAAAGAGACGAGGAATTTAATAAAAACAATTCAAATTCCTTGTGCTGGCTGCACAAATATTCTTCAAAGAGACGAGTAATTTAGTAAAAACACTCATATTGTTTTATCCAGATTTCTCGTGCTGTCCTGAACAAATCTTTTTTCGATAGCTGCTGACCAGAAAAGAAAAAAAAACATATAAATAAAGACTTGTTTGTATCATTTTTGATACATATCGTCTGTGAAAGAAGTGACCTTCAAAAACTGTTTTGAAATTCATACACACTTAAGAATGACGAAAACATGAAATATTCATAAAAATACCTTATAATATAGTATATAGTAGACATATAAACTGGTCGCTGTTTGGCCCTTTCTAGATATCGTTCGTACGTTCATTAATTCGGAGCGACGTTGTTCTTACAACTATTGATCGCCTATAATCATGTGGATACCCCTTAAAAAATTTCAGTTGGGTCATACTACGACCTCTGTAGCTAAAAAGATACCGAAATAGTTCGGCTGAGTCGCCACCAGGAAGCGCATTCATCATGTACATATACTCGAAGGACTACAAACTACGAGCGTTCGTTTAGCCCAGCCCGAACAGATAGACTAAATTCTACGTACTGATATACTGATAATAAAATAGCGGTGTACTTATTTTAAATTTAATTGCTTCGGAAAGTTTAAACAAATGTTCCTTAGTCAGTAGAAGACGTCCTCCCTCATTTTATTAGAAATAACGTTTCCTATCTGGGACCGTTTGTGTTTTACGCAGTAAACTTTCAGCATAGCTACAGATAAGGGAATCAGCAATGGCTGTATTTTATATCTCGTCGTTTCTCATTATAGGAAATACTTCACTTTTTAATCGTAAAGAATTGTAAAATTCATTGTGTCTCCCAGAACAAAGTGTAAAAACTTGTGCTGTAGATAAATGTTTTTCTCGTACTCCTGGTGCCTTATCTTCGTAAAGTGCACATTTGTCTATGTCTTCTTAAATAATTTCTTGTAAAATATTCCAAACAACTTTTACATACAACATACAACGTATCTTTCCTTATCATTCTGCGAAGTTGCATCCATATCGTAATTATAATTCCCCTTTGGTCGTCTAACTGGACGAATGATGTTCACATCTAAAGTTGATGCGAAAATGTCCTGTCGACGAATTGCATTCAAAAGAATTTTAGGTTTAGGATCTTTAAAATCCATTGATAACAGTTCTTTTACTGCGCCTTCGTTTGATTCCTTTGTAAATGACGAGGGAAGTGGAAAATATCCTGGTGACAGTAAGGGCAAGTATTTTTTTTTTGGTTCAAGGCAGGATATTTGAAAAATTCTTTAGATGTTATTACTTGCACCCCGCGGCTTCGCTACCCTAGTATTTAGCGGTGGAGGGCTAGCGATAAAAGTGCCAAGGTGCGGTTAACTTTTTATTTTGAATTAAAAAGGCTAAAGCCGTTGTTAGACCCAGTATAATGTATGCTTCAAAATAGTATTCTAGCTCAGAGAAGAATCAGGGGTGAATTTCCTTAAAATATTGCTTTTCAAGGTCAGCTAAAGTCAAGTCCAGATATATGAGCGCCACCGAATTTTGATCAAAGTGCTGAAGGTAGTTCACAAATTATATGATTAACTAGTAGACAAAACGCGGAAAAGTAAACAACAATTGAGTCATAATGTTTATAATGGCAGGCCAATCAGTTATTAACTAAATATAGTACATAAACGTTTGTTAACAAGAACCTTATAATTTTAAAATAGGATATATATGTAAAGCTAACATGGAAAAAATAAAACAAATAGTAGAGCCGTACACTAGCTGGTATGATTATACGCGCTTTACAGATCGTAGGGCTGAAGTCCCACTATATAACTACTATAGCCCCCCAATAGTTTGGGTTCCAGCCAAACCACGGATCAAATTAGTGACAAGTGTGTTCACTAAGAGAAAATAAATATATACATCTAATAACTCAAAATGGTATTAGTAACAAAATAATATCGATAATATACCAACCGTAATATTATTAATAATGGTAATATTAGTAGTGCTAATATCAAGTACACAAAGAAAATTAATAATAAAATTATTAGTGATAATATTAATACCGATAATATTGATAGCACTAATATTTAATAACAAAACTAATAGTGAGAATATTAATAACGTTAATATTGATAGTGCCACTAATTAAAAATAAAATTAATAGTGATAATAAAACAAATTGAAAATTATATCCTTATTCAGTACTTAGCTCAGTCCAAAGTTCAGGGTGTAGCTCCAATCTATCACCCAATCGATGAATATTCCACGATCACAGCCGGTATAGACGGGAACACCAAAATCGAAACTGCGTCGAATAAAACAGGAAACGAAAACCATAAAACCCAAAATTAGAACCAAAAAGGGGAAAAATAAACCCTAGAAGAAATAAGAAAAGCCGATATAACAATCAAACATAGTTACAAAAGATTATCAATAACTTACCTCAGTTGGAAGAGGGTTTACAAAATGGAGAATGCGTGGTATCTTGAAAAAATTTCTTCGGTGACGATTGAACCAAAATAGCGGTATAATTGCGGCAAAAATAACTACTGCCAAATATAAGACAAGCTATTAGTCGAAATTCCAAAATAGTTGTGCAAATCAAATCCCGTTTACAACAATTTAAAATTTTGAAATATCAAAATTATATTTAAAAAAAAAACTATTAGACTAGGAATTTTCGTACTAAAAGGTTGACGATACTGATTTAACATCAACTAGAACTATTATTAGAGATACGTCCCCATCAAGAATTTCCTCTATCGTTGTCAGTCCATTTAACAAAGCACACTGCGTGTGAACAACACACTATCGTTTTGGTAGCGAGGAAACAGTTCGCCGTAAGGAACGTCGCTTCGCGTTGCAGTACCTACCTAGAAAGACGATGCTTTGAGCCGGGGCTCAACGAACTTTTGATATGAGACTTGTTTACAAAATATACATTGAAAATTACAAGGAATTTAAAGATAAAGTAAACACTGTAAACTTAGATTTTACAATGGGAAAAAGAAGGATTATTATATTAGCCTCATGTAGTAAGTCCTTTAATTATAACAAATAATTTAGTTTATTTATAAACAATATTTTATTGTAGCAGAATCTAATATGCAACAAGGAGTTAATTACTAATGAAAACTTAAATTTTACGATGGGAAACAGAAGGATTATTATATTAGCCTCAAGTAGTGAGTATTTTAATTAAAACAAATAATTTATTTTATTTACAAACAATATTTTATTTTAGCAGAACATAATATGCAGGGATTTATGAAAATGGAAAACTAAATGGAGCAACAGGAATGAATGTTAAAATATCTAAATGTAATATATATACATATATCACACAAAACGAGATCTAAATATATCAACTTTTATAAAAATAAAGTGATTAATATATGGGTAATAATTTATGTGAATTCCAGACCATAACAAGGTGGATGCAACGATACTACCAAATGCAGCGATAGTTCTATCCGTATTATTTCTGTCTTTCGTCGTAGTTTTAGAGGCATTCCCTGTAATATATGTCTGATTTAGTTGGGATTATGATCTCATAATTTTGCATGCAGACAAATTTGGACAATTTCAGAGTCATTAAAATCTAGAGCAATTACTACCTACCTATAAAAAATATCAACTCTCTGGTGTAACCCTAAGGATAACACTTACGGTTCCATCTAGAACTACGGTTTCTTCGTCGCAGAACGTTGGAACAATAACAATGTACTAAAAATTAAACTGCTATTCGTCTGCCATTTGGTGAGTTAGTTAATATTACCACTCTTATTTCACTTCCTTGTAGGCAGGATCTTTTAAAATATTTTTTAACAGAGGTTAAAAAAGCACATCCGACTTCATAGACATTGTCATTCCGAGTAAATGTAGCTCTCCATGTGTGAGGATTCCTTGCTGTGACAACTTGGGGTTCAACTTCATCAAAATTGTAACCTGATGGTGTGGCGTACCGCAGAATATTCGTGGCAATGTTCATAACTTGTAAATCGACTTGATCTGTACAGGGAGGAACATTGATCGATGATGTGCTAGTCAAGTAGCAAGCAACTAATATTTGAAGATCAAAACTTGATACTATTGTTCCTAAAACCATAATTTAAGTAAAGGCAAAAAACTAAAGCAAATATCTATCAATTTTTTGCTTAAATTGTATAACGAATACACTTAGATATTTTACTGTTTCTAAGAATATTTTTTAGTGGTTAAAAATCGATTTAATAAAATAGAAATTAAAAATGTAGTAGGTATATGAAAATTATAAATTTTATTTACAAAAGGATTATATTGACCCAAAATTAAAGTTTAAATTTGTTTAAAGTTAGATAAATTGAGAGAATAAAAAAAACTTACCTATTGCTCAAAGAGTTCACAATCGGATGATGTACCTATGTGTTTATTAACAAACTTTTTAACAAAAAATATTTTAAAACTAACTAGTTATTATGAATGTGTGAATGAACAACTATTTATAAAAGATATATTATTTTGATTTCCTTGCATCTGTATATCATCTTCTAAATTAAGGAGTATTTTATAGAAACGTTGGTGTTCCGGATTCTTGAGCGAAGCCTTTTTATTTTCGAATACATTATTTTCTGGTGGCAGCTTGATTATGTTAGCCCGTCTAAGATCAGCTAACTTTTTTCCTTTCTTTAGAATATTAACTTTTACGCCGATGTGAAACTCAGAGAAAGCAGTTTTCATTGTAATATATGGGAGGTTAGCCTGGTCAATGATTATCACCAAAGCTTTACTTTTTGTTCCTTTTTTGAGACGGTATGCATAGGCAAACGAAAGGTTACAAGAGCACGACAGCTCTATAGTCTGGAAGCAGGGTTCGTTGGTTCTGAAAACTTTTAATAGTGGACACCATTTAATTTTGATGTTATAGAAACTAAAAAAACAAAAACTAAATCAAAACAACTAATATTTTCTACAAATTCTTTAATTCACTCCAGGCGAACAAATAAAAAAAGTCCAATACTCAATATTGAAAATGATTAAAATGATTTTATAAAACAATATCAGATGCCTACTCCTTCAAAGGGTTTTATAAAAAGAATATTTTCATGTTAAATTTTTAAATGCATCTACAAGTCCACAGTTACATGAGTGGCTTGAATGGTTATCAGATTATACCCCCTCCTACAGCTGTATTCGGTTCACACTATGTTATAACGAAGAATATTCAATCAATAATTTAAAGAACATTTATGTGTGAATTAAAAGACTAAATAAATATAGTTACATAAAAAATAGGCATTGCCTGGACTAAGAGTCAGCCATCGAGAAACCATACCAGTCGCTTCGGAGTGGTAGGGGAGAGGGTGGATGATTCGGCCAGTTTGTAGAAATGAACTCATAAAACCCATATTTTGGCTTAAATTCTGATAGTTTATATTGCTACATAATCTTTAGACATTTCTAAGACTATTAAAAGTCAAAATAGCGACAATAAAGTATTTCCAAAATTTTTCCCAATAAAAAACAAAATGTCAACAGTTTGGCCGAACCCTCCACCACCGGAGGCAGATTCGGCCAGCACTGAGGGAGGATTCGGCCTATGTATAAATTAGTATAAAAGACATGTTTATTAGCATATTATTTGGTACAAAAGTTGTATATCCTAATTTAAGCAAAATAAATTTTTCTGGATTAGTATAATATATTAAAACAAATGTATTGTGAATAAAAATATAAGATTTTTAACGAACATCCATTCCTTGGAAATTGTAATTGAATCGAAACAGTGATTGGGTTCTTGCAGTTCCAGCTTTTTGCGGGTGTGCAAGTCTAGCCTCAAAATCATTTACTTGCACCATTGCTATGTCATCGATAATCGGAAAGTGGAAGCTGGTTGAATTACTATTTCGCCTTAAAAACTTTATCTGGTAGAAGCCATCATCAATTTCAAGGACTTGTCCTATATAAAAACAAACGTCATTCTTTGATTTTTCAAACTTGACGAGTAGAAAATCATTAACAAAAATATGTTCATTGGGATCCATATCTTTTAAAGACATAAACGATTCGTTGCCATCTGAAGAATCTGCTACTTCTATTGAAATTTCCGACTCACTAGATGATTCCTTAGTCAACTTCTTTTCTTTCGAAAACACATTTCTCTTTACTGTCTTCTTATTAGCCTTTAACCTCTTTTTATTTTCTCGTCCGTTTTCAATTGATTTTTTTAGCAATTAGTTCTGGTGTATCGGTATACATTTTTGACTTACTTTCACGCTTTCTCTTTTTAATCGTTACTTCCCGTTGTGCTTTTGGAAAAGGTCTTATTGTTTCAAGAGGACTGGTATCATTTGTTACATCATTAGAGTTATTTAATATTATCTTCACAGTTTGTTTTTCTAAATTTGATTCTGATTGATTTATTTGAGCCAAGTCTTCTTGTGAACTTTTGGAAGTGGATGGTTGTGGATTGTCATATATATTTTTGTTACTACTTTCATTTTTAGTGTTAAGGTTGGGTGGTGTTTTTTGTGCTTCTGATGCAGTGTTTAGTGTTATATCATTATCAGTAACTGTGCTTGGAGTAAAATCAGATTCAGAAAAAACCAAGCTATTTACCGGCCAGATTCCTGTATTTTTAAACGAACTTATTATGTTTAATGGAGTAAAAGATGTTAGATATGCTATATTCGTAAGCTCTGCTATATTTGCAATTGTAACAGGTTTTCCTGGATTACTTAACATCCAGTCGTTAAAAGCTATAGCAAGTTTATTTTTAAATGGACCGTACACGCCCACATCTAACGGTTGCAACCTATGGGTTGTATGGGGAGGGAATGATAATAACACGATTCCATGTTCGCGGCAAAATTCTATAGACTTGACACTGGTGTGTGACTCGTGGTTGTCGATTATCAGAAGTATTTGTTTTTCTTTTGAGCACTTGGTGTGGTGCACAATATGTTCCAGTACTTTCGGAAATAGATCTCCAGTCATCCACCCAGACTTATTTTCTAAAGCTAAACTTGAAGCAGGTGGATTGATCATGTACTTTGAAGGATTCATCACACGTGGATACACAAATACTGGAGGAACGGTATTACCTATAGCGGAAATTATTCCTACAAAGGTGACTAATTCACCTCTTTCGCCTGACGCAACTTGACCCACTTGTTTTTTTTTCCTTTTGTCGATACTACTTTTATTGGCTTCATAACAGTTGTTACGCCTGTTTCGTCAAGGTTGTAGATTTGAGCTGTATTAAAATGATGTCTTTCTTGAACTAATCTATAATTTGTAAAAAATTCCTCAACACGGGCTTTGTTAAATCCAGTGTTTCGCAATAGGCTCGTGCTTTCTGGTTTTCTTAAGGACAAAAATTGCTTATTTCTTTCCATGAACCCCTTTCTCCATTCGATTCCTAAAAAAATCAAAAGTTTTTTAGGAATCATGTGCAGGATCAAGTAAAAAAATAAACTTAAACAAGAGGCTGTGATTGACGTCAACCCCAAGCAAAAGTATCGCTTTATTAATGCTAAGGTGTCAGCCTATCTCCAGATATATTTAAAGATTCGGTGTAATTTTAGAATGTGTAACTTAACATACAGATTTTGTATAGACAACAAGAGGTAACATCAATTTTTTATAAAATTGTAAAACTTACCTGCTTTCTTTTTCTGATGCCAGGTTTCGGAAACTTTGCAGTTTGATATTTTTATTGCATATTCATAGGCTAGTTTTTCAATCTGGGTATAATCCAAACCATAATTTAAGTCGGATGCTTGCTGAATGTATGTTCTAAGGTGCGTTTCTTCTTCAAATGTAAAAACTTGTGAAACTGTATATTTATTACCAAACTTGTTGGATGGTTCGTCAATATCGCTTTCATTTCCGGAATCCTCCAGTTGCCTTCTTATCTCTTCATCAGGTTTTAGGCTTCGCATTTTCTTAATTCTGGATTGCAAAGTTGTCCTTTTAATATCATATCTTCTTGCTGCCTCCCTTAGGCCACATTCTCTTGTAAAATTGGAGCGAATCGCATTTTTTATCATCAGTTCATCAACTTATCTGTTAGTTTTACGCTTATACTTTCGAGGCATCTACAAAATTGAACGAAAAAATGATTAAATATTACCCTTACTAGACATGGGGATGATTTCGGCCGCGGCCGAAACCTGCACCTACCTAGAGGCCGAAGCATCACCACTAGTCCAAAATTACAAACATGGCACATATGCCAGTAACTATTAATATTTAGGGTTAGGTTATCTATGAAACATAGCCATCAATATGCCACTAAATACATGCACTAGGTGAAATATTTGATCAAATTTATTATTCACAAGAGTTTGTTAAATTTGAAAATTGCAAAACACCTTATTTTCTCCAAAACCTTTAAAAATTTATCAACACAAACACTAGCGAGACACAGTCCATGCGGTTGAATACTAAAAACAAGCTTTTGTGCGCCAAAAATCATAGACGATTCGCGGGAAATTTGAAATAGTAAAATAAAATCGCTGGTGGCCGAATCCTCCCAGGGGCCGAACCCTCCACCCTCTCCCCTACTGGTGTACTCGAAAGAACGGACTGTGACGGGTCCTTGGACCAGGTTAGAAGAATGTCAACAAACAATATAATGAAATTAATTAGGACTTACAAAAGGTAAAATAGATGACCAAAGGAAATAAAGAATTAGAAATTAACGAGATTAGTGTACACTTTAAGGGTAGGTAACACGATTAAACCATGGCATTTATAATTGAATTTATTTGTGATAAAAATGACTAAACCAATGGTATTTGTAACTGAAATAATATTTAATTAATTTGTGATAAAAAGACATGCTTTTATTCTTAAAATTTAGTAAAAATCTTAAACGATAATCCATACAAATTTACTATGTCTCACGTTCATTTAAATATGATTATTTTCAGCACTTACGAACGTTACATGGTGTTCAATTCGGTTGTATTAATATACTCATCCGCAGCTCGTTCCATATCCCAAAATCCCGATGCTACCATATCAATGATATCGAAAGGAGGAGAATATCTTGCATTGCGTGAAGAATATATTGATTTTTTTTTTGCATATAAGTTTTTTTATATTGATATGAATTTTTTTTATTTCATTGGATCTTTTTTTTTTTAGGAAAAAAAAAGAAGTTAAGGGGGAAGGAGGGGGTGTTACGGTTTCAAAATTCCTACTGTATATTACTTTCCGAAATAGTTAGGAAAATGCAAGTAGGTAAAGCGTCGCTTCAGACCACCCCCACCACTCGACTTTTTGGCCACGCCCCCAAGGGGGTCATATCAAGTTAATTTCAAGGTCATATCAAGTTAATTTCAAGGTCGTATCAATGTCATATCAAGGGTATATGAAGGTCATATGAAGATCATATGAAGGTCATATGAATGTCATATGGAGGTCATATGAAGATCATATGAAGGTCATATGAAGATCATATGAAAGTCATATGAAAATCATATGAAGGTCATATTAATGTAAGAAGGTACACATCTACTCTCTTCGAAAGATCTTACACGACTGATTCCCCTACTTCTACTATTTTGTATATAATATAGAATATTTCACATATAGGAACTCATTCAAAATGTGAATGATGTATACCACAGAAATAGAAATAGTAGATTTAGAAAGTGGTGTAAAAAATTTAAGTGACACATTCAGTAAGCTGAGATTCGATGCAGAGCATGAGACGCTTTACGGTGCTGTGAAATAGGTTTACCCTACACTAAAGAGGAATGCCTAAACTTAGCGAGGAAATATGATAAGGGTGTGGAAATCTGTGATCTATATTTGGAGAAAAAATATGTTTATGTGGTTTCGTTAGTCTTTTGAAACAAGTTAAATTGGAAGGATATTTATCAAAGATAAAGACATTTTTACCAAAGATTTTTTATGAAGAAGAAGACGCGGAAGAAGACGAGGACAATTGAAATATATTTATAAATAAGTTTTAAAATTATTCGTATTTTTTTTAATGTACCGACCTCTATTTTTAGCTCCTTTTATAAAATATTTAAATACAAATACCATTTATTTTATATTGGTAGTAGTAAAAACTCCTTTATTGTGAAGTTGGAATAGACTAGAATTTTGTGCTTAAAAACCTTAAAATATTTTTCGGTAAAATGTAAAACAATATATTATGCAGATTAAAACGTTGATTGAGAATGTGTAGTGATAGTACAGGAAATATGTTTATAAAATCACTTATAAGGAAGAAATAAAATAGATAAAAAATTTTAAAGCAGTTTATTTGTTTTTTGCTCTATTTTATACATTTTATTAATAAATGCGGTTTTTGAGGTTAACAATCTTTTTCTTTTGGTATTTACCGCTGTACTTTTTCCAGTCAATTATTTAATGTTTGATTCTATGATTTTGCATTCAATCTGCTTTTCTTCGAGTTGACTTCTCATTTCTTTTATCTTGATCTCCTCTACTTGAGTTTCAGAACAAATTTCACTCAAGCTTTTTTCTATTTTTTGATATTCTATTTTATATTTTTTATAAACTTCGTAATTTTCTTGATGGGAGTTGATAAAAGTAGCATATTTTTCGTCAAAGTTTTTGTCAATCTGATGTACGGTTGATAATACACATTCGAGAGGTTTTTGAACTTTTTTACCCTTCTTGATCGGGGCTGTTGTTTTCAATGTCTGGTTCGCCGGCGTCGGGATCGAAGATGTTGACGGCTGATCTGGTGTTGAAGAAGTTGAAGGTCGTTTTTCTGGTGCGATCAAGTAGTTTAGTAATCTAGAAGAATGTTCTATCGATGTGGGGGTCGAAGATGTTGACGGATGATCTGGTGTTGCGGATGTCGATGGATGTTTTAATGATGAAAAAAATTCATCCGTTGTAAAAAATTCCTGAATATAATGAATTAAAACTATTATTTAATCAACACGTTTTTATTTCAAGGTTCGTTTGTCTGGTAAAGAAGGTTATTTACACTTTAATAATAAACTTTTATTTTCAAAAATTTATTATCAATAATTAATTTATTTTAATAATTAATATACAAAAACTTTTTAGCAAACAATGATTTAAAAATAATCTTACCGATTGTAAATCCTGTAGTCCCTCTTCCAAATATCTTTTTAACGCACTTTCAGAAACATCAATATCTGATATTATATTTACTTTAGACGCCATTTTAACACAACTAAATTTTAAAAACCTGCGATAGCTATATTTATAGGTCGTGAATTAATTAAACTGCATTTGTCCTCATGCATAAATGAATAAATTTTTAGATGGTTGAACTTGAATGAGATCCTTTTAAATAAAAATAATTTCAAGGTAAACAATGTTAATTTATTTGTATTAAGCGTATGTCTGTAGAGAAAGAAAAAAAAATTGATCATAATAATATAGGAGATTAAAGGATATTATGGAATTAATAAATGCTCTTCACAAAAAAATCGAACTCAATAATAGCTTCCACATTTTTTAATTTAATTTTTTTCTAGATCGTAATAAGAGATTGTTACCCAGGAGATTTCGAGTGAGTAAAGTGAGTAAAAAAAAAATAAAAATTAAATAATATTAATATTATTATTCTTTCAGTCAAACTTATTTAAGCGATATGCTCTGAAAAAAAAAAGTGCGACTCGAAATATGCGAGGAATTACCGCCAGGATCGCACTATTTATCGCATGAGCGATTTACAAGGTGGACCGAGGATCTGCAATTAGCACCAGATGAGTAGTTGTGGGGGCACTTCAGCTCCCCTATGGCCGCCATCTTGGATGACAGATGACCGGATGACAGATGACCGGATGACAGATGACCGGATGACAGATGACAGACGACCGATGACAGGTGGCAGATGACGGGGCGCCAGATGACAGATGACAGGATGACAGATGAGTGACGTGATGACGGGGTGACGGGACGACGGGGTGACGGGTTGACAGATGACAGCGAAGATGGCGACCGCCGTTCACCTGAAGGATCTAGATGACGGGGTGCCGGGGTGACGGGGTGCCAGCCGCCGTTCACGTGAAGGATCTAGATGACGGGGCGCCGGGGTGACTGGGTGACAGATGACAGAGCCAAGATGGCGACCATCGTTCACGTGAACTAAGGATCTGACAGGCGACAGTTGACGGATCGCTGGAGTACCGGATTCCCGCCATTTTCGACCTAAGGCGACCGATGACGGGGTGACGGGTTGACAGATGACAGATGACCTTAGCTAATGGCAGCAATCGTGACGACAGATTCGAATGAGTATCCGTCTTTTCCCTGGCGTCCTGGGAATCCGACAGTCGGGGAATCCGACGGTCTGGGAATCCGACGGTCTGGGAATCCGACGTCCTGGGAATCCACCGTTCTGGGAATCCGACGTCCTGGCGTCCTGCGTTCCCAGGAAGGCTGCGAATACGACAGCGCCACGACGCCGCACGCAACGGACGCGAGGCACGTACGCAACGCACGCAACGCACGCAGCGCACGCGACGCACGCAACGCACGCGACGCACGCACGCAACGCACGCGACGCCGCAGAAATAAAACAACACAGATGTAAAAACGATTTAATATTCAATTGACGTCTGCTGAGAAAGGCATGAAATTACGGATTTCACAAGAAAAAATTGGCGTCCTGCGTTCCCAGGAAGGCTGCGAATACGACAGCGCCACGACGCCGCACGCAACGGTCGCAACGGACGCGAGGCACGTACGCAACGCACGCAGCGCACGCGACGCACGCAACGCACGCGACGCCGCAGAAATAAAACAACACAGATGTAAAAACGATTTAATATTCAATTGACGTCTGCTGAGAAAGGCATGAAATTACGTATTTCACAAGAAAAAATTTTCTACACACTATACAATATACGTAAAAATCATAACAACTACACGACTTATTTTTTGGGGAGTTAAACAGTATGTTTACCCTTCTTCTTAATAACACTGATTTCTAGAGCCAGGAATTAATATTTAACAACGTTGTGAATGAGCAATTAGACTAACAGTGGTGATATTAATGTCTTATTTTTGACTCTCAAAGTTAAAGTCAATTTATTTAAAATTATAAGCTTACATTTTGTTTAGACAACCAGCGCTCTAATATGGGAGTGAATCGAGAAATGAATGTTCGGTAGATGAGTGATGTATTATTCCTCTCTATATTCATCATCACTACCCACATACCCACTCTCGCTATCTTCAGACTCACTTTCTGTATTAGACTCAGTGTTTGAGCAAAACGGACATGTGAAAAATATGAATGAATTAGTGCAGAGACACAACCCACCGTGTATTAGAGCTTCAGCGCTTATTTCAAACGGCGTATAACATTTCACACAACGTAAGAAGCACATTTTGGGTTTTCAATCTGAAAATAAAATAAAACACTTGGTAATTTCCCAAAAAAGATATATTTATTTTCGAATATAGCAACAGATCGTTTCAAAGAGAAATACATTGAAAAATATCAGAAACGTATTATCAAAATTGCATTTTTTATATAATTTGTAAGCAGCTTTGAAATGAAAAGATAATTATCAAATATAGGTTCATTTAGTGCAAACAGAAATATATTGAAAAATATCAGAAACTTATCAACAAAAATAATTTGTAATGTCCTAGACTAAAGATATATTATTTACGAGTCATCATGCGACACGCAAATTGTAACGGCGTTAAGATATCCTTTATTGAGATACATGTGCTTTTTAAACAATTTTTCAGACGCATTAGTTAAACAAAACGATGTTAATCGAATATTTGATCTTCTAGCAAAAACTAACAACTTAGACGCATAGCCCATTCGGCGATATTCAGGTCTTACGTAAATGAAATTTAAAAATATGGGTTGAGGTTCTCGATTAAACGGGTCATGGTTCACATCACTCAGAAGCATGAAGGCTATAGGAATTTCTGATTCGTAATATATAAAACAGGATTTTTTATGTACTACTAGCCACGGATTGATAAATAATAAAACAATCATTAAACGGTCTTCTTCTTCTAGGGGAAACCCATTAATCAATTTTGCGCCTCGTCCACCACAAAATATTTTTATATGACTTTTCATTTTATTACGTCTGTAACGAAGAATAAGCACTAGTGATCCAAGTAATAAGAATAAGATACTCGGCAATATCTCAAACATTCAATAGCTAAAAAATAAAATATATGTTTAGTCTAGGATGATAATTTTTTCAACTCTTACAAACATTTTACAAAAATGGGAAGTGAGATTTTACAGCTTAAATAATAAGAGAGACTTGTGTGTTTTACAGGTTACAACTCAAAATTATACTTTAACAATATTTCTAAGTGAATTACAATACTAAAAAATTAGCAATAAAGATTACATTACATTACA